>CAWUFW010009580.1:600000-772005 GCA_963921515.1 Calotriton arnoldi
ATGCATGAGGGCAAACATCTTGAGAAGGATGTGTGCGTGGAGTGGCCTGGTATGACTCCCAACTGGTCTGGGCCAACGATATCAGGAATTAGGGGGATGAGGCGGTTGGCCAGGGGTTTAGCTAAAATGTTGTTATCGGCATTGATTATGGACAACAGGTGAGGTGAATCACAACGATTTGCGGGATTATCAGGCTTTAGTATTGTGTCGATAACTGCCTCACGGACTGATGGTGGGAATGTACCAGCCACCAGTGAGTCCTCGTATGCAGCTAAGAGGCGGGGGCAAGGGGCACAGCATACTCCTTGTAAAAGTCTCGGTGTCTTGTTCCCAGGGGGCTTTGTATCACCTGGGTGATCTCCTCTACCATGAAAGGGGCTTCCAGGTATAAGTGGTGGGCATGATCTAGCCACAGCAATTGTATTGTGTCTATGCAAGCGGCAAAAGCCTCTGAATCAGGCATGATCGTGGTGCTGTATAGTGTGGAGTGAACTAAAGTCATGGTCTGCAGTAGGGCTTCAGAGTTCCTGTGGCTAAACTTCTTGTCATCAACAAGCTCCACCTCATAGGTGGAGGTCCAGGGTTTTCGGAGCAGAGCTGCCAGTGTCTTCCCATGGCAATCACCCTCACCATAGCGCTGCACGGTCACCTCATGATGGAGATAAAGGGTTTAACTCTAAGCCTTCTCATCAAAGGCCCGGAGTTTCTCACTGATGTCCACAAGGGCCTATGGATTGGGTGTCATGTAGAAGTCAAGCTCAAGGGCTCAAATTTTCCCCTCTAGGGAAGAGAGTTGCGCTTGAATCGCTTTGAGGATACCCGATTGCTTCGCTAAGCACACACCACATATTACAACTTTAAAAGCATCCCACAGCATCGCTGGGGACTCCACCAAGCCTTCATTGTGGCAGAGTAGTCACTGATCACTGTTTGGACCTCATCTCAGAAGACTGGGTTCGGGAGGGAGTTAGGTGCCAGGCGCCAGGTAAAGGAGCATGGAGTGGCCAGTGGGGGGGCACGACAGCTCTGATAGAACTGTGGCATGGTCCGAGAGGGTGCGGGGTAGATGTGCCACAGCTGTGGCCCAGGTGAGGGCATCGCGGGTGAGCAACCAGTAGTCGATTCTCGACCACGTTCCATGTGCGGGCATAATGCAGGTGCCCTTGGCACAGGTAGCATGCTTCAGTCGCCAGACGTTAGCAACGCAGTTGTCACGCATGAGCATGTGGAGCTGCACTGCTGCATTGGGGTGGGGTCAACTGGAGGTGCTAGAGCAGTCTGTAGTGTGATCTAAGATGACATTGAAATCGCCTCCAAGATAATGGTGCCGGGGCCCATGGTGGTAGTTAGATGCCATAGCTCTGTGAAAACTCTGGGCTGTCAGTATTAGGGCAATATAGGGATATTAGAATGACTGGGTGCTCATGCAGAGTGCCAGCTACTATTATGAAATGTTCCTCCTTATCACACAGTGTCTTTTACATGCACCAGGGAAACCCTTTGCGGATGGGAATAGCAGTTCCACGAGCGTAGCTGGAGAACAGGGACATATAGGTTTCAACAATCCACCTCGCATGGAGGTGGGAGCAATTGTGGGGGTTAAGTGGAGTTCTTGTATGCAGCATATATTGATGTGATGCCTATTAAGGTAGACGTGGATCAGTCTGGCCTTCCGCCCTTTATTCAGGCCGCGGATGTTCCAGGTCTGGCAACATGTGGCGGTCAGCATGCATCTAGAGATGGAACGTTGAGCATGTTAGGGAGGGTTGCGGGGCCACCTGGAAATCCGTGGATGCAAAGTATTGGTTTGGAGTCTGCATTCATTGCAAAAGTAGGATCAGGGACACTGAGAGGGCTGTAGCTGGGAGCAGGGTGTCCACAGTGGAGCAGCATCGCTATGCAGTGGCACGCATGGGACTCTCAGTCATTAACGCTCAGAAGTCCGGCATCTTGGGAGGCAAGCCCAGCTCGGGGGCTAGCCCTAGAGTTGGTTAGAAGGTGGGAGAACTTTACCACCACTTGGGGGCAATAAAATGATGAGGTTTGCCATCGTACTAAATTCGTAGTTTGGCCGGATATAGTTGTGTGCAAGGAATGTCAGCTTTCTGGAGCAGATGTTTTGCAGGGAGAAACTATCGTCAGGTTGCTTGCACTGCGAGTGTGAAGTCGGGGTAAAAGGAGAGGTCATTGCCCTGATATTGGACAGTGTGGAGCTCTCGCACAAGCCCCAGCACCATGTCATGGTCTCTTTAGTTGACCAATCTTGTGGGGAGTGGTCTTGCTGGCACACCTAGAGAAGGGAGGGGGGCCAAGTGAGCAATGGGCTCTCTCTACTATGAAGACCACCAACAGGGCGACTTCAAACAGTTACTGCAACATGCGTTCCATGTAGTCTTCCATCTTGTCAATTGCAGTGGATTCTGGTAACCTGAGGATATAGAGATTGTTGCACCTGGAAAGCACTTTGAGGTCTTTATTGCTCTGTTTTATGACTTAGAGAATTTTATCCATGCGGAGGAGGTGCTCCCCGGAAGCAGTTTGCGTGTTCTCCATATCATAGGTGTAGATCTCCAGGTGATCAAGGCAGTCATTATGCTTGTCAACCCTTTGCTTGATGTGGTCCATGCGGCTGGTTATTAGTTCGATTTAGGTGTTGATGGAGCGAAGACAGTTCTTTATGTACACAAGCATCTCCTTGATATCTAGATCTTGCACAATCGCAGTTTGCGACATCCCTGATAGGGGGGCATTTTCCTTGTCCTGGTCTGTATGAAGTTTTGGGTGCTTCCCTCTGAACACCAGCTTGAATTGACGAGCCTCCACTTTACACATGGTGCACCGTCTGAGGAAAAGGTCATAGGGTTGGGATCTTTGACTGCAGCGCTCACGCTCTGATGGCCCAGGAGGCACAGTCAGGGTGATTGCTCGGATAAGTCACTAGTGGATCAGTTGATGTGGGAGTGGGGACATCCAGCCCCTCCACAGTGCCCTTGTAAGCCGCCTCCACACCTAGGCAAATGTCTGTGTAGAGACAAGGAACACCACAGTCTCTTAGTGTCTTCTCTGGGCTCCGACTCCAGCAGGAGCAGGCCATATTAGCTGAAAGAGATGGGAGGGTTGTGCCTGTGCCTTCAAGCAACTACCTCAGCAGACAAGTACGATGGCTGCCTTCAGGGGCTCCCCTCTCATGCCCACCAGGCCATTGCCCCATCTGGGGGTCTCTAAGATGGTGTCAGCTGTTGGGGTGCAAAATAGCTCCTCCAGTCTCCCAGGCGTGCATTTCACTCCCTCTCACTACAGATCTGCAGTGATCAACATTGGGTGGCCCCAGCAATCTGATGTCAGTCATGAGTCCCCAGCACAGACATCCTCCAGCATGCGTTAGGTCAGGAAGAGGCCTCACAATGGTTCCTCTTCAGTAGCAGTAGGGGGCAGCATCAGATCAGCCTCAGGGACCCTCAGGGACCCTGCTGGGCCCTCAGCTCGCTATAGCCTAGAGGCGTGCAGCCAGGCACATGGGCCCACCGAAACATGAGCAGTCGGTGGGCAGTGACATCAAAATCCCTCCATTGTTAGCGGGGGCCTGCCAGCAGCTCGTCCATAAGGTAAGAGGCTGTCACCTCACATCGGCAGGCGCTCACCAAGTTAGCTGCCCCCAGTGCCGATCCCTCTAGCTCTTCACAGCGGGCCGCAGATGAGGATTGCAGCGGCATGGTTCTGCCATGCCCACAGGTGATTGCTGTCACTGGTACATTGACCCCTGCGAGGGAGCGAAGGATCCATCAAGGGGAGACCCTGGAGGGCAGCCCCCAAGGCTGCAGGGCATACAACTCTATTGCAGTGGCAGCTTGGGCCCAGGGGAGGAGGGTCTCCAGTTTTCCAGAGCTCTTCCCAGGTGGGAAGGAGGGCTTGCTGCAACCCGCAAAGCTGTGCGGTAGATTGCGCCTGATCTTTCACCAACTACTGAGCTCCCTTAGCCAGTTCTACTTCACTAGTGGCATCTCCTATTATGTTTACCAATAAGGGCATGTCAGTAGGCCCATAACGTGATGTTTTGTGCGATGGGACCGTGGATATCCGATGGATTGTGCAGTCGGCTAGCAGAGTCTCGTTAACTAATGGCTATCTTGCTGCCAGGCCCTCTAGCGCCCCCAAAAGGAAGGGTTAGGTCCGGCAAAAGGTTTATTTTGTCAGACCCAAACACCAGTTTAAGACTTCACTTTTGGGTGTTTTAAAAGGCTACTTTAGTGGTTGGCACAATGAGTGCTGCAGGCTCACTAGTAGCATATAGTTTACAAGCCCTGGATACAGGTAGAAACATTTAACTAGGAACTTACAAGTACATTTAATGTGCCAATTAGGGGTAGTTCTTTTTACCATGTTTGGAGGTGAGAGCACAAGCACTGTAACACTGGTTAGCAGTGGTAAAGTGCACAGAGTCCTAATGACAACAAAAACACATTAAGCAAAACAGGAGTGATGAACATAAAACGTTTGGGGGGATACCACACCAAGGATGTCAGGTTTAACACACTCCCACTTTATTTATAATATGATGGAAGAAGTGAGATTGACTAACAGGTAACAGTTTCCAAAAGCCCCAACAGCGCCCCACTAAAAAGGCAAAATTTATTTTAAAAACAATTGTTCTTTTGAGCCTGGGAAATGAAAGCGATTTTTGGATTGAGTCCTCCATCCGAGCCCTAGCTCCAGAAAGAGGGAATCAGCAGCTTCGTCGGACTGAACCGTCTTGCTTATGGTATAATCATTCCCTCAAAATAACCAAGCTAGAATGTAAACATAAGGAGAGGCGATTGAGGGTGACCTACTGCCCAACAGTATAAAGCAGCTCTAGGACAATATCATAAAGAAATTTAATTAGTTAAAAAAAACTATTTTGAGGCTAAAAGTTTAAATGGTGGAAACCATTTCAGGGAAGTTTTTAAAATTGTTAAATCTTTCACCTCTCCTGAAGCAGGCACAAACCATAAACTTCCTTCCCAGGAATGGTGTGAACAACTCCCCTTTTCTTTCATGAGAAAATAGCTTCTATCCAGGCTAGCCTTCCCCCACTTGGAGTCAAAAGCGACACCTTGGGATATGGCATTGATATGATAACCCACAATGAGTATATGGGAGTAGCTAGTCCAGAGTTCGCTCAATCAGCCTCCGTCACTAATGGGAAAGCCAGTTTCCTTGAATCCTTCTCTCCAATTTCCGTAGAAGATTCTCCTCTAGCTTTGAATCAACTCAAATCAGGATCTTCCTCTGATCCAGGTCCCACTTTTATTCTATCTCGCGAGGAGGAGGCTATCAACCCGCTGGTGAATCAGCTGCTTAACACATTCCTTTCCTCAGCTACTATGCCCAAAAAATGGAAGCTTCTAAAAAAAACTCAGGCAGACCCCACTGATCCGGCCAACTACACACCGATCTCTCTCCTGCCACCTCTTTCGAAAGTGCTGGAAAAACATGTTAACAAACAGCTATCTTTCCACCTAGAAAGCAACAACTTGTTACATGTTAGTCAATCGTTTGCAGCACTGAGACAGCTTTGTTGGAGGTGGTCGATTTCATCAGACTTAGCTTGGATGTTTGTGATAGGGAGCTGCTGATTCAGTTAGATCTATTGGCTGCGTTCGACACAATCTCTCACCATATCCTATTAGCTCATCTCAGCTCAGTGGGAATTTAGAGGGTAGGCCTGGATTTGGCTTGCATCTTTTCTTGAGAAGAGAGGACAAGAGGTGTGGTGTCCCCCTTTCTCCGCCAACTCTTGTAAATTGAAGATTGGAGTGCCACAGGGCTCAGCTCTGAGCCCTACTTTATTTAATATATATCTCACTCCTCTGACCACCCTAGCGGAGTCACTAGGGGCCAAGATCGTGTCATATGCTGATGACACCCAATTGCTCTTTTCTTGGAAGAATAATGAGGCATTCCCAGGTGACAAAATCCGTAAATGCCTCACTGCAGTGTTTAGGTGGCTCTCTTTAAATCAGCTTAAGTGTAATGCTGGAAAAACCGAGCTCCTCTTCTTTGTTCTAGATGCTGAAGTACCTTGTCAGTCCTTCTGGCCATCTGATGCCTCCCCTCCGTTGACTCAAAATGCCACGGTGACAATTGCTGTTTCACACCCAAGTCAATTCAGTGGTGGTTACTTGTTTTGCCCTGTTATGTATGCTGCGAAAGTTCCTGTATCTTTTGTCCTTTACGACCAGACAACAAGTGATCCAAGGCCTGATCACATCATGATTGGACTATGGGAATGGACTTTACTTGGGCCTACCCAAATACCTGATTGATAGTCTGCAGTTGGTCCAAAATGCAGCAGCTCGTACTATTTTCGGATTACCGCACAATTTCCATGTCACGGGACTTTTTCAGAGTCTCCACTGGCTCCTGGTGAGGAAAAGGATCATCTTTAAGATTCTGCTCTGTACTCAGAAAGCTCTACTCAGAAACGGCCCGGGCTACCTATGAAATAGAATTAAGTTCTATACTAGTCAGAGACACCTCCGCTCTGCAAATCTATGTCTTGCCAAGGTTCCGCAGGTTAGAATGGCAAGGTCAGGGGCAGATCTTTCTCTTTCCTGGGTCCCTCCTTGTGGAATAAACTCCTGCTGACACTCAGATGCATCAAGGCTACACCTGAGTTTCGGAAAAAACTCAAGACCTGGCTCTTTTCTAGTCCCTAGGTCTCCCCTCACATTTCCCCGCTGACTGCTCTTTCTGCACTAGCGCCAGGACACTCCTTGGAGTAACAGTTGCGCTCTACAAATACATTACATAGACATAGACTAGGCACCATGCCTTGCTGAATTAGGAATCACTGAGAATGCACAGCAACAGGCCTTAACCCCATTAACCAGCAACTCCCTTATACAAGCCTGTTGGAAAAGCATACATGTTTTCACAGATAAAAATTAATTCCTATTGATTTCTTAAGGTATTCACAATATAAAAAGCCATAACTATTTCCTTTGAAAATCCATTTATGAATACATAGAGATCAACCTACTGGTTTTATCATGAATAGGAGGTCTCCACCTAGGATGACCTAATACCACACTTTGGTAGACCTAAATCATGTATACAGTTTCTTTCTGAAGCAAGAATACTGGTACTGGATAAACCTTGAAAAATACACCAACACGCATATAGACTAATGCATACATACACTGGCGAATATATCAATTGCCAACATAGGTCCTCCCCCTTGGAAAAAGGCAAACACTCCTTGGCCATTGCTTCCAACATTTGCTTTGTTTTCTCTTCTTAAAGATTTTTCAGACATCCAGTGTTTATAATGTGAGTGTCCCCTCTGATTGTGGGGCATCCCTGTGCTACTCCTTCAACTGTACAACGAGCTCCTTGACTGACATATTTTCACCACCTCCTTTGCTCACCAACACTGCTTTTCTGTGCTGGATGGTGGAATCTCCTTCTGCTTTTTCTGACATTCTTCTTATAATGTGTTGTCCTGGGTGTATGGCAACCAGAGTAACTCCTGAAGTGGCATGAACAGTGGGAAAGAGAATGGCAGTGCTCCTCATGCCCCAGAGGACCCCCTCTTCAATGCACTTGGAGAGTCTCAGGGTGAAAGATGTTTTTCTTCTGGTCCTCACTGGTGGGGGACTCCCACATTGCCCGTCATCACTAAATGCCTTAGTTATGAGGCATGTGCAATCGTGTACAGGTCCCTGAGAGTACGGCCACCCATGGGGCAATGTGTTGACAGTGCATGATTGTGCATCACATTTTCTGTCTGAGACTATTTCCAAAGGGCATTATCTTCAGCACTTCTACACATGGTGGAATTCTTAGCAGGACTACAGGTGCCCTGCAGCCTTAAGACTAGCCTAATGGGAAAGAAAAACACAGATATTTTGGGTCCAGCTGCACTTATTCTAATGGTCAAGCCACCAACACAAACCTCTACAGGCCTCCTCCAATGATATTTTAAGGAGGAATGTTAGCTCTTATACAGCCTCTGGTGCAGCTTCTTTCTCTTCCAGTCAACAGCAACATGGCTGCAAAGGTCCTTGGCTTGCCCTCCTACCCTACAATGGTATTCTGCTGACCTGAGACTTCCTTAGAAGCACTCTGAATTCCTCTACAGCAGACCAATCGCCTTGTCTGCACTTATCAGACTTGCAGGTATTTTTGCCACTTGCAAGGTGACTATGTGCACTCGCAAGAGACTGAAGTGTCCATATCTAGGTCTCAAAACAGGACCAGTCGAACAGTGGTTCAAGAGATCCTCATTTTCAGAGTGCCTAGTAAGTCTGGAATAAAGTTAGGGAGCTGGTGTCACCAGCCTTTTAGAGTCCATGAAGGCTAGAGTACAAGGATGGAAAGGGTGCACTCTCAGACTCTAGGCCAGGGCTCCACAGCTGTGCCAGTCCTTGTTCTGTCCTGCTACACTCTTTCTCTATGTTCTGAGCCTGAACAGTGGCTTAAGAAGAGATGTGGAGAATCCTATGTTTGGAGGGCTACCCATCCAAGCGGTTCCACACCAATCCTTTGCCACCTGTTGTTATAAAAGCAACAAGCTCAATGCCTGCCCCACTCCTGCTCTGGATGTTCTGTACGACTGCAAAAGGTAGCTCATAGCAAAACAGAGGCACAACTCCCTTTGAACAAACATCAACCCACCCATGCTTCCCTTCAAATCGCTTCAAAGGAGCCTACAGCTGGGAAGTCGAGACAGAAGTCAGACTCTTGCACTGTCATCACCTGGGAGAACCCCCCTTAATAAACAAGCAGTTGCTGAATGATAACTACAACGATTGCAACACCGCACTCTTCCTCTGGCATGAGATTCTTTGCCCTCCTGAAATCCACATCTTATCTACTGAGACCTTTGATCTTCCAGCTGGTACAGCATAGGAAAAATGACCTCATATCTGGATTCTGAGCCCCCACATTTACATACAGGTGAGTCATTCTGATTCTTGTATCAAGTTCCACTCTGACATTGGAGTTAAAACATAATTTATACATAAAGTCATTCATACAGTTTACCAAAGACGGAAGGTGCAGTTCCTGCAAGTATTGATTTGAATCATAACAATTTTATATTGGACCCTATTAGTGTGCAGATGGTGGGATGAGTTATAAAACAGCCTTCCATGCTTAACCTATGCGAGTGTGTACACATGTTCTCAAATAGCACAAGCAACGTTCTTGGGTGTCTTACCCGATCCCTTCACATTAGCTGCTCTTATGTTTAAAGGTGAGCACTGGGGTTGTAGCTCAAAACAGATTTAACACAGAGCAGTAACTGAAGGAGACTTCTTTGGAGGGTGGGGGTTCCATGCCACTGCAGAGGTCTAAAAATTAGAGGTAAAAAAATATAAAAAGAAATGGGGTTTCAGGGGTTGAGCCGACTCTGCTATGCACAGTCATCCAGAAAAACATTTTGGAAGTTTGGAATTGGATAACTGCCCATCAAAAGCTAATGAGGTAGACCTAAAAGAGAGAGCTCAGGCTTTGACTTAAACATTTTCTTTTGAGTTGGAGCCAACAAGGGCTTGGTTTCAGGGTCAATTGCCATATAATATTGCTGAATGGTTAAACTAGGAGAAAGGTTATTTTATGAGAATCATTGAAACTAATGGTGCAACGATCAGATCCAAAATAGAAGGAATGTTCAAGACCTATATGAGGCCCAACACGTACAAATTGTTGCAACCTAAAAAATAGTCGATTAAGTCTTGTCTCAACTCTTGAATTTTAAATGAATTTCCAATTAATGCTCTTTCTTTTTCTTCAGATTTTATGGACAATGGATGAGTTAAGAGATATGAGTTATTAATGTTTATATCCCATCCAGCTTAATGAAACTATTCAAGGGTATTAACTGGTATGCTGTTTCGGAGAGCTGGCCTTTCTGCCACCTAGAAACAGTAGTCAATCTTGCTGAGAATCTAACTCTAAAATGACTTGGTATGCATCAAATAGTCTTACAATAGGAGAGTTTGGAGAATGCTAACATATGCCTGATCTATTACACCTTTTGCAGTTGGATATGGGAAACATTTGCCTCAATCTCTTCTACAGTGCAGCTATAGAATGATGTTTGGAAACTGTAAAATTGTTGCAAATAGTGCATTATTATTAGGTTAAACTTTGACTAATGATGAACATTTTGGGTAGTACTTTCCCTTTACTATTTTAGATCAAAGGGAGAGCAGCTATTTTCCGCAGTTCTTTGAATGAACGAGTCGGTGCAGAGCATTACATTGAGGACTCAAAGGAGGCTGGTGCACTTAGTGCACTTAGAAAAATGTATAACTTCTGTCAATATTCAAGAAACATGGAGACTGTTTGTGAGGAATTGGGTTGTTGGTTGACTGGGGTGTCAGCCCTGGTCAAGCAACAGCCATTATCCTTTGCAGAGTGAACCATAAAAAGTCACATAATTAACCTGTGCTTAACCCTGGGAAACTTGGCACAAAAAACAGTTAGGCTTAACTTAGAGGCAATGTGTAAAGTATTTATGCAACACAGAAACAGTAATAAAGTGAAAACACAGCACAAGAAAAATCCCACTTCAATTTAGAAAAATAGGGTAAATTCTAATACATTATTTGACATAAAAACAACAAAAATCCGATTGGTAGAACCGGAGTTAGGAATTTTTAAAGATTTTAGTAAAAATAGAGCCAAAAAGCACAAAGCCTCAACTGTGGATATCTTGTCACAACTTCAGGCTGACCAAGTGTGCCATCAGAGAAACGCAAAGCCGGCAGACTCTCCCAGAGAATCGAGGGTTAATTATTGGACAGCATCCCCAGGTGTTGAGAGCAGCAGCGCGCACAGCGACGTCCTTTAGTAGTTTCTAGTGACATTGAGGGAGGTGCCTATGCGGCACAGGAAGGCAGACAGCAGGCAAAGTATGGGGGCTACAGAGGGTTATGCTAATGTATCTAGTCAGATTACAGAGCATTTACTGCCTAATGTCGTCCCCCACTGAGGGATGTGGGTAGCCCATAGAATGTGTTTTATGGCTCAGGACCCTGCTTTCCACTGGAGCTTCTGGATGTGCCACCATACTTGTAGCACTTTCCCCAAGACAGAAAAACATACATTCTGAGTTCATGTGTTCAAAAATGCATATCAAATAAACTACATTAAAAAGGATATTATATCCCTAAATAAATAAAAACGTATATTGTGCAGTGTAGGAAGCCAATATTTATTTACTCACTTGTACAAACCAAATTGTACAAAATGTTAATATCCAATTTTTGGGGGAATCAGGCATTCAAGGGAGAAGAAAGGTTTGTTACAGAGGGTTGTTGTTTAGTGTAATCCTGTTTTGCAACATCTTCAATGAATTGCCTCTCTTAGATTTGCAAGGCAAAAAACGTTTCTAAAGGATTATGTATCATTTTTTATTTTTGTGTACAAGTTTGGAAACTATTTATTAAGTGTGTGAATTGTCTATTATTTATGGAAAAACATGGAGGTTTGAAAGGACGAAGGATAGTAAAGGTACACAATGTCATCATCACATAAACACCAATTCTACCAACATAGAAATGTTAGATATCCCAAATGTTAAAGTTGTTTTTTAAATGTTATATTGTCACAAAATATAAAATTAAAAAACATTTCCAATATGTCATAAGATGATTAGTAAATCCAACCAATGATACAACATACATGCATATTAATATTTGTAAATGCTCATTGCTTTCATAGCACAACAAGAACACAGGTTAAATACAACATAGAATGTTAGAACAAAGCTCAGACTGCAGACATTAATGGATATCACTCTCAAAACTCATGTGATTTTAAGTAATTATACAAATATTATGCTTCCCTCCTGTCTGGTGTTCAGACACTTCCAGCTAAGCATGGAGGTTCCACCAGTCTGCTCTTAGGACTTCTACTGTACAGTGGTGTCATTAGTAGCTACTGAGAATGTGGCTGGGAAAACAAATCCAGTATGTCCCGGGCCTTATTCCAGGTCCAGCAATGATGGTCCACCCATAGCTTCTGGCATTCTTTCCCCATCTGGAAAAGACACCCACTTCATTGCAGTGGGCGTCGACGTCCCTCCAAATTTGAATCCATGCTGCATTGCTCGGCTGGGTCTCTGGACCACCCATAAAGCTGAGGGTACCTTTGGAGGAAATTATTTTTAATTCTGGATCAGTAAATGCAGACCATGTCACATTTTGTCTTTCAGCCATGCTGGGAATTCGGTAAAAGAAACGAGAAGCAGGATGGACGAGGAAGCTGTTGTGGTGAAAAGATGGCTTAGGATGACAAGAAAATGGCTGACATCCTCTTCCTGTATGTAATTTCCTGTTTTTTGTAGTAGGTATAAATTTCATTCCAACTCAGAAAATCTCCACTAGGCATGCAGGGTGGAGTTGTCCACATGCAGGTTGAAGACTCTGCATGCGGGAATCATCGCTGTGCATTCAGGGGGACAAACCTCTGCATGCAGAAGAAGAACTCTGCATGTAGAGAAACCCAAAAAGGTTTAGAGGATACCAAAATTATAACAGAGATTCTGTGTGTATGTCATTTATGTGTCAAAAGTAAATTTCTGAATTTGTATGTTCTGTAGAATGCGAGTGCTATCGGAGAGCTTCTACTTAAGTGTTCTTATTTGAAAAGTATAGACTAGTGGCCCTTAACCTTTTAACTTCTGTGTACACCCATGTAATCAATAATGGAATCGGAAGACTCCCACTGAATTAATATTGGAATCAAGGGACCCCCACAAAGTCCTTCTTGAAATCCAGGAACCACAGCCCAAGCAATTTTGATGATTTCAACCCAAAACAATATACATAATTATGGGAACAAGCATTCATCAAACATAAATATAATTGATGAAATATTTTATTTAATTCACAAGCAAATGTAAAAAGAACCACATTTTAATTTAAATGGGAAGGTTGGAGCTTTTCTACATTCAATTCAGGCCACCCATCGTCCACACTATATTTTTCATGATACACTTACACTGCTCCCACAAATCAAACTGAGAATACCAACTTAATTTTTACCCTTCAAGATAACATTCCTCTGTATTTACAGAATGTTTTAAAGTTTTACATTTTTCTTCTTTATTTATATACACTGTATTCATCTGTTAATGGTATTTAATTTTCTAAGCAGTCGCGTACCCACTGAGTAGGCGTCGCAGACACCAAGGGGTCCCCATACCACAGGTTAAGACTGCTGTTATAGACAATGAAGCGTCAATTTTTTTTTTCTAGAGCATTTCATCTTTGTTGTTGACATTATGAAAATTCAACAGAGTTATCTCAGGATGGTACTTATGAACATTGTGGTAGTCCCTCATTCATCTTTGGCAAGAGACTGTCCCGCAGCACAAATCCAGCAACCAAACTATCAGCTCAATAAACAAAATTTAGTTAACTAGTCGATCCTGCAGCAGTATAGCCTGTTTTCACCCTGGTTACCTAGTCGTAGATGTAGATCAGGATCATGGTCTATATGTAAGCCTCATTGCAAGATAATGTTGTGCAACACGTGACAGATAACAACAATATAAAACACAACTTCTGGTGAGTACACCAGCGTCCATCCCCCATACAAAAAAGGCATCTGAATCACAACATAAGGATCTCAAAAGTGAGTTTAATGTTGTCTAGTGTATGTAGTGTGGTTGGATGTCATTGAAGAGATGAGGGGAGAGAGCACACCTGCAACTCAGACATGTAAAGTTTCTTAATAGGGCTCTATTCTAAATGTAATTAATCATGCCTACATACACGCCGTGGATGTCAGGGTAATGTGTGCATTGAGTTGTAGTGATTACTGAGCATGTTCTTCATGCCACCCTCAGAGGCATGTAGTTTCAGCTACTTACCAATGAGCCATGTCACCAAAATCCCCAGCAAGCAAGGGGTGTGCAAGAGGTGGCTGAAGGAAGATGTAGCCGTCAAATGTACTTCTAGGAAATGCAGCAGACACATCTGTAAGGTAGCCCCTGGCATTACAGAGTGCTTGCATATTGATGGTGTGGCAACGGTGTCTGTTGCAGAAAAGATGTGCTGTGTAGAAAAGTGGTGAAGTGGCATGTGGGTGTCATCAATGGCACCCACCACAGGTGGAAAGTGGGCAAAGGCATAAAATTCCCCTTTGACCCTTTGCCTTTCTGGCAATGACTATGACAAGATGATAAACTGGTACACTCTTCTTTTGATACATGTCAGTACCTGATGCAAGCATCAAGACTGGTTTGTCTGTGAGATGCCTATGTTGTCAGAGCTGACCATTTGGAGAGGTCCAGTAACCATGAAATGACATGCAAACAATATTTTAATATGAGTAGGCATATCCTGGGAGAAGGATATAGATGAATTGTGCCTGTAACCAAGTCAAGGATCATTTCAGATGAGAAGCAATATTTTATATGAACTTCTTAATGGAAATACATTTTATTTCCCCAAATTTCTTGGAAATCAGACATTCAATGGAAAAAGGAGAATGAGTTGTGCTAATAGGGTTTTTTCAAATCCTGTGCTTAAAGTTTAAAAATATCTTTTGCAACACCTTCAACACATTGTCTCTCTTAGACTAGAGTGTACTTGTACAAGGCAGCAAAGCATTCCAAAAGATTAAGTCATATTAATGAATTTAGTAATGAGTGAATTGTGATATTTATTGGAAACATGGTGTTTTGAAAGTAAGGTATAGCTACCTACACAATGGCAGCAACACTTAAACTAATTAGACAAAATGGAAATGAAAAGATCCCAAATGTTGAAGTTGTGTTTTAACTGTAATGTTGACTCAAAATATGTAATGTGAGCAGCATTTCCATTATGTCCAGATAAAATAATAAGCAAATCCAACCTAAACAACACCAAAACATGCATGTTAGTATTTTAAAACTTTAACTCCTTTCATAACACACACAAAACACAGATTAAATACAACATGGAATGTTAGAACAAAGCTCACACTGAGCACGTGACTGGACACTACTGTCAAAACACATGTGCTCTTAAGTGAATATACAAATAACAAACTTCCCGCATATCTGCTGCACAAACTCTTTCAGCTGAGCATTGAGGGCCAGCCACATTTTTCACATGATCCACCTGTTCAGTGGTGTCATGTGGAGTTGCCAAGAATATAGCTAGGAGTACAAATCCCAAATGCCCTGGGCCTTAATGTGGCCCTGGAGACAAAGGTCCCCCCAGCTCTTGTGGTATAGCACCCCCGCCAGTTGTAGAATCCAACTACATGGCCGCGTGTGGCCATGTCTCTCCAAATATGGGTTCAAGCTGCATTGATCAGTTTGGTATGAAGACCCCCATAAAACTCAGGGTATACCTGTGAAGAACTTTCAGACAAATAGTTTTCACATTTTTGTGGGTAAATGGGGAAGGGGCTTTCATTTTCTCCCTTAACCATCTTGGTGGTTTTAAAAACAGAAAGGAGGAGCAGGAAGGGGAAGATTGTCTTGTGGTGTTGAGATGATTGCTCAGAATGACCATGAGATGACTGACTTCCTCTTACATTATGTAATTATTTCTTTCTTTCAGTAGGCATAGATCTCTGCCCGGACTGCAGAGATCTCTGGCCCACATGCGAGGCAGAGAAACTGCATGGAGGGCAGAGATTGTGCCCACTCATCTGTTGTGCTCCAGAGAGCAGTCTACTACAGCAGGACAGTTTCCAATCTTGATAGCCCCAAACACAGGCGGTAGGTGTGACTAGAGGTTCACACCTGGGTCTCAGTCTCAGTGATATGTGCTTCTAAAAGAGCCCCATTCCTATTCTTTAGGATTCTATTATCAGCCCCATCTCTTTCCTCAGATGTGACTACGCCCCTTGAATCAGTGACCTCCTTTCATTATCAAAGAGCTTCTAGGAAGTGCACCAAATATCCAAGCTCTTCCTTCCTCCAATATGTGTCTGAAACAGCTCTCAGGAATGAAGCAATCTGCAAATATGTCTAAGGAAAACCTCTAGCTCTCCCTGCTCCTCTAGCAAGCCCAGGGTCTCCCAAAATGGATCCCTATGTCTTCCATGTATTTTGCCCTTCACAAGTGCACACATACCCCTGCACACACTCGCACTGAGACAGGCACAGCCTTCAATGTACTATACCTCTTCTTGGGCACACATAGATCCTAGCGCGCTCATGCAAATTCATGTGCTATCTCCTTTGTGCTATACCTTCACTCAGGCACATGCTCATCCTAGCGCACACGCACAACTGCTCATGCTATTTCTCCTGCACTGTACCATCTCCAAGGCATGCAAACATCCTTGAGCTGCATACCACCCAATGCAGGCCAAGGGTTGAGTTAAACACATAGCAGCAGAACTCTACTAGGGTGGGCCAGGAGGCACCACTCCACTCTAGTGACACAGGTAAAATGGACCTGTTCACTCTACTGAACACAGTATGCTGCCACCACTGCAATTGTGCTACTTAACTCTAGGTAGCCTTACACCTCCTAAAAATAATGCTTTGGGCACAACTTCCGTTCTAAGCAGACCGCAGTCCATGAGACAGACCTAGGCCATAGCGTATGATCCTTGTTCACTCATGACCAAAATTCATTATCAAGGATCCAGATATCACTGCAGCTGGGACACTCAGGGCAGGGGTACACATCCGTCACCACACGATGGACTTTTCCATCTCAACAACTCACCAGAATTAGCTTTAAAAAAACGAATGTTAAAAAAATATCTTGTAATAACATTGCAGTGAATTGTCTTAAATCTTTACAAAGTTATTAGATCTTAAAAAAGGTAACAAAAAGTTACATTAGTTCCAAATATATTTCTGTAGTTATTTGATGGCTCTATTATTTTCTATGTGAGTGCCACTGGTGGGCCATTTGTGGTGCTGCACTTACTCCAAGGCTTAGCAGGCGTACATTTACTAGAGTTTTGGACCGTTTGGGCTTTAGTAACTTTAGAAGTGCAGTTTATCAATTGCAAGGGCCTAACTCTTTTGTGTGTGGGTCTTTGTCCCTCTCTAAATGCTCCTTACTCCTTCCTTAACCGCTCCTTACTACTCCCTTAACCCCTTCCACTTTGTAGTAAGTATTCTGCATTTTCCAGCAATCCTCCTAGGGCCCTCCCACATTTAGTACAAAAACAAATGCATGTGTCTACTCCGCAAAGAAAAGATTGGAGCAGTGGTGTCAGAGGCCTCCACAGGTAGGTTTGTGAATCGCATTTTGACATATGTGGATAGCACTGTTACAGTACTACTTAACATACTACAAAGTGCGGTTTGTGATTATATCCCTGTTTGGAAGTGGATTATTAGTAGGGGCAAATGTATATCTGCCGCTGGCAATAAGGCCAATAACACAGTATAGGGCTCAGAATAGGTCTTAGAAAATTATTCCCATGCTCACACCTTGGTAGCTTGGCTGCGAGCAGGCAGGCTTAACTTCAAAGATAGGTATGTAAAGCACTTAAAACACCAATTCAGTACATAATTAAGACACAATGCACCATAAAAATCCAACACCAATTCATAAAAATAGGAAATATTTTTATCCTTAAAATGACACCAAAACAACAAAAATCCAATGTAGGGAACCGGAGATATGAATTTTTAAAGATTTATCATTATATAGCACATAGAAACCTATGGCGCCTAATTGGGACATCTGGTCGCGATAGACCGGGTCAAAGTCAAAGTTTCAGGCCGACCGTGATGGAGCCGTACTTGGCTACACCTCGCAGTAGGTCTCGGTCAAAGTTTTTACCTTCTGACTTAGAAACTTTTCTGGAGCTTTTCTTCTCGGGGTCTCTCGAACCTTTCAGCCAGTCCGGATTCGGTGAGGGTTCGCCCGATTGCCCTGCGACGAGCTCCCGGTCAAACTTATGGAAGTCCGACCTCCAGAGCGTTGCAGCGGGAAGAACCAAGGATCCAGGCCGACTCGCGGTTGAAGGTAGGCGGCTTTGCTCTCTCGGTTGCTCCCGGTCACCTTTTCTTCGTTCGGACTTGGAAACTTTTACAGAGCTTTTTCTTTCGGGGACCCTCGATGCTCTTCACCAGGACAGATTCGGTGAGATTTCACCGTCCTCGGATTTCGCCTACTCCTGGTCAAACTCTGGAAGTCGCACCTACAGAGCTTTTCAGTGGGACGAACCTGGATGGCAGGCCAGCTCGCGTTTGAAGGCAGGCGGCTTGGCTGGCCAGGTAGAGTCAGTCCACTTACGGAGCTTTTTGCCAAAGTTGCTCCAAACGTCTCCAAACTTCTGGAACTTCTTCCTGAAGTTCCCCAAGGGTCCCTAAGTGTCTCAAACCTACTCCAAGTGCCTGGCAGCCCCAAGATGGTCCTTGAAAGTTAAGGCATTCATTCGAAGTGACACGAGTCTGCCCGATGGCCGCGTGAATAGGCCAGCGATTGAGCGCGCAACACCTCATACACCCTGGTCCCTGAATGGGATAGTGATTACGGACCATTGCACATTGAAATTTTTTTTTTCAGACTCTGCGATTGAGATAAAACACTTAAGAAAGTGCCGACCGAATTGGGCTTACACCATTTGGAATTCCCTTTCTGGACTGTGTGAACTATTTATTTGCCCTGAAGAAGCCCGCAAGGGTGAAACGCGTTGGCTGTTGTGTATTTAATAATTAATAAAAGGATCTACAAAACCATCTAGTGAAGGACTGACCATTTCTGTCATCGCTGTCCTCCATCATCTGTGGGATTTAAACCCTACAAATTTTTGTCTTTGTAACAATGCCTCTCTCAGTTTATGTGTTCTCATGTTGTATTTGAAACCATAGTGGGTGGCTGGTTTCGGGAGGTGGGCATTGATTGTTAGTAATTATACAGAACTTTTTTTGAATTATTTATAACAAACACTGGTAGTTGATGCAGCAAGATATACCCTGCCGCCGTGCTTGTATGTAGTAGATGTTACATTACCACTTTTAAACATGGATCTTCATATGCTCCCCAGGTTTTACAGCGCCTACCATGTAGGGTCATTGTGTTTACAATATTCTTTGTTGTCTTCATATTTTAGTGACTAAAATCAGTACCAGATGGAAATCCCACTTTAATAGCTCTCGGTCCCCCAGGCTCAGCCTCTCCAAGCAGGACAACCTCTTTCCCTCCACCCTGGCTGATCTCCCCTGTCTCTTTCCACTCCCTTCTATTTGGTTTATTTTCTTAATTCCAGAACCTGGCATCCCTATCTATCGACTCCAACAAATGTGCATGCTCCTCTATAACAGTTGCAGTCCCCCATTTAAGTCTGATGGTGTGATATGGTAAGAATAAGAAAAGGCTTTGGGAATCTAGATTTATATTCTTGATGTATTGTTACAATTTTCAGGAACAATTCCATAAGCCCTGCCTGTAGTGAGTTCCTACTTACACCCACTGTAGTTGTCCCTTATTTTAGCCTAACTGCATGTAATAAGCCACATTTGCTTTGCACAGCCACAAGTAACATATTTATTTGTGTGCCACAATATTATTTTAGAAATAGGCTGCGCATGTTATTATTGTTATTCAGTTCTAATGCTGGGATTCAGCCGGAACATTTCGTATCAAACAACATTGTTCCCTGTTTTTCTGTGTTCTGTAAAGTAAAATCTCTTACATTCAGACACAACAAAAGTGCAACTGCTGTTTTCCAATACGGCACTTCTTATCATACAAACTGAGACGTGCCTTTTGAAAAACAGAGAGGAGGTTTCTTGCTTAAGGAAAGATCCAGGGATAGACATGCTAGCTTTGCTCAACCTGAAATCCAGACCAGCTAACTACAAATGCCAGGTGTGGGGGCCAGTTCTAATCCCAGAGATCACTGATCTATAACTCTGCTCACGTAGTGAGGGTAGGCTTAGGCAGATATATAATTAACCATGATAGGCTTTTCATTTTTTACAGTTTACTCGTAATGCTGATTACTCTGCTTAGTTGAATATGTTATCTAATTGCAGCACAGTTGGTTCATGATAGAGCACAATAGTTTCAATAAATATTGTAAACTTTCCTTGTGTCTTCTTTTGCTTATTATGAACATGCATAAGTGAGAAAACAAAAGGTGACATTCTTTTCTATGGTTCTCCTGGGGACTAGAGAGTTGTGTTCTAGAGGGTCTATTTACCTGTTACTCTGAGAAGGTTAGGAGGGCAGGTAAGGCACTATGAGCTAGTCGGATTTGGGCCCATAGTTACTGATGTGGTATGGTGACTCAGTCCTTACATTCTGACGTCCTGTGATCCCATGCAAAAAGAACAATTGATGGACAGAATGCTGATCAATGTCAAACATTCACCCCAGTACAGAGATCTGGGCCTAAATCCATCATTTTTTGCTCCCCATGCCATTCCAGTTTAAAATCAGCCATATGCAAATCAGTCTTGACCCTGTTCCCCATGGCAACAGTCCAGTCTCTAGACCGTAAACAAGCATCCTAGGACTGGTTTTGGGGTTTTATCCCTCATCAGCCAGGATAACTTGACTCTATTGGCATGGAGAACACGGGATCCACGTCTGGGCATACCCATCCCACTCGGGGTGACAAATGCAAAAAGAAAAATGGATGGACAGAATGCTGATCAATGTCAAACATTCACCCCAGTACAGAGATATGGGGCTAAATCCACCGTATTTTGCTCCCCATGCCATTCCCGTTTAAACCCAGCCATATGAAATCAGTCTTGGCCCTGTTCCCCATGGGAACAGTCAAGCCCAAACTGCCAGGCCAGGTTCTCCCTGGTCCAGAAACAAGCATTCTAGGACCGGTTTTGGGGTTTCACCCCTCATCAGCCAGACTAGCTTGACTCCAGTGGCATGGAGAGCACGGGACCCCTGTCTGGGCATACCCGTCCCACTCGGGGTGACAAATGCAAAAAGAACAATTGATGGGTAGAATGCTGATCAATGTCAAACATTCACCCCAGTACAGAGATCTGGGCCTAAATTCATCGTTTATTTTCTCCCCATGCCATTCCAGATTAAACCCAGCCATATGCAATCAGTCTTGACCCTGTTCCCTAAGGGAACAGTCCAGCCCAAACTGCCAGGTCAGGTTCTCCCTGGACAGGAAACAAGCATCGCAGGACCGGTTTTGGGGTTTCACCCCTCATCAGCCAGACTAGCTTGACTCCAGTGGCAAGGAGAGCACGGGACCCACGTCTGGGCATACCCGTCCCACTCAGGGTGACAAATGCAGAAAGAAAAATGGATGGATAGAATGCTGATAAATGTCAAACATTCACCCCAGTACAGAGATCTGGGCCTAAATCCATCATGTTTTTGCTCCCCATGTCATTCCCGTTTAAAACCAGCCATATGAAATCAGTCTTGACCCTGGTCCCCATGGGAACAGTCCAGCCCAAACTGCCATGCCAGGTTCTCCCTGGACCGGAAAAAAGCATCCTAGGACTGGTTTTGGGGTTTCACCACTCATCAGCCAGGCTAGCTTGACTCCAGTGGCATGGACAGCACGGGACCATGCCTGGGCATACCCGTCCCACTCGGGTTGACAAATGCAGAAAGAACAATTGATGGACAGAATGCTGATCAATGTCAAACATTCACCCCAGTACATAGATCTGGGCCTAAATCTATTGTTGTTTTGCTCCCCATGCCATTCCAGTTCAAACGCAGCCATATGTAAATCTGCGACTGGGGTTGAATGTCTGAAATGTTTCAGCGCTTCGTCCATCATCTCCTTGTGTTTGCTTTGTTCGGCCTAAGTTGGCAGGGTATGCCCAGACTTGGGTCTTTTGCTCACTTTGCCACTGGATTCAAGCTAGCCTGGCTGATCAGGAGTGTTACCCCGAAACCGTTCCCAGGATGCTTGTTTCTGGTCCTGGGAGACCTGGCTTGGCAGTTCGGGCTGGACTGTTCCCATGAGGAACTGGGTCAAGACTGATTTGCCTATGACTGGGTCTGAAATGGGGTGGCGAAGTGAGCTAATGAACGATGATGGATTCAAAGGTATCAGCACTCCGTCCATCATCACCTTGTGTTTGATTTGTCCTGTGATCCCAGGCATAGTTCTGCTTCCAAATAGAATCTCTGCAACACCTGTATTTGATTTGAGGGCCATTACCTAAGATGTGATTGCCATCCATATCGGTGGTCTTAAGTACGCCTCTGCCATTTTGCCTTGGGACTTCATGTTGCTCATTAGACATCTACGTGGCATAGCCGTAGGTGCATAAGACCCACCTCTTTACCCAAGAAGGCCAACAATACACTTGTAAAAAGCTAAGCTGCATCTATGCGTATAAATGGTAGATCATCCCCTCCTACAATGCCATCCTTTACATCTCAATCATCCATTCTTAATTTATAGGCACTTTTGCAACTCCTAAGGCTGCTGACAGCCAGCGTCTGTGATGTCATCCATGATCTGTATTTCCATGGTATCATGTAGTAGTGCTAGCTTAGCTGCCCAATCGATGGGTACTCTAAGCTATCTCACAAAGTATGCCGACTGCTGCCCAGTATGAATGGATCGACTGGCACTTCCACATGGCATGGATTATATCACAATCAGGCTTTTGGAATCTCCATTATCCTAGTTTCCTGATTAACCCTGTCTTGTTAAGCTTCTTTTGGACCAGTAGCATTTATGTATAATCTTGAAATAGCTAAATTGAAGTCTGACCTCTCAGAAACAAGAATCATTGAGATTTTTACCCATTCTCTCACTGTATAGTCATAGTTTTGGTATGCTTGCCATTTCATTCTTAAATAATCTTTTGTGGGCTCAGATTGAAGACACCAAATTATCATATTTTAGAGTCCTGACATTACTCCCTTCCTACCCCCTACCTACATAGATATTGAACCTTAGGTGATTAAAGTATATCCAGAGCTATGTTCCTAGCACCTTGAGGAGGTAGGCATACACTTAGGTCCTGAGTTAGATCTTGTCGGATGGGTTACTCCGTTGCAACGGTGACAGATATCCCATCCACCAATATAAAAATCCTATAGGGTACAATGGAGTTTATAATTTGGTGGACCGGATATCCGTCACCGATGTGATGGCGTAACCCATCTGCCAAGATTTAAATCAGGCCCTCAGTTGGGTGTATTTCCAAGCATGCTGTGGTTTAATCCAGAACGCCTCTTGGAGTCTGGGGAATAATTTAAGATTACCATCCTTTATCGGATGTTTTATGGTAATAGTACTCATGGCTTTCCAATACGGCCATTGGAAAGCATGACTGCCTCTGCATAAGCAGGAAGATATATTTCATATGGATGCCCATGCAGGTATGGGTGAACTTTCAGTATTTTGTGACTGTTACCCAGGTCTGCATCATGGCTTGTACCATAGGGCTGTTGGTCAGCTTTAAAGATTGGACATTGCATACAACTCTCAGAAGTCTTTTTATTTCAAGTTATGTGTTTTTCCAATTATACACATAACAGTGTTTCTCTGTCTGTGAATGTTATGTGTACTAGTTGGTAGAGGTGTAATGCCATATCATAATAGTATATGCATGGTAGGCCAATCCCACCAGATTGTCTACCAGCTATCAACTTTTGAGGTTTTAGCCTCAGTCTTCTGGATCCCAATACAAATATGTGAATAGATATTAATCATTCTGAGAGTTCAGGGGGTGTTAACATTGAGAGCATTTCCAGTATAATAAAAGTGGGGCTCTACCACAGCCTTCATTGCTTGGGTCCTTCCCCACATGGAGAGCTGCATCTGTGATCATCTGGTAAAGTCATTCTTCATTTTCGTTAAAAGTGGTAGGATATTACCATTCACCCTATCAATTATCTCCTTATTCAGATAAAACCTTTGATATTTCATTTTGTGTGGTGTCCACTGAAAATTAAAAGCACTCTATTGAGGCTGCCATTGTTATTCTTGATAGAAGCAGAGCCTGAGTTTTTCCCCAATTCACTTTTTATCCCAGTATATGGGAGAAGTCTTCTATTAAGGCCAGTAGCGCTGTTGATGAAGGTTCTAAGGTTATGTCAGTTAATAAAATATTGTTTGTATATAATAGGGCCTTATTTGACCATTCGCTATGTCTAGCCCACTATCGCGTCAGACTGATCTATGGCTGCCAGCAGGGTTCAAACGCCAGCAACAATATTAGGGGATATATGAAAAAAATACCTGTCACATCCGACAGTGTGTCTTAAAGGGTTCTGGCAGAAAACATCTGCTGTTCACTTAAGAAGATGAGATATGAGACATAGCCAGCAGACTTTAGCAATAAATTCATCACCCTGGCTGAATCACTGTAGAGTGCCGAAGATTTAATTCCACTTGATTCAGTTCAACATCTTCTCGGCATAACGAGATAAGGCCAGAGATTCATTATTAGCTTCTTTAGTTAGATATATGATGTAGGACAGCAATCGCATGTGGTGCGTAGATGATCTGCCAGGCACAACCCCTACCTGTATTTGATGGATTAGGGATGGGATCACCTTCCTCAGTCTACTTGGGATCATATTCCTTAATTTACTTGCAACACCTTTGCTACTACTTTGATATCAACATTTAGTAGGTGTATCAGGCTATAGAGGCTGCGCTGCAATGGGCCTTGCCCGGTTTAGAGAGGACCATTATGAGAGCTTCATTTGATAAGGAAATCAATGATTCTGCTGTTTTTGATTCTCTAAATGCTTCATAGAGTGTATCAGTCAGTTCTTCTTTGCGCTATTTATAAAAATCACATGGGAGCCCATCTTCTCCTGGCAAGTTAATTTATGGTGAAATGGTAATTACTGGGACTATTTTTTCTTTAGTAATTTTGCCATCTAACAGACCTTTTCTCCCCACTGTAAGCCTCAAGAGGTGCAGCCCATTGAAAAAGGTTTCTTCTGCATTGGTGTCATTTGCAGACTCAGACTTATATAAGTCTCTGAAGTATTCAGTAAAAGTATTGGTGATTGGAAGACAAATCAGGGTGCCCTCTCTATCTCTAATCACAGGGATTGCAGAGGATAGTTCCTGCAGTTGTCATGGACTGATTGGAGGCACTCTGACAACTCATCCTGCTCCCAATGTAGGAATTTCAAGCGATATAGGGCATATTCAGCATTTGAGGTATTTAGAGAATTTAGGATTAATGTAATTTTTTTCTGGGTTTACTGTTGTATATCTTTTTTTAATGCCCAGGATAGACCTTTTATCCATTTATTTTCTATAGCTGCATCAGTCATGATTTGTCCCCTATCATGGCTTTTCCTTCTGCACACAGAATCTGGGATAAATCCACTGGACCCTTGTTCTCATCAAGATAGAACTTAAGATGAGATTTCAGCTGTGCTTTCTCAATGGGCAGTTTTTATCAAATGTTATTCATTCGCCATGGTTTCAAAAGCCCGCTTATTCTCTAATATTTCACGACTCTGAATGTCTGGTATCATGTTATGTTTGTATATCATCCAGTACAGCCCTATTGCTATTTTTTGCTCTGTCTTTTGAGCCTGTTTTGCACAGAACTGTATCCGCTGCCAAATTCTAACCTCCACCTATTACTATTTTCAGAAATCCATCGAACCTCAAGTTAAATTATGAATAATTTGTTCATAAATTGTATTTTGGGGGTAGACTTAGCCCACGATCATGACCTTTGTGACTATTTTTATTCTGACAAAGATATATTGCCCCTGTATATCAGTCCATGATTTGAGTATAGTGCCTTTCAAATCAGAATAGCCACACCACCTCATTTAGTCCTGGAATCGCCTTCTTTTTTCCTACTCTGCTATACCCTCTCTGTGACAACTGCATACTACTTTGCCCAGCATTACCTCTTCAGTTTGATTCAAGGCTGGAAAGATGAGTCTCCTGCAGTAATGCAGTGTCGGCCCTCTTAGACGCTAGGTAGGACAGAATAGTTTGTCTTTTATACATATGTGGAGAGGCAGTTGACATTTAGTGAAACTATCAAGAGGGGCACTTAAGTCGTAGTATGGTTCTTCACATGCGTATAGGGTTGACCTGAGTATTTGTGTTTTAGCTCATCCGTAAGGACAATATATTTTTGGTGGATGTAGGGAAGTGTATGGTGTAGCGGTCAGGTATTTGTTTTGTATATGAGAAGGGGAAAAATCAGGACTAATTTAGACCCCACTAGTAAACCTTCACAGTACGTCTGTCTTTTGTTGAGGTTTTGTCCACCAAGTGATGTGCCTGAGCTGAGGACACCTGAGTTTCAGCCCCAGAGCCTTTTCCCCTTAAGAAGTCAAGCTATGGGTATTTCAACAAAATGGACATATGTCAAAATCAGAAGCCATGCTGTTCTAGCAACACCTTTTTCTACTGCTGAGATCTTCATTTAGGGAGCTCTAAAACGTTTCCAACTCTATCTTCCAATAATCTCACATTTTCTTTAAATCAGTGGTCTTCAACCTTTCTAATGCCGCACCCCCCAGTGGGAAAAAAAATCATCAGGCCTCACTCACATTCTTTTACAATTATTCTATTAAGCTGCAATGTTTAAATATGTCTAGACTTATTTAAACATTACAGTTAAGTTCTGTTGCCCTTTTAGAAATACTATCAGATACATGATTGCCAAACATACTATTCTTGTCACACTGGCCTCACTAATGTCTAAAAGTATCCACAGTATGATTATTAAAAATGGAGGTGGAGGGGTTTTGAATAATATTTGGAGTCCCTTCCCTTTTGCCACCTTCTCCCAGCCAGGATATAAATGACATAAGATGGTGGTGATGGCCGACTACAGAGCGGCTTACTGTCGCTCATTTTTTTCCAATGAAAACAAAGCACTGTTATCAGCAAAATGCTTCTTTTGGACAGAGCCTGGTGCCCCCACCCCCGGATCACTTGAAGCTCCCCTAGGGGGGCCCGCTCCTCAGTTTGAAAACCAGTGCTTTAAATTATGTCTATCCCCTTAAATGTCAAAATCTGCAATTTGCATCTGCAATCAACATTCCTGTTATAAAACCTGTGTGTAGACCTTTTTTAGCAACTATCTGAGTAAATCCCTGCCCAATTTCCTGTCAAAACCCCCAGCAATTCATCTATATGTGGTCCTTCTGATTTAAATGTAATTCATTTGAATTTTGCTTACCTGCTTAATTCATGTCAACTGTTTCATCTCTTCCACTCCTCATTTCCTATGCACCTTCTTCACTATAATTCAAACTACAATCCACGCATTTCTCTCGCCTTCTCATTCTCTTTGTGCTGCTTCTCCCAGTTATAACTGTAGACTCTCACGCTTTCTTTCTTTACACCTATTTTCAGAAAACAACCTTTTTACTTTGCCCAGTGGCTGGTCATTTTCACTATTTTAATTCTATTGTCTCGCTTTAGGAACAATATTGTTTCCTATTGAACGATAAGTTAATTTCTGCTAATGCATGTGTATTTCACTGCTGCTTCAATAATGTGACGTTATCCTGGTAGGGCTGGCTGTTAGCATAGCAACCTTCAGTTCTAATTTGAATATCAAAGATATCGAAAGCCTCTTGCTAAGAAAGGTTGGGGCATATTATCAAGAACGGCGATAAAATTATCGCCGCTTTAGCGGCAGAAAACTGCCGCTAAAGCGCCGATAATGGGCTTGATAATATGCCCTGGAGAATTCCAATAGAAGCCCATGTTCTGGTGTGAACATGGGCTTCTATTGGAATTCTCCATGGCATATTATCAAGCCCATTATCGCCGCTTTAGCGGCAGTTTTCTGCCGCCAAAGCGGCGATAATTTTTAACGCCGTTCTTGATAATATGCCCCGTTGTTATTTGCAGAAAGCTATTTTAAGGTGCTTTTCGCCATTTTTCTTGTGGTAAATCTGAGTGGCCAGTGAGCACTGTAGGCGATGTGTAGTAAGTAGACAAGGCAATAGTTTGAAGCCTTTCTGTGTCCATTGCTTTTATTACTGCTGATCAGTGAAATGCGTGTTTTGGATTACTTACGGCAAAGACATGAAAATGTCCACCCAGCAACAAGGATACTGGGGCATATTATCAACGTGATTATCGCCGCTTTAGCGGAACTTTTTCCCGCTAAAGCGGCGATAATTCAATCGCCCTATTAGCAAGCTGTCGCTAACTGCTGTTAGCGACAGCTTCTAGGCGATAGCGACCGGGTTGGGTGCCGCTTTGCATGCCAGCGATATTTATCGCTAATGGCATGCAAAGTAGGCGTTCCCAACCTAAAAGCGACTGGAAACAGTCGCTAAGGTCGCTATCGCCTATTAGCGAGGCAGGGGAGGTGATTAACGAACCAGCGCTAAACACGTTTAGCGCTGGTTTGTTAACGCCTGGTCCAAACCTTACTTAGCCATGTAATCCAATGGGAGGTGGATTACATGGCTAAATCCCCTCGCGCTATCACCAAGCTAACACTGGTCACAGTGTGAATATCGCTTGTTTTCAAGCGATATTCACACTGTTCTCCAGGGTTTCTATCGCATTGGAGATAAGCGTTGCTGATAGCATGCTATCTCCGCAATAGAAACCTGCGATAATTATCCTAGCGCTAAGTGCGCTTAGCGATAATTATCGCCGGTTATTGCTAATAGGCCCCACTGTTTGCTAATAGACTTTATTGAAACCTTCGGCAGGTGCCATTCGACAGGGACTGTACAGTGCAGATATTTAGCAATGACTCACGCATCATTTGCAGGCCAAAGAGAAATGCATGCAGGCAGTCACACACCCACACGTGCACAACAACAGTTTATCCATTAGAACATAAAAAATAAAGCAGGGGCTCGTAGCAGGCAAGAAACATTAGTGTTCACTCGCAGAGACGGAAAAAATGCTGCTTGTCAGGATTTTTGAAACCACCCAATGTCTCACAAATTCGCCCTGATGACCAGTGCAAAAATTACATGCAGCGAGTCATGACCAGTCTATAAATGTAATTTTGTATTAGTTGGGCAATGCAAATATTGGTTGAACTCTGATGAAAAATGGACTGGCCACAGTGCATATTTGCCAGCCCTTTTTGCCTCTCACATAACTCGGCCATACATACCAAAACGTTCTGCCAATGTCCACAGCCATCAAGTGGCAATGACCAATGCAGCATAAACAGAAATGAGCCCAACCCATCCCACAGTATTAAAGACAGCAATGTTCCCATAACACATCTTGGGGCATATTAGCAAGACCCACGTTAAAATTATCGCCGTTTTAGCGGCAGGAAACTGCTGCTAAAACGGCGATAATGGGCTTGCTAATATGCGTTATAGAATTCCAATAGAAGCCCAGGTTAGATGTGCAGGACATCTAACCTGGGCTTCTATTGGAATTCCATAACGCATATTAGCAAGTCCATTATCGCCGTTTTAGCGGCAGTTTCCTGCCGCTAAAACGGCGATAATTTTAACGTAGGTCTTGCTAATATGCCCCTTGTTCTTTAAGAAAACCCATCTCGATTAATTCCTTAAGTAAAAAAGTAAAAAGCACAGAGGAAAACCCTGAAACGTAACCAGTGAACAAAATCAGTCCAGAACAAGTTATTTTAATATTTCTAACATGTTATTTTTTCCAACTAGTAAAATGAAATAGTGTGTGCTCTCTTTCAGTTTGCTGATAAAATAATTTTCTCAATTTTAACTAAACAGAGCCATACAATATTTAATGTAGACCTTAATTTACTTCCAATAAATATTAAAACATTTTTTCTGCGATATCTGTTCAGTGCATTCATATTTACTCCTTACACACATTGGCTCAATTAACAAAGCTTTTTATGTCCAGTTTACCAAACAACGCAAGATGTCTGGTTACAAATCATGCATTGTGGGCTTACATGCCCACAATATATACCAACCCACTTCTTATCATTGGTAAGCTTTACTGTCACTCTCATTTGCCTGCTTCTTATTTGTATCCCAAGTGTCAACTTTGTGTTTGTTCCTCCCATGGAGCATAGCCTCTTTACCATCTCTTTGACTTTGACTGGTTGACTTCTATACTTCCACTGCTTGCTTTTAGAGAACTACTTTTTTTGTTTGTTTAAGCACTCCAATGACAGTGCATATGTTTTCCAGCAAACTCCCTGTGCGCTCTTTTTCATCTTCCGCATTACTTTCTCTCGATCATGTGCTTCTCTCTATCCACCCTCACTTATGTTGCATTCTCTTGCCTCTGTGTGCTTATTTCGCCCCACACCCTTGGTCTCTTTTGCTCGTGTTACTTCTCCCTTCATCCACTGAGGTGCTTCTCCCCACTCCCGCTCTGTTGCTTCTCCCCACTCCTCCCCCAACCTGCTCCTGCAACTCAGTCATCTTTATTAATCTAAAAATAATGTAGTCACTTCAGTGCTGCACTGTAAAACAGCGCTGTTGCACTCCTTTTTTATTTACCTATCCTTCCTACATGGGTAAATAAAAAAAAAAACAATGGCAACATTTTGCAGGCACGTTCATGCTTGTTGAACACAGGCGAATGCCTAGAAAATAATTCAGTGGCCACATCGTTGTGTTTAAAAAAAAAAAAAAAAACCCACAGCAGCCGCAGTGTTGAACAGCATGGATAAAAATATTGCCAAAGCCAATAGGCCTTATAGGTGAGACCTACTGGCTTGGCTAATGCTTATTCCTTGTAGACGTATGCCTTGTGCTTGGAGATTTAACGGTAAACTACATCCACAGAAGGAGTTTATGAAATGCGACCCCATGTATCATCATTCTCTACTAGTTTTGAACTCCCCCTACAATACAACATTCAATTTTCCACTTCAGCTACGTTTATAATTGACCACACCCCTCCAAATCAAAATGTATTTTGCTGGCTTCCCCTCTTCAATGGATACATGTAGGGGCATATTATCAAGCCTTTAATCGCCGCGTTAGCAGCACTTTCCTGCCTCTAACGCGTTTTTTTCTTATCGCCCTATTATCAAGCTGTCGCTAACAGGCGTTAGCGTCAGCTTTCCGGCGATAGCAGCCGGTTTTTCTATCGCCCTGCATGCCAGCGATATTTATCGCTAATGACATGCAAGGTAGGCGTTCCTTCTCTAAATTACTCAAAAACTCCCGCTAACCGCACTTCGCCCTATTAGCAAGGATGGGCCGGACCCGCGAAGCGATAAAAAAAGTCGCGCTAAGGCCCGTTAGCTGCAGGAACTTAAGACCAGAAAATAGCTGGTCTTAAAAATGGGGATAAGTCTTGGGCCCACATCTATGCATGTTTTTGGCGCTGGACAGGGCTGCAAGCAATGTTGCAGCGCTGCCCTGCGACAAAAATACAGTGCAGGAATGCGCACCATCAATAAGATAGTGCGCATTCCTGGGCCCTAGTCATGAAAAGTGTTGCTGCGCTGCGACAAGACAGCGTTGCAACACTTCTCATTACGCTCTCCTTGCAACAGCATGGATGCGCTGAAATCACTGGACAGCGCTCCATGACGCAAGTAATGACAGATACGCTAGGAATCCTGACGTATCTGCCTGCGCTAAAGTCACGCATTGCTAAAGTCGTGTCACAACCATGACGCAACTCCAGCAATGCATGGGGCCAGCCTATCCCTATGGCACTGCCTCACACTCACGCCTGCCATCAGGCAGGCGGAAGGTACTGACGCAGTGCCGTTCATGAGGGGTGCCCGAATGTCAGCGTTGTTGGCGATCCATTGGTGGTGGTTGTGCGCTGCGGTGTCATCGTTTGGAAGCATTGGTGGAGTGTCGGTGCGGAGGGAGTTGACGAGACGTTCCGCGGTGGCCTTGATCCAGCTGCGAGGGGGTGCGATGATGTCGCTGGCGTCCGGTGGGCAAGGTGAAGACGTGATTCATCCAATGATTGTAGTGCAAGGAGAGTCCGGTGTCGTGGCTGTAGTTGAAGTACCCGCTGGCGGAGGTGACGTGCTCGACCGTGTGTCTTGCTATGTGGCCTGTTGAGGTGACTTGCTGCTTGCATCTGATGTCGTTGACCTTCCCCAGGAGGGGGTGATGCTCTGGTCACTCTGGGTTGCCCAGGTGGAACTTGAGTTCACCGAGTAGGATGTCGTCGGTGGATGTGAGACCCTGGGGTGCAATGAGGTCTACAATGGTATTGGAGAATGGGGGGCCTGCACATGAGGGTGCCGCAGAAGATGTTCTTGGGCCTGGTCCGGATCTTGGAGTTGACGTAGTCCATGGTCATCCTTGGGTCATCAGAGTGCGTGGTCAGTCGGAGTGTGCTTCTGTAGGTGATGGCAATGCCTCCTCCCTGATGGTCGGGGAGCTCCTTGCGGGTGACACTGCAGCCATCAGTGATGGCAATGGCGATGTCCGGTCCGGAGCAGAGGTTGGTCCTGGCAGGCGAGGTGGTGTCCAGGGTTGATGGCGAGGAGGCTGCTGGCGTCGTATCGGTGGAGTGTCCAAGAGGAATGCTCCTTGGTGCTGAGCGCGGTCCAGGGGCAGATAGACGCAAACGGCAAAGCCTATGGTTGCCCCTGGCACGGGAGACGACCATTACAATGCAGGCAGTACAGCTTTAACAACCCAACTCTGACCACGCAGGTGCCTTAACATTTGAATACAACGCATTGTGAGGTCAGCAATGGGGTAATCTAAGGTTTTTCGGGTGGATATGGGTTTCGGATGAAAAAATTAAAAATTGGGGTGTGTTTTGTGTTAAAATATGAAAAATGGGGTGTTATTTGGGGTAAAATATGAAAAATGGGGTGTTATTTGGGGTAAAATATGAAAAATGGGGTGTGTTTTGGGGTAAAATATGAAAAATGGGGTGTGTGTGTGTGTGTGTGTGTGGTAGGGGTGGGGTCTTCAAAATGACGAGGGCATGTTGCTAAATTAGCTGATACTTGGGGAGGGTCCCTTTTCCGTCTTCACATGTCCAGTTTGTAGGAGAGTAGGATCTGCTTCTTATGGTTACCCCCACTTTTTGCTGATGTTTCACTGTTTTTCGACTTTAGTCTGGCTGGGGCCCTGCTATCCAGGACCCCAGCCTAGCTGCTTCCTCTCTAAAATGGATTCCATGTGCCTTAGGTACACTTCAGATTGGATTCTGGGGTGCCCTTATAAATCCCTAGTATATGGTATACTATGTACCCAGGGCATAGGTACCCCAGAGGCCTATCAGGGGCTGCAGCATGTATTATGCCACCCCTGGGAAGCCCTCCAAAATGGCACCACAGGACTGCTACAGCAGCCTGAGTGAGGTGGTGCATGCACCCCTTACTGAGATATAGGTTCACTATATCTCACCCTATCACTGCATATATAAACCTATCAGTCACCCCTATGGCAGGCCATATCAATCCTGAAGGCAGGGTGCCTGGTTTTATGTGAGAGGGTGCCCATGCATGAGCAGAGCCCCTCTGCAACCTTCAAAATCTATCCTCCGGGGTTGTCTGTGAGTGCAGCCTGACCATATACTCTTAAGTGCATTATATCTCAACGGTAAATGACAACTTTGGGATGGCTGCACGGAAACATGTCGTGTTTGGTGTCAAACACCTTGGAATCATACCCCCACACCAGTACCTGGTGTGGGAGTAGGATCCCACCCTTCTAGAGGGAGAGACATGACAGCAACTGCATACCCAGTACCAGCTAAACAGAGCCCTGGCATCACAAAATGGATGCTGCAGCCACAGATACGAGTCTGGCCTCCTACTGCTGACCGAAACTCCGGCAGGGGAGGCCTGGACAATAGGTTTCCTGTCACAGGGAGGTGTTACCACCTCCCAGACAGGCTTTAGTGTATTGGGGCTGGGTGGGAGCACTCTCTGAGTGCTTTGAAGTCCTGCACTGGGGGCACATTTGGTGTCCCTGTGCATACCCCAGTTCAAACCAGTTGCAGGGGCTGCCAGCCCCTGCTCTGGTGCAAAACTGGACAAAGGAAATGGGTGTAGCCACCCCTCTTTCCAAACCCTCCCATAGGTGGGTCCCCTGAGTTAGTCCAACCCCTTCCTTGGGTATAAGAAAGGAACCCCTGGCAACAGGACTTTAGATATCCCTGGACGAAACTCTGAAACTGAATCCTGGACCTTCGACGATCTGTTAAACGCCAGTTGACTGAAGAATCTCCCTTGGAGTAAAGGAGTTACTCCCCTGCTTGGCAGGCACCAAAGTTGCATCTATCCAGTCTGCATCTCCAAAGCTCCCGCCGTGCGCCGATGACCCTGCAACCCAGGAGGTGGATTTCCAGACTTCCCAGAGGCTGACCCGAATCCACAGCAAAGCTGAGACCCGTAGCCCTCGTGGGTACTGTGGAACCGGAACCCCTGGACACCGTGCACATTTGCAAGTGCATAAGCTTCTGTTCAATCCTAGAGGCTGTGCTTTGGGTTATTTGTAGCCCTGATCCCGAGCAATGAATCCACCAAAGATTGCCGGCCTGGCCACTCCGAGTGACCCGTGGGCCGCCATTTTGTGATTCTGCTCAAGGTCCCTTAGCGATCCCTTGTCCGTCAACTTGTGGGTCTCTCAGAAGGACATCTTTGATTTCAATGGACCCCCCTGGTTGCTCCAGGCCTGCCCTGACTCTCCCTTGCTTGGGGAGTCCCTCGGACCTCGCTGGTCCACTCCGAAGCCATTGTTCTCTTTCTGCGTGAGTTGCTGATACCAAGGCTTGTTGGGTCCAATCCGGGAACCAACACCGCAGTCAGCTACTACCTTTGTGGTACAGCTCGATTCCAGCTCCTGGTCATCATCGAGCTCGCAGCTGTGTTCACACACTGCACACGTCCCCCGTGGGGCCCCTGTGTCACTACCTTGGGTGGTTCCTTGGGGTCCCAGCGATTCTACAGGCTCTAGGCCTTGTGTATAGTCAAGTCGTGGTTCTTATACCACTTTCTTAATATATGGTTTGGTACACCCCTAGGGCTAATCGTATATTGTGCTAATTTACTGTGTTAATTGACTTGTAACTTGTGTATTTCGACCTCTAGCCTCATAAAGAGACTAGTGGGTAGTGTTTAGTAATAAATACATATATTTTATATATATACCTGGTGTGGTTCTCCTTTCATTTGGTCATTCATGAGATTATAGACTGGTAAAACAAACAGCTTAACCCTCCTTCAAGACTTAGCCTGAAGGCTGCTCTCCATAGCTACCACTAGGATAGCTTTCAATAAAGGTTGTCTTTTTACCTACCATCAATAAAGGTCGTTTGGACTGGTGCAAGGTGCCCACTATAACTAGTGGACAGCATATGCCAGGCCAACTTCTCACACAGTTATCAACTGACTCCACTGGGTTAATTGCACATGCTTAGGCATTATCATACAAAAAAAACAAAGACAGGAATCAAGAACCCTGCCTAGATATGTTTTTGCCTGTTAGATTAGTTTATACAGAACAAAATAAATGGAAAAAAACCAAAAATACACTGGCTGTCTCCTAAGCAAAGCGTATTTTGAGGTAGAGATTCACATTAGCCAAATGTCTTTCAATATTTACCGTCGCCAGGCACATAAACGCCAGGCACATAAACACCAGCCACATGCCCGGGAAGCTGTGGGGAGGGGGCATTATATTTTGAATGATCCACATGTTTTTCGGTCTTGGATGGCACCCCCACTTACATATTTGCCGAGGACATTCTCAGAGCTGGCCATGGGACTTTTTTCCTTTTATGTTAAGAACATGAGCCTTGGGGTCCGGCTGCTGTTCAGGCGTGACATCAACTCGACCCCCATATCCTGATCTTGGAGACTATCTGGGGGTGCTGGTGAAGTGGAGAGACAAGTGGCTGCATGAGTTTTGTGGCATCATGAAGCTGGGTGGAGGTGATTTCAGATCAATGGACTTTGGAACAGCTGAGTAATGGTGATAAATGTGCCTGAGTTGTGTGGTGGGTGGAGGTAGGTGAAGTTAGGTTACGTTGGGTGGAGTATGGTCGGGGTGACCTTAAGTGGTGCGGTGAAGCTAAGTGGTGGGGTGAAGCTGGGTGATGGGCTGGAGTTGGGTGTTAGGATGGAGTTTGGTGGTAGGGTGGAGTTGGATGGGAGGGTAGGGGTTGGTGGTTGTAGTAGGTTGGACTTCAGTGGTGTGGAGTTTGGTGAAGTTGAATGATGGGGTGGAGTTTGGTGGTGGGATGAATCTAGGTCATGAACTGGGGTGGGTTGCAGGGTAGAGGTGAGTGATGGTGTCAGTTTGACTTTAATCCTTGTTGTTTGAGCTTCTGTGGTGTGAATTTGTAGGGTGGGGTTGGGAGATCATGGGTGGTGTTGGTGACCTGAGAGTAGGGTGAACCAGGGAGGCATGATGGAATTCTGTGTACTTGAGAGGTTTAAATAAATGTGGGTATGTTTGCTTATAGTTGGTCTGTGGGATGGAGTTGTGTGGCAGGGTAGAATTGAGGGAAATGTGCTGGAGTTTGGTGGTAGTGGGTGAAAACTCACCTTGCATGTTGCTGTCAGGCAGGTGCCCTGCTCCCCTCGGGCGAGTCCCAGCGAGTCCGCCTCTAACTTGGGCAGCATCCCGGCTCCATCCGGGAAAGTGGCACCTGTATAGGCAGAGCAGGCGTTCAACGCACAGAAGACCAGCAAAAACTACCCAGCACTTGTTGAAAACTTCATCGCAGCTACCGGGGGTGTTACAGGCGAGAAAACCAGCAAACACAGTAATGAATACCGACATCGCCTCTGGGGCTGCTGACGTGTGTGGGGGTTGGGGACAGGATGGGGGGGCGAGGTGGAGATAGATTTGGCACAAGAAATTAACCAACTCAACACCACAGCCTAAGCATAATTATGCTACCATAAGGAGAATTAATAATCAAAAGTGGCCCATAAAACCAACACACTGACACACACACTTATATGAATTATGGAGTTAGAGGGACAGGTGATTGCTTGTCATTGAGTGCGGTAAAAGAATCTGGAACACCGCCCGCGGAAACAGTGACAGAGACAATGAAGAAGGCCCAGCGCAAACAATAACAGAATCAAACAATACACAAAACAGAAGCAAACTCAGCATGGGCCGCAGGGCGCAAAGCTCTAGCGCACACTGATCCACACAACTGGAATTATGGTTAGATCAAGCGCTGGAAAGCGCTATGGCGGTATACGATTACTTAAAGATGCTATACACATGCCCGTGACATAAAATAACTTCTAGACCAGAAACGGAACTGAGACACTCGCGTGTTGGCGACCATTTAAGGCTCAAGGGCGCTCAGAAAAGGTATTTTCATTTGGAGGCGCAGGGAATCCGCATACACAGCGCCCAGCGTGCGCAAATGTATTTCACCCAGGTGGCGGACATTACAGGGGCATTAATGGTCTCTGAAAAAAATAATAATAACCACAACGAACAATTCATGAGAATAAGGCCGCGTTACGGAGACGGTGGCGCCTAGGCGCCCATACCCAAAATAGCCATTGAGGGAACAGTTACATTCCACCAGCATAAGACACCAGGGTCGAAGCGAGCGCGAGGGGGTGGGGGATTTGGGGGGAGATACCTGAATATGAAATCTGCCTCTCTTACAAAGTCGACCATCTAAAGCGCCCCATGCCACCCCAAGCAATAACTCTCTCCAAAGTCTCTATACCCGGAAAAGCCAAACCACTGCCCAACAACCACAGACAAACCAGGCTTTAATGGAGAGGGGAAACCTAAGCCTCGTGTGCGCAGGACAACAGCCAAAGGGGGCACAGGATGAGCCCATGCACTGCCCTTTACCAAACTCAAAACATTGGGGGGGGGACGTTCTTTTGAGACAACTGGGCAGAGACAAGCCACACTCTCTGCCAAGACCTGATCCCAGCTAAGGTGGACATTACCACAGCTGCCGGACAGGGTTGGAGGTTAGAGATGGCATTGGAAAACTGGTAAACAGCCCATCCATTGCCCCCAATGGGGGGGTAATATTATCACAACCCGAGCAGGCATTGGGTGAGAATAGAAGGACACCCACCCCCCCACCCCACACCCATAGCACACTCCACAGCTGTTGTCTATACCACCACATGGTGGGCACAGTCAGTAAGCACGGGCACTGCGAGCTTCTAACTCCAGGGGATGTTATCAGGAGAAGGCGATAATTTTCGCGAACTGCAGTTAGCGCGCCTTTTCTTATCGCCGTCCTGCTAATTTTATCGCCGGACATTTTAGCCGGTGAGGGAAGCTATTGCCTGTTAGCGGCGTGTTGGTAATACGCCGCTAACACGGTGAAAGTTTCCCACGGTAGACGGCGATAAGAAAAGGCGTGCTAACTGCGGTTAGCGATAATTATCGCCTTTTCTTGATAATATCCCCCGTAGTCTCTTTCACTGTTACCGAGGCTTTTACTCTCCTCTTCCCTGCCTCAAGTTCCTGCTGATGCATGATTTTTCCTTTCTTGTGCGGCAATTTTTCAGATGAAACAATCTATCGGTCACCATTCATTTCTTAACTTGCGAATGTTTCTGAAATAGGATTTCCTTCCCCTTGATTTCATTGGCACTGATCATGACTAATGCTGTTTGTGTTTCACAATCAATAACCTATTTTAAGTTTTGTGTTTATAAGTTAGTTCATCTCCCTTTACTCTTCATGGTTTATGTTATTTAATTTGTTTGTACTTTTAAACCACTTTGTGATTATGTACAGATAGGCTGTGAAATTCCCAAAACATTTTTCATGTCCACAAGGAAGACGGCTGTAAAATGCACTAATTGATGAAGCATGAATTGTTTTCTTCAAACTCAAACAGAAATGTTCGGTAAACTCCCTTATGACACAAACAGGATCTTTCCAGTCGTCCTTATAAGTCTGCCTACATGCAGCTTTAGTAATGTAAGCCCTTGTGTTATAATTTTTTTTTTAAATGTATTTGTAAGGTTTTATATAGCACTGGCTAGACCCAGAGGCATCAGAGCGCTTTACATGAGCAGCAGCAAACCAAAAAAGCAATAGTTCAGAGCAAAAAATAACAATCAAGAGAAGCACAACAATCCATAAGTCAAGGGCGGCAGAGTTCTGGGTTATTCATAGGTTAAAAACATCTGAATAATGGAATGGAGGAAAACGACTCAGAGCACAAAAAAGAGTATCAACTGGGAAGAACAAATTAAAGAGGTAGGGGGCAGGGGTAGGATAGGGGGGGTGGAGACAAGGGTGAGTGCCCACTAACTGCTAAACAGCGTGGAAGAATGGAGCTGCTAGGATAGTTGCGAACCCAGGGGGAGCTAAGGTCAGGATACATAAAAGGAAGAGTAAACAGGAGAGCGAAAAGAGAGCCAGGTATGTGGAAAGATAACCAATGCAGGGGAAACGCAAAGCCAGGACGGCAGAGCAATTAAAGACTCCAATATTTGTTGAGAAGGTGATATTTTAGGTCTTTTTTAAAGCTAAGGTAGGAGGGGTTGCAGCGCAGGTCCCTCGGGAGGGCATTCCAGATGTTCGGAGCATTTCCAGAAAAGGAGCGAGATTGGGTGGATTTCTTTTTTTAGTAACGGGGGGACGAGGAGGAGCGCAGTGGAGCTTCTCATCAGTATGGAGCAGCCCGCTTTTTTGAGTTTGTTTGTTAGGTATGATGGGGATTGTTGGTGGAGAGCTTTGTGCGTGATGCAGGCAGTCTTATAAAAGCATCTCCCTTCGATGGGCAGCCAGTTTAGGGATTTGAGGGCAGGTGTGATGTGGTCGAATCGTTTACAGTTGGTAATGAGCCTGGCCGCCAAGTTGAGCACAGCTCTAAGGGGGGCTAGGTGGACTTTAGGGGTTCCAGTGAGGATAGCATTGCCGTAGTCAAGTTTGGAGAGGACTAGTGATTGTACGACCCATTTGAAGTCATCTTGAGGGATGAAGGGTTTGATTTTCTTGAGGTGCCTGAGAGTGAAAAGTGCTTCTTTGGCCGAGTTATTTATATGGTCCTTCAGAGTCAAATTTTTGTCAAGAATGAAACCTAGGGATTTCGCCGAGGAAGATAAGGTGAGCGGACAGTTGAGGGCGTTGAGGTCAGAGATCCAGCCTTGTATGGGGAGATGGTTGCTTTTTGGAGAGAAAAGAATAATTTCTGTTTTGTTAGGGTTCAGTTTAAGATGGTTGGAGTAGAACCAGGATTGAATCTTGCTAGAGTGTTGTTTAAATGAAGTACATCAGTATGGGATTTAATCTTATAGTAGAGTTGGTTGTCATCAGCATAGAGGTGATAGTTGATTCCAGCTTGTTTCAAAATGAGAGTAAGGGGTTCCATAAAGAGGTTGAAGAGAGAGGGGAGAGTATTGATCCCTGGGGACACCCAGGGAGACGGGGGTAGGATTGGAGAGGCAGGAGTTGATTTTTATTTGTTGTGTTCTGTGCTGGAGGTAGGAAGTGAACCATTTAAGGACCAAACCATTTAGGCCAGCACAAGCTTTAAGCGATTCCAGTAAGGAAGAATGATTGACTGTACCGAATGCTGCAGAGAGGTCAAGGAGGATAAGAAGGCAAGCCTCTCCATTGTCGAAGGAGCAGTGAATATCATCAACAATGTTGAGCATGGCGGTTTCTGTGCTACAGCCTTTCCTGAAACTAGATTGTAAGGAGTCAAGTAAGTTGAATTTGCTTATATGGTTGTCCAGTTGAAGTAATGCACATTTCTCTAGGGTTTTAGCTAGAAGTGGGAGGTTGGAGATGGGGCTGAGGTTGTTAGGGTTATTAGGGTCAGCCGTAAGGTTTTTAAGAATGGGAGTGATTTGCCCGAGTTGGAGGGAGTCGGGGACGCATCCAGTGGCAAAAGAGGTGTTAATGATTTTAGTCCAACATGGGGCAATAATGTGGTTAAGGTCATGAACTAGGTTAGATGGGAGTGGATCTTTGGTGTGCAAGGTTGGCTTTAATTTTGAAATGATATTAAAGACTTCGAGCTCAGTTAAAGGATGGAAATTAGACCAGGAGGCGTTATTTTTCAGTTGTAAGTTGGGAAGGATGTCGCCAGAAATAGAAGGAGTGGGTAGTTGAGTGGGAGGATTAGGCGGGAGGGACGGTGTCCAGAATGGAGGAACGTCTATGGCCATTTGGGGGCTGGGCAGGGCCAGAGTTGGAAGGAAGGATTGATCAATTTTGATAATTTTTTCCTCACATCTTTCAATTGAGGCCACCAGCTCTGGAGGGGCAGATGACGTTTGTTTTCTGACAATGTTGAAGAGTTCTATGGGCCTGTTTTTGGCACGATCAAGTAATAAATAAATAATAAAAGTAATAAATAAATAATAAATCATTCAGAAAACTACAATACAATTTATATATAGAGAGAATAGACTGTGGGCACCCTTTAGATTAGGAGTTTCCTTAGCACACATAATTTGCTGTTGTGTAATTGTTAGAAATGGGGGTCTCTAATTTTCAGAGGTATGTACCTTTGACAAAGTAGGGACCCCTGCTTCTAGTCAGAGTAAGCGGGATACACACTTTAGATTTCTCCCGCTTAGCCCCTTAGTAGCTTGGCACAAGCAGACAGGCTTATGCCAAAGGCAATGTGTAAAGTATTTAAACTCAAAACACGCAATAACACAATGAAAACATCGCAAATGGACACCACACCAGTTTAGAAAAATAAAGTATCTTTATCTAAGCCAAACAAGAACAAAACGACAACAATCCAATATAAATGTATGAAAATCTCACTTTAGACAGTTATTACAAAAATAGAGCTTGTAGAAACAAAATAGCTCCACCTGAGGCTATTACGACATTGTGACAGGCATAAATCCAAAGTACGGCACCGCCCGCGAGGTGCGCAACGTTGGGCACGGAGTCACACGGACCCCCAAACAACAGTACCTTGGAAACGAAGTCTATGGATGATGCACAGCGTCGTGGAGGTGAGGTGTCGGTGCCGATGTCGAGGCCAGTTGCCTGATTGCCACGGGGGAGGCGAGGCGTCGTGGCCATGAGAAAGTGATGCATTGAGTCCAAGACAGGGGAAGTCGTCGTCAGCGGCGGCGAGGCGTCGGTTCCAGTGAGGAGATGCAAAGTCGACGAGTTTGTGAATTCACCCTCGTCAGTTATCAGCTCTGCGATAACAGGATGCTGCGCTGGAGGTGAGTGCATCAATGCAAGTGCTGGCATCAGGAAGGCCGATAACTACAGGCATCCACAGCCATCAAATGGAGTCAGAGCTGCGGTGCAAGAGGACGGTGCGTCGTACACTTCACGAGCTGGGCCCCCAGCCTCAGTGCAGGTCGCGGCGTCACTGGCGGCATCGCTGAAGGCATTGGAGTTGTTTCTCTTGCTTTTGCAGCACCAACCTCACAATTCTCAGGGTGTAGGAACTCTCTGAACCCAGTCCAAACCAGTTCTGTCCACTCTGGTGCAGTATCACTACAGGCAGTAGAGACAGCATTGTGCAAAGGAGACACAGCCTAATCAGGTGCAAGTGAAACTGCTCCCACCACTCTAAATGCAGTCAAGGTCAATTCAAATCAGCTATGAGCCACCCAGGAAAGGCAGGACATACCTCAACCCCCCTTGTGGCTGTCTGCAGTGAATGCACATCATCATCCCCTGTCACTCCAAAACCAGACAGTCAATACACAAAGCAGCAGAGGCACACAGAATGGCTAAACAAGAAAATGCCTACTTTCTAAAAGTGGCATTTTCAAACACACAATTTAAAAACCATCTTCCTAAAAATATGGGCTATTAAATTCTGAGTTCAGAGAGCCTAAACTCCATTTCTCTATCTGGTCCCAATGGAAAGTTATCCTTGTAAGATGCTACAAAGTAACTCCCATGTTAGCATATAGGACAAATAGCCTTACAATAGTGAAAAACAAAATAGGCAGTATTTCACTATCAGGACATGTAAAACACACCAGTACATGTCCTACCTTTAACATACACTGCACCCTGCCCATCGGGGTACCTTGGGCCTACCTGAGGGGTGCCTTACATGTAAGAAAAGGGAAGGTTGGGGCTTGGCAAATGGGTGAACTTGCCAGGTCAATATGGCAGTTGAAAACTGCGTGCAGACACTGCAGTGGCAGGTCTGGGATACATTTGCAGCGCTACTTATGTTGGTGGCATAACAGTGCTGCAAGCCCACTACTAGCATTTGTTTTACAGGCCCTGGGCACACACAGTGCACTGTACTAGGGACTTACTAGTAAATCAAATATTCCAATCATGGATAACCAACCATAATAACAATTTACTGAGAGAGCATATGCACTATAGCACTGATCAGCAGTGGTAAAGTGCCCAAAGTCCTAAAGCCAACAAAAACAGGTCAAGAAAAATAGGAGGAAGAAGCAAAAAAGTTGGAAATAACTCTGCAAAAAGGCCATTTCCAAACAGTAATTATGCAAAATTACAGCAAAAATTACACAAGAATATTTGGAATTATGCAGGAAGCATAATGCAGCATTTAGCGCTATTTTCTTAGCACACGAATGCACCCTTGCATCCAAAATGGTCTCAAGGATGCATTTAGCACTAAGAAAATAGTGCTAAATGAAACAGAACATGAACAGCAGCAGCCACATGTGTTGATTAAGTTTGTTGTTCCTGCACTCCTGTGGAAGAATTTTTGTGCCGAATTACTCATAATTATGTGAATGGGCGTAATCACATTGTTTTTGGTACTTTCGTGTCAGGTAATGCAAAATTACCAACATTACTCAAATGAATCCAGTGTAGTTACAATTTTGCTTTCATGTGTGTTTTAATGGTATGTCATTTGTTGATTGTGTTGTCCATCAGAGCCATGGCATTTTGAGGATGGTTACTTTTTCCCATTTGTTTTCCCACTAGGTTTTGGTTGTAGTCCTTTTGTTAGACTGCAGATACAACATGACTTTAGCTCTTAAATTAGACCCAGCATGTGTTCTTTTATGCATTAAAAGTGCCGGAATCCAGAAAATGGGTAATCCATATCTGAGGTGGAACCTGGGTGTTTAATTTGCTGACACACCATTTTAATTCATGTTTGATTTTTTTGTTTAATTAATGCATGCTGTTTTGATGCTTTAGCCCTTCATCAAGACGCAGTGCTTCTCACTACTTGTTCAAGTGTATTTCTTTGCTGTCACGCTGTACGTATGTATCAATATTTACTTTATTACAAAATCGAATAAAGTATTTATGTATCTATGTATGTATGTGTGCAGTATTTCTTTAGCAGAAACTTAGCCCAAAAGGCAGTGGAGCCCCATACAGAGTCAAAGAAAATCATAAAGCCAGTGAGTGGTAAGAGAGGTAGCTGATCTGTGCACATTTACTGCATTGTGCTTTTGTGTTCTTTAAAGAGGTGAGTCGTCAACTCTTTTCTAAATTTGAGGAACATTGGAGCAATCCTGATGGATACATGGATGTTTTTCCAGATTCGGGGTGCATAGATGAAAACCACACTTATTAGTCGGTAGTCTCTTGGTGTACTGGCTATGGGCGCATTTGAAAGATACAATGCCCTTAAGGGGTGTCAATGTGGAGTCTAAGAGGCCACCAGCAGAGTAAAAGGGACTGAACAGTAATTCTGAAGTTGCTTTCTAGAAGAAACTGTATCACTTTGTTTAGAAGGTAACATGGGTGCCAGACTGCATTTGTTTTTTGGCAATGTGCTGCTTGATGGTGAGGTTGGTGTCAGGTTAAATCCAAGTGAGCTAGAATTCAGTGAAATTTGGGGTTCGAAGTTATCAAGAGTCCTGTCATTGTGCCAGATTTGCACCATTTCTTCTTTGTTGTTTTTGGCAGACAACAGGAATTCTGTCTTGGTTGTAGCCTCAGACAGGTCTTGAAACATCCAGATCTAGATGCTGTGCAGGCAGTGTTTGAGGCATTGGAGGCCTGAAACAGAGGAGACTTTCAAGTTGTATTTCAGTGGCATATTGGTGAATCTTGATGTTGATATCTGTGGGTAGAAGTTAAACGTGGCAGAGGTCAGAATGGAATCCTGGAGGACTTCTCAGGTGATTGGGATTTTTTGGGACCAGGAGGTCCCTATGTGAAGAAACTGGTGCTGATTGGAAAGGTAGGAGGAGAATCAGTGAAGGACATTACCAGTGAATCCCAATCGAAACTCCAGGATGCGTAGGATAGTGAAATATTTGAATGTGTTGAAGACAGATGAGAGGTCTGCAATATCAGGAGTCAGGGGTCATTTTCGTCTGAGGTTAGGAGGGTTTAACCCACAATCTGTAGGATAGTGGTCTCAGTGCTGCAGCGTGATCTGCAGCCAGACTGGTGGTCATGCCGGGGATGGTTAGCACTGATGTGATCTTGGGGTTCAACATAGACTACTGTTTTGAGTGATGTTGCTGCTGAATGATAAGTGAGTGATGGACCAGTAGTTGACAAAGTCATCAGATCCTAGTGAAGGTTTATTTACAAGAGGGAGCATACAGTCTTTCTTGGAAGCTCCTGGGAAGATGCCTTGAGTGAGGTATTGTGGGAATGTTGGTTATTAGTAGTGGTAAAGTTACAATTACCACTAGAAATAAGGCCACTAACACAGTCAAGGTCTCTATAAATTATTCCCATGCACAACCCTTGGTAGCTTGGCTGTGAGCAGGCAGGAATAATTTAGGAGGCAGGTATGTAAAGCATTTAACAACACCAATTCAGTATATAATGAAGACACAACTCACAATAAAAATACCACACCAATCTATAAAAATTGGAAATATTTTTATCTTTAAAATGACAGCAAAAAGACAAGCATCCAATGTAGGGAACCAGAGATATGAATTTTTAAAGAATTACCACTTTATAGTGCTTAAAATCCTATAGCGCCACTCTGGGACATCTGGTTGCACAATACCGGGACAAAGTCAAAGTTTCAGGCCAACTATGATGGAGCCCTGGCCGGATACACTAAGCAGGAGGCCTCAGTCAAAATTTTACCTTCGCACTCCGAAGCTTTTCTTGAGCTTTTTTCCAAAAGTTCTCCAAACTTCAGGAGGTGTTTCCTGAAGGTCTCCATGTTGGTTAAAAATGTCTATAAAACAAATCCAAGTGTCTGGAATCTCCTGGATGGTCCTTGGAAAAGTTGGGACCACAATTCCCACAATGCACCTGGCCAAATCCTTAAAAGTCCACTGGATGCCCTCCAGGCTGGGGACTCTTGGTGGTGATGATGCAAGTGAGCTCTGTTAACCTGTAGCTTGCAGGGAGTCCACTCTTTAATCGTTTTGAAGCAAGGTACATCCACAGGGCTGCAGTTCAAGATAGTGCAGCAGGCGCAGTCAGTCAGAATGCAGGGCCTGATGGTGCAATTCAAGTTTCCAGCATGGCAATCCTTCTTCTTCTCTTAGTTTCAAGCAGCAAATCTGAGAGGCTCTGCACCGCTCACATATTTATTCAGTGTTCTCTGGGGTCAAGCAAGAGAGCACTCCTGTCCAATGGGGTGCAAAGCATCACCCCTGAGCATGACCCCTTCCTCCATGACCACTTCCTTCAAAGTGTGGCATAATCCCCCAGAAAGCACTATTCCTCCAAAATTTAAAAAGGCTGAAATCTCAGCAGATCACAAAGAGCTAACTAAACCAACTCTCAATATGGCTCATTTCCATAGATCACCACCCCCTAACATCTGCAGATTCCTTCCTTAAGCCTCCCATCTGGCTGGGTCGGAGGAGATGGGGGTAGATAAACTTGGCGTTCCCTGTCAACCCTTGACCCCTCCCCCCTGCCCTGGCATTCCTATGTAGCACAGCTCTCTCCAGCAGATAGCCTTTCCTCGGGTGAGCCACTTATCATTTCATCAAAGCAGCCTGGCTAATCCTGTAACTCTGACCAATCAGGGAAGCCTACAAGAAGGCTGAATTTTGGCTTGCATACAAGAAAGTCTTATAGGTTCTTTTCTGTACAATTTAGGATAAATTCAACAATATAATATTGTTGGATTTATCAATACCATTCTCCTGAGTCTTTGAATGATATTTTTTCAATTCCTAGCAATATTTATGTGTTCATAAACTATTTAAATGTTGTCCTATGGAACTAGGCATCTACAATGGGGAAACTGAAATCTGAAATTTCTCCATCATCAGGGCATAGAAAACATCTTTTATAAAGGCCCTGCTTATAGTTACATGATCCCCTCCCCCCACCCCTGGGAAACCAAGGAGAGACTTTGGGGGTCCTGAATATGCATAAATAGATCCTCACTCCACAGTGCTCATAGCACCAATGTCGATTTTGGGAGGCACTTTACTACAATGAGGGAGGTGAAATGTGCAATTTCTCTATCCCCAGGGCATATAAAACATCTTTTAGGACCCTGCTTATAATTACATGATCCCCCACCCCTGGGACAACTAGGAGAGACTCTGGAGGCACCTATTATGTAAGAATAATGTAGATTATCACTTTTCAAGGGCCCCTACCACCAAAGTCGAGTTTGGGCACAATTTACATTTAAAAGCAGTGCTGCTTTTAAAATGACCTCAGGCACTCAGCAGTGCACACATGCACGTGCAGAAAGGCTGATGGCCTCTAAACTGCCATGCCTTATTATATACTAGGGACTTATAGGTAGTTGTAATCCCCCTGCCCTATCATCTACTAAGGACCTACAGGGTAGGTCATGCCAATTGTAAGTGTACCCTAATACATAGTGTACCATAATACATGTGTGTGTTTTCACTTGTGTTTTCAACATAGCAGAGGGTGTTTTCAACATAGCACTGGCCCTGGGCCTGCCCAGAGCAGAGCCCAGGGTACTCTCAGAGTCATAATGGCAGCATCCAGGGGTCTCAATTGGAGAGAAAAGTGGGGGGACACTGCAAACAGGTCCTGATTTTCAACAGGTATGCATTGACAATGCAGAGTAGGGTTCAGAAAACTCCCCCAGAGAGAGTTTGATGAAGGGTTATAGAAAGACATCTCCTTCTTAAGAAGTGATTTTGAGAGAGTTGAGTATGTAAGCAAGATTTGTAAGAGATAGTGCTTTGAAGGCTGAACATTTCAGGATTCTACAGGAAGGTTTGGTCTTTTTGATGTTCTGTCAGATGTTCATTAGTTTTTCACTGAAGAAGAGGTTGGTGATATTGTACATTTCTATGCAGTGAGGAATAGGTTGGCCTGGTAGGGTGTTTATTCAGTGATTGATTGTCTTAAAAAGCATCCTGCTTCTGTTGGTGACTTAGTTCATTGACAGTGTTGGTATAGTACTTTGATTTTGCTGATGTGGAGAGCTGTTCGCATGTTGCATGGAAGGGCTTTAGTGTCATGAGGTCATATGGAGTTATTTTTTCTTCCATTTTCTTTTTGCAGATGGATCCTTTATTGTCAGCAAAGCCTTTAGAGCAGGGTTCTCCAAAGTCGGGCCTGGAGGGCCGGATCCATGCCAGATTTTTAAGATATCTACATTTATATAAGTGTGAATATGTTAAAAATCTGGCATGGATCTAGCCCTCCAGGACCGACTTTAGAGAACCCTGCTTTAGAGTATCAGAGTGCTGAAGCCTTTAGCATGCACTTGCGTGTTTTAATTGGGGAGTGGATGTTCACATAGTTTTCCCAAAAAAGTGTTGCAGTTGTTAAGAAGGGTGTTGGTGCTGCATGTGGGATTGATAGGGGTAGAGATGATTTTAAGCATTAATCTGAGCCCCTACACCCAAAAAATATGCTTTCGCCATTGTTTATTGGAATGGAGTTAGAATAGAAAATCAGACCCACCCCTCAAATATATGCACATACCCCAATGTTAATTGGAATGGAGTTAGAATAGTAAACCCGCCCCACCCACTTTTGGTATATTAATTTCCCCAATGTTTGCAGGAGTGAAGTGAACCTTCCCTCTCCTTATATACACTCAACACAATGTTTGTTGTAATGGAGTTAAAATACTAAGGGCCTAATTATGATGGTGGTCAGACGAGCATCCGACTGCCTTTGCAGCAGGAGTGGGACCACCCAACAAGTAGTCGGAGGTCGCACCAACCAGATTAGGCTGCGACTGCCGTGTAGGCGGTCGGAAACATCCCTTTTTCTATTGCGGCTTGTGCTGTGGCCCAGAAAGGGCCGTAGCACAAGCTGCAATAGAAAAAGGGATGTTTTTAAACAACCATGCATCGTGTGCCAGGCACCATTTGGTGCCTGGCACATGGTGCATGGATGTTTGGGGGGGGGGCACCACTTGTGCCCCACCGGCCACATCGCGGAGGCCTACAGGGGACCAGGCCCAGCTAGGGTCCCCCAAATTCCATTTCCCATAGCCTTTCCATGGCGGAGAGACCACTATGAAAAGGATTCGAAACTGACATCTTAATCCCTATTGCAGTGCCGCTGCAGGCACCTCCTCCATTGTAGGGATTAGGCTGCGACTGCCACCCTGATGGGCTCCTTGAGGCTGTCAGAGGCGGCGGTTTTTCACCCCACCCACTGCGCTCCGACCGCTGGTGTCATAATCTGGTGGTCGGACTGCTGCCCAAGATGTCAGACAGACCGCCACCAACGGCCTGCCAGTTGTGGTCCACCCGACATCGTAATCGGACCTTAAATGTGCCTCCTCCCTGACTACATGGATGCATTTTCCTTACTGTTTTTAATGTTGGAGTTAGAGTAATGCATTTTAAATATTTAAAATGTATACAGTTTTATACTGTTTTAATCTGAATTAGTGTTAGATACATTTTACTTTCCATTTTTTAAATATTTTCAGCAAGTTAAATTTCAATGTACAATTTTATGTATGTGTTTATTTTTAAATAACTTTCCGTTGTTATCTATTTAAGGTGTTTAAAAATACAATTTCTGTTATATTTATTTTATAGAAGTAAAATAATCATTTATAATAACTGTACAAGTTAAGAATGTCTTCATTGTTTATTTAAAATTATTAATAATTATATGTTCATATTGTTTATTGTTAAATATAAATTAATAATACTGTATTTGCTTTACTGTAAAAAGTATTTATATTTGTGAAAAAAATTAAATTTATACAATAAGGGAAAGTATTTAACTAAAATATTCTTCATACTTTGGACCTCAATATTTCTGGAGTCCTTCCCATTAGAAGGATGGAAAGTTGATGTTGTTGCTGTCAATATTTTGGCATTGATATCTATATATATATATATACATATATATATATATATTTCCACAGCGGAGACGATCTCGTCACCCAAATAAGGAGAGCACTCACGGGAATTCCAGATGAAAAATTTAAATGTGCAGACCCTCCCCCGCACCAACAGACGCGTTTCGGCGTTGCCGCCTTCCTCGATGTCGGTGAGTGTATTATAAAGCCACCATTTTAAAGTGCATAGTGTGACATAAAAACAGAATTCATTGACAGCAAAGATGGCCTAAAAAGAACTATTAAGACCAAAATTGGTTTAAACAACGTCGGCCATCTTTCAGCGTTTCTCCGGCATTAAACATTCTGCTGTGCAAATCTATTTACAACATATATACATATTGATCCTGAGGCAGGTAGAATGATTTACAAAAGGAAAAATTACACTTCAGAGGAAATCTCTATATGTAAAACGTCACCTTTTGAAATCTCATTTCCAAATTTGTTCAAGAATTGACATTTCTCAACACTATGTACAAACGATACCATGCCTTTCATTTACCTATTGGCAAGCAGAAATGAAGCCCTGAATGGGCAAGTATTAGACCTGGCAAAAGAGTTCTTGAGCAGCCTCGTAGATAAAATGATATTCCTCCTTAATGGATAATCATTATAGCAAGGCTTTAAGAGACAGCATGTAACTCCACGCAATGTACTTTTCACTTTATAGACAACCGCAGGTTACCTTCAATTTTGTAGTACAGGCTCTAGTCGCAAGAACAGTATATAGGGATCAGAGTACTAGTCCAAATGAACCCAGAGTTCTTCTGCAATATTTAGACCTATTAGTGCCATAGTGTGTAGGTCAATGATGTATTTTAACTCCATTCTTCATAGGTTCCTGACTCTGTCACCTCCTCTCTCGTGTTTGAGGACCTGATCTATACAGAAGAATGCTACCCACATATCGCTTTTGGCACAGACACTCCAAACAGTACACCGTGAATTCCGTATTGCAATTTAGCAATCGGTTGATTTTTCTCCTGGCTTTAGGTCCACTTTTGGAGGTACTATAGCTGTTAACTTTCCGGCTGTACTTGCAAGCCTTGCACTTCATACAAGGATAAAACCCTGTGATGCTGTCTCTTTTTTGAATGGGTGTGCAGTAATGACTAAAAACTAGATAGTCATTGATGGACTTGCAGTGTTTATACATGATCAAGGGTTGTGCGGGAATTACACTTTTTAGGATGGAATCTGTCTGGAGGACATGCCAGTTCTTTTTGAAAATGCGTACTACTTGTTGGGTCTTAGAAGTATAGCGGGTGATCATTCTGGCAGGCTTAGTCTCATCACTTAAGCTTGTTCTATGTGATGTTTTGGGTACTAGTAATTCTTATCTGGAAATCATATCAGCTCTCTCCTCAGCTGCACTTAAAATCTGATTTGAATATCCCCTGATTTTAAAATGCCTAAATGCTTCTGCCTTGGCAAGGAGATAGTCTTCTGATGTTGTGCAGTTGCGTTTCAACTGTAGGAACTCCCGATAGGGGATGTTATTAATCATATTCCGAGGGTGAAAACTCCTGGCGTGTGGAACAGAATTGCCCGCTGTGGGTTTCCGATACAGTCGGGTCAGAATATTACTGTCTGCAACGTACACTTCCAAATCCAAATAGACAACACTGGTGTTACTGATATGCCCGCTGAATTTTAAGTTAAGGTCATTGGTATTGATAAAAGCTATATATTCCTCCGCCGAGGTGCGGCTACCACGCCACACGATGAATAAATCATCGATGTAGCAGGCCCACAATATCACATTCTCAAACCAATTATCTGGTGTGTCCCTCCAGGCCACGTGCTTCTCCCACCAGCCAACGAAAAGGTTTGCATAGCTGGGGGTGAAGCACGTGCCCATCGCTGTCCCCCGTTGCTGCCTATAAAGCTGACCTGCAAAGGTGAAAATATTATTTTCTAGGCAGAATTGAACCATTTCCAACAACATGATGTTGTGTTGTCGGAATCTCAGGGGACGTTTATCCAAGAACCATTTAACTGCCTGTATACCCTGTTGATGATTAATACAGGTAAAGAGGCTTGTGATTTCCAATGTTATTAGTAGCATGTCCTCCACCCACATGATCCCCTCTATCTGTCTCAGGAAGTCCTGCGTGTCTTTGATATATGAGCTGAGACTTTATATATATATATATATATATATATATATATATATATATATAAATATTTTTCACCAAAGATGCCCTTGAGCTCTGGGAGAGCACTCGACAGCGCTCCCCCATCCGGCTTCCTAAATGCAGCCTATTTCATGCTCCACTCTCTCATGTACTTTGCCGACGCGTTTCAAGGTAAGAACCTCTTCTTCCTGGGCTGCCATGAACAAAACATTTGAGCCTCGCATTTTCTCTAATTTCCAGCTTTATTTCTACGCCCCCCAGATGGCGGAGCGCTGTCGAGTGCTCTCCCAGAGCTCAAGGGCATCTTTGGTGAAAAATATTAACACACGGCGGCCTGGCCGTGGGGAGAGGCACCATCGTCGGTTGAGAAAAGAATATGGATCTCAGCATGGTGAGGCTGCAGGTTTTGAACTAATCAAGACGTTTCCAGCACAGCGTTCCATATGCTAATTTTACCTGTTTCATGTTCCAGTAACCTACTATAGGAAATAATAAATGCCTCAATATGCACGAACATTTGAACTTACTTAAAGTGAATATATTGCTCGCAATAAGGACTCCGTGTCCCAGCATGCACTAAGAGTACTGTACTGAGCACACGCCCACTGAGGGGCGTAGAAATAAAGCTGGAAATTAGAGAAAATGCGAGGCTCAAATGTTTTGTTCATGGCAGCCCAGGCAAAGTACATGAGAGAGTGGAGCATGAAAGAGGCTGCATTTAGGAAGCCGGATGGCGGAGCGCTGTCGAGTGCTCTCCCAGAGCTCAAGGGCATCTTTGGTGAAAAATATTAACACACGGCGGCCTGGCCGTGGGGAGAGGCACCATCGTCGGTTGAGAAAAGAATATGGATCTCAGCATGGTGAGGCTGCAGGTTTTGAACTAATCAAGACGTTTCCAGCACAGCGTTCCATATGCTAATTTTACCTGTTTCATGTTTCAGTAACCTACTATAGGAAATAATAAATGCCTCAATATGCACGAACATTTGAACTTACTTAAAGTGAATATATTGCTCGCATTAAGGACTCCGTGTCCCAGCATGCACTAAGAGTACTGTACTGAGCACACGCCCACTGGGGGGCGTAGAAATAAAGCTGGAAATTAGAGAAAATGCGAGGCTCAAATGTTTTGTTCATGGCAGCCCAGGCAAAGTACATGAGAGAGTGGAGCATGAAAGAGGCTGCATTTAGGAAGCCGGAGGACGGAGAGCTGTCGAGTGCTCTCCCAGAGCTCAAGGGCATCTTTGGTGAAAAATATTAACACAAGGCGGCCTGGCCGTGGGGAGAGGCACCATCATCGGTTGAGAAAAGAATATGGATCTCAGCATGGTGAGGCTGCAGGTTTTGAACTAATCAAGACGTTTCCAGCACAGCGTTCCATATGCTAATTTTACCTGTTTCATGTTCCAGTATCCTACTATAGGAAATAATAAATGCCTCAATATGCACGAACATTTGAACTTACTTAAAGTGAATATATTGCTCGCATTAAGGACTCCGTGTCCCAGCATGCACTAAGAGTACTGTACTGAGCACACGCCCACTGGGGGGCGTAGAAATAAAGCTGGAAATTAGAGAAAATGCGAGGCTCAAATGTTTTGTTCATGGCAGCCCAGGCAAAGTACATGAGAGAGTGGAGCATGAAAGAGGCTGCATTTAGGAAGCCGGATGGCGGAGCGCTGTCGAGTGCTCTCCCAGAGCTCAAGGGCATCTTTGGTGAAAAATATTAACACACGGCGGCCTGGCCGTGGGGAGAGGCACCATCGTCGGTTGAGAAAAGAATATGGATCTCAGCATGGTGAGGCTGCAGGTTTTGAACTAATCAAGACGTTTCCAGCACAGCGTTCCATATGCTAATTTTACCTGTTTCATGTTCCAGTAACCTACTATAGGAAATAATAAATGTCTCAATATGCACGAACATTTGAACTTACTTAAAGTGAATATATTGCTCGCATTAAGGACTCCGTGTCCCAGCATTCACTAAGAGTACTGTACTGAGCACACGCCCACTGGGGGGCGTAGAAATAAAGCTGGAAATTAGAGAAAATGTGAGGCTCAAATGTTTTGTTCATGGCAGCCCAGGCAAAGTACATGAGAGAGTGGAGCATGAAAGAGGCTGCATTTAGGAAGCCGGATGGCGGTGCGCTGTCGAGTGCTCTCCCAGAGCTCAAGGGCATCTTTGGTGAAAAATATTAACACACGGCGGCCTGGCCGTGGGGAGAGGCACCATCGTCGGTTGAGAAAAGAATATGGATCTCAGCATGGTGAGGCTGCAGGTTTTGAACTAATCAAGACGTTTTCAGCACAGCGTTCCATATGCTAATTTTACCTGTTTCATGTTCCACTAACCTACTATAGGAAATAATAAATGCCTCAATATGCACGAACATTTGAACTTACTTAAAGTGAATATATTGCTCGCATTAAGGACTCCGTGTCCCAGCATGCACTAAGAGTACTGTACTGAGCACACGCCCACTGGGGGGCGTATAAATAAAGCTGGAAATTAGAGAAAATGCGAGGCTCAAATGTTTTGTTCATGGCAGCCCAGGCAAAGTACATGAGAGAGTGGAGCATGAAAGAGGCTGCATTTAGGAAGCCGGATGGCGGAGCGCTGTCGAGTGCTCTCCCAGAGCTCAAGGGCATCTTTGGTGAAAAATATTAACACACGGCGGCCTGGCCGTGGGGAGAGGCACCATCGTCGGTTGAGAAAAGAATATGGATCTCAGCATGGTGAGGCTGCAGGTTTTGAACTAATCAAGACGTTTCCAGCACAGCGTTCCATATGCTAATTTTACCTGTTTCATGTTCCAGTAACCTACTATAGGAAATAATAAATGCCTCAATATGCACGAACATTTGAACTTACTTAAAGTGAATATATTGCTCGCATTAAGGACTCCGTGTCCCAGCATGCACTAAGAGTACTGTACTGAGCACACGCCCACTGAGGGGGCGTAGAAATAAAGCTAGAAATTAGAGAAAATGCGAGGCTCAAATGTTTTGTTCATGGCAGCCCAGGCAAAGTTCATGAGAGAGTGGAGCATGAAAGAGGCTGCATTTAGGAAGCCGGATGGCGGAGCGCTGTCGAGTGCTCTCCCAGAGCTCAAGGGCATCTTTGGTGAAAAATATTAACACACGGCGGCCTGGCCGTGGGGAGAGGCACCATCGTCGGTTGAGAAAAGAATATGGATCTCAGCATGGTGAGGCTGCAGGTTTTGAACTAATCAAGACGTTTCCAGCACAGCGTTCCATATGCTAATTTTACCTGTTTCATGTTCCAGTAACCTACTATAGGAAATAATAAATGCCTCAATATGCACGAACATTTGAACTTACTTAAAGTGAATATATTGCTCGCTCAAGGGCATCTTTGGTGAAAAAAAAAAATATATATATATATATGAATATATATATATATATATGTGTATATATATATATATATATATGTATATATGTATATATTTATATACATTTTTTTATCCTTTTTATTTAACCGTTCCTCAGTATATATGAGCATTTGTACATATTATCAGCTACTGAAAGGACTTCACCTCAAAACAAATCATCACAGTCATGACATTATTCCTGAGAGACTCAGAGATAAACATTATGCAGACAGAATTGTTCGTGCACACAAGAATGGAGTTCTTGAATCTCTGGGTCTACAGATTGGAGTATCTCCACCGCCCTATCCCTCAGTTACCTCTCTATATTTGTGCAAGTTGTCCTAGACATTTTTCCATTTCTTTGGGCAGCCTCAACTCTGATAGACCGCCTGCTCTGTGCTTTGACACCAGTCTACATCCGCCTCCCAGCCCGCAAACCACGTGCCCCCTCTGTCCCCCAGGCTCAAGCAATATTTCTCTTGGCAATCTCAGATGCTAACCTAAGCCATATTTTCTGATATTTAGACCATGCCTCATCTACGGATACATACAAAATGAGCCACTTGGCAGACATTGGTACTACTTGCCCAGTAACCCTTGACATATATCGTAGCACCCTATTCCAAAATTTTGGATTTCCGGGCACTCCCAAAGTATGTGATAAAATGATTCCACTTCCCAACATCCCCTAGAGCAGAGAGCGCTATCTCACCTTCCCGATGAAGAAGTGTCCTACAATAATACGACCTATAGAGTATGCGCAATTGGATAAGGTGGAACCGGGCACGTATTGCCAGTTCTCTGGGGCTTTGTATAGCTTCGACCCACTCGTCATCTTCAAGAGGGCCTATGTCTCCCTCCCGTGTTTCCCTCAGCTTTACTGGGGAATTATTCATCAGTTTGCATAGGTTAAGGAGACTGCCTTTTCCGGCATGCGGTCGAGAAGCAAACGATCCTCTAGAGGTACTGCTTCAATCAGTTGCTCCCCCTCTGGTATGTGAAACCTCAGTGCGTGGCCTAACTGTAAATTTCTGTTGCCGTATTACACAAAGTGCCTTCCGCAGTGCAATGGGCCTTTGAGCCAGCATTGCGAGCCCTCGGGGGACTTTGGTATTACAAAAGGGGCTGCAGATGCTTGTGTGGCCCCTTCTGGAATACCGATAGTACTGACACACATAAAGCGCCAGTGCTATCTTCAGGGGGCATTCCCTCATTTGCACGGGGGCATCCCTTTGCCTCTGCGCCCGTTCCATATTAAGATGTGGGCGCAGAGGCAAAGAAACTCTCAGCAGGTGCACTGACAGTGCACCACTTAAAATGTAGCACACTGTCAGTGCGCAGCTTAGAGCAGCCCTCTGGAGGAGCTAAAGGAGGTCCTATGGACCCCCCCAGACATCCCCTTGCAGGCAGGTGCAGTCACTTCAAGGAGATCTCGAATCCCCTTTAAAAGTGCAGGCAGGTTGCCTCCTGCACTGTGAAAACACAGAGCGGCTTTAAAGCAGCCTCTCAGTTTTTCACATGAGTGTGCTGCCCCAGGGCAGCGCGGGTTCGCAGCTGCCCTGATGGCAGTGTATCCATCATAATACAGCACATTTTCCTTCATTGCGCTGGGTGCACCTTTTTAAAGGTGCACCCAGTGCAATGAAGGTAAATGCGCCGCATGTATAATGCCGCCCCTGAAGTCTTCGGTTTCCGCCATCTAAAACTCCTGTTTCAGGGTCTCAAATGTAATGAAGGCTTGCCACTTCCACACGTCCCCTCGCAGTTCAATTCCAATCACTTCTATTTGGAGAAACCCTGCAAGTCTCTGACCTCCCGTTGGATGTCGCTGTCCCACATGGGGGTGGCAGGCGTCAACCTATTCTCCCATCCCAAGGATTTAGTGTTCTCCCACCAGGCTCTCACCATTGCCAGTGCATAAGGCGGTAAAGTACCCTCTCTTCCCTTGTGGTATAGCAGTGAGGATCATCCTCAAGTACTCAGATTTTGTCTATCTACCCTATAGGCGGGTTCTGTCATGTCAAAAAATACTCAATTGTCTACTACTACCAACTGAGATGCCCAATAGTATTTACGTAAATCAGGGATTGCTAACCCTACTTCATAAACTCCTCTCTTCTAGTTTGCAGGGCGCAATCCTTGAGCAGCCCCCATCCCACAGGAGTATTTGCAATAGTCCTTTACTGTTTTGAAGAAGTTGTGCAGGATTTTATATGGGGTATTCTGTAGTACGTAAAGTAGTCTTGGCAGGGTCATCATTTTAAAGAACACAACTCTACCCATCACAGTGAGTAGGAGCGCTAGGGCATTGATATTTTTGTGCCACAATATTTTGACACAATATCTTACCCTCAAAGTAATTTGCTTTTACTGAATGAAAAGTGAAGTATGGGCATAGATGTAGTTTCCATGGTTCCTGATGTAACTCATTCAGTTTTATGCCTTATAAATCTTTCAAGAAAAAAGTGATATTAATATGCTTGACCTAGAAATCTAAAGAATGCTTAACTCTTAATACTCTAACCATTACATCACTGATCTTCCTCAGAAAACATCTCAACGCACATCTGTTCAGACAATTACTGTCCTGGAATAAACTGAATTCATAAGCCTTTCACACATGCATTTTACCTGAAATGGCCACTGTTAATAACCGTTATGTTTATTACATATTTTGACTCATTTGGTTAGTTACCACATGTTTCTTGTAAAGCACCCTAACAACTATTAGACCAGGGGCCATATTACAGAGAGTTCTCCAGGAGGGAAACGGGCATGTTCGCCCACTTTATACTCCACCGGGCCACATTGGTTTTACATAAGGGGTTGCATAAGCCTTTGCGGCACCTGCTGGTATACTGATACTGCTGGCGCCTATGTAGCGCCAATGCTATTTTCAGAGGACGTTCTCTTATTTGACTTGGGTGTGGCCCAAAGCAAATGAAGGAATCACTTTGACTCTGCACCTTTGCTGTAGTATGGACATGGGTGCAGAGGCAAACATGCCCTTAGGAAGCGCATTGACACTGTGACAGTGTGACACATGCACCACAAAAAGTTGCCACACTGTAAGTGTGCCCCCTGAGGGCAGATCTCTGGAAGGAGGAAAGGGTGTCCCATGGACCCTCCCCCCAGAAACCCCTCTGCAGGCGGGTGCAGTCACTCACTGCACCCACCTGCAGGGGGATATCCAATCCCTCTTTAAAGTGCAGGCAGATTGCCACCTGCATAGAGAAACACAGAGCAGCTTTGAAGCAGCTGTTCGTATTTCACTGAATGCACTACCAGAGGGCAGCATAAGTTTTCAGCTACTCTGGGGGCAGCGCATTCAACATAACAGGGCGTACTCTCCCTGTTTACACCTGACACATCTTCTTAAAGGTGCGCTGTGGTGCAAACAAGGACAGTATTGCGGGCCCAGATGTGCTATAAAAGTGTGAAAATAAAGCAAATGAAGAGTGATTTGGCTTAGTGGCTAACCTCCACTGAAAATAATGCATGCCTGCTCATTCATAAAATGTGGTTTCACACCTGATTACTAGAGGATAACGACCAGACAGGTAAACAGTGAGTGGTGCCCTAGAATACATGGATACGATATTTTGGTTGTCATATAACCACATAAAAAAGCTGCAGAGCATACACCAATATCAATAAGTGTGCATTACCTAAAACCAGGACATGCTCTCACACCATCAGAATTCTTCTGTGATTCCTGGAAATTGCATTGCTCTATAGAGTAATGCTGCAAAATCCCAATCGCAAGGAAATCTCTACCCTAATTGTTGTGCAAGGAGAAAGAAAGATTAATGTGCTGTGCCAAAGCGTCACCCTATTTGGCCACTGCCTATTCACAGAAAGTGATGAATCCTGTCTCCCTAATCTACCATATGCCCAATGTGTTGGTAGCTTCTTTGAGTTCAAGGCTTATACTCTTAAAGGGCCATCCAGTTTAGGGAATAAAATGACTTCTTTGACCAGCCTTGCATCTATAACAATGACCAAAAATAGGAATTCTAGAATGTTGATTAGTTTGATGATGTCTGTTGAGGTTTTGTCATCTATTGTGAAATTCACCAGATGGCCAATTTAAGGACGTAAAATAATCGATAACAGTTTGGCTTATAGCCATAGTTATCTCATATGCGGTAAATAACATCAGTAACATTATTAAACGGACTGGTAATAGTTTTATTATCTGCGCTTTAAAATATTATTGTACTGCAAAGAAAAGGATAAACATTGATCAGACTTCATCTGTCAGACTATCCACCAAAATGGCCATTACCGAAGAATTAGTTGGATAATGGTGGCTCTGTGGACTTTGCACGCATAGTTCCTAAACATGAGACAGCCAATGAATGAGTAGAACAAACATCTATATGGGACTTAAGATGATCTATGAAGAGACATAAGTCACGCAGGACCTTTTGAATTTATGTGTCCCTCGGAGGTCAACCCCTCCCAGAGATGCAGTTAAAACATTTTCCTTTTTTTCTTTTCTCTCCTATTTCTGCCTTCCTCCACCTCTCGCTCCACTTCCTTTCTTGGTATCACCAGGTACAGTTCTGGATTACCAAATATATAAGATAGGCACAAGCCTCTGGGCACCACTCCTTTTAGGGGCCCCGCGACAAGGAATCAAAATAAATTGATTTGATCTTGAAAGAAAATTACAATCAAGCTTTCGTAAATTGTTTCCAATTAATTTTTGTTTAATAACATTAATAATTGTTAATGTTTAGTTTCGTGTAATAAAATTGGTTTATTATCATTGTTGGTTGGTAAAATTAAGAACGTATTTGGAGATAATTTTCGAGGCAGGCCCCGAAATTTCGACTGCCTAGGGGCCTCCACAGGGTTTAATCCAGCACTGACCATGTAAGCGTTTTTACTTAAGCTTTTTAATGTATGTTCAATCAGCAATGGGTTAACAACATGCATGAATGGATTAAACAGTTTTTTATGATTAATAGTGGTACTGCAAGCCTATTCTCAGTTTGAGGCGTGTTTAAAGCCTCTGTAAGAGGTCAAATGATTGCTTTTATGGCAAAACAAAGTAAAGAGCGGAGATTACGGATTGAGGAACTCCAGAAAGCGGTAGAAGTCGCCTTGGTTAAAAAAGAGTGCTGGTTTTCGGCAAGGGGACGGGAAGCTGGGCAGGAATTAGAATTATCTAGGGCTAAACAAGAACTTCTTTATCATGGAAGAGATTAGTTGCTCTAAAACATACCAACAGAAAATATATGAAGAGAGCCAGATGGTAGGAAAGCTACTGGCCTGGTCTTCAAGAGCCAAATAAGAAGCAGCGTTTATTGAGGAAGTGCTAATCCCTGGGACTCAGAATACAACTAGTGGGCAGGATACCATCTCAAAAAAATTCTAGAACACTATACAAATCTTTATTCAACTGAATATAATATATCAATGCGAACTATTCAGACCTATTTTGATGACTTAGTTCTCCCGCAGATTACTGCAGGGCACAGAGAGGCTTTATTAGCTGATATATCACTAGAAGCAATTTCTAGAGCTCTGTCCTCAATGCCAGCAGGTAAGGCCTGCGGGAATGATGGTTTGCCGATCGAATTTTATAAAGTTTTTTCAGGTCAATTATTTCCATTCCTGCTTGAACTTTTTAATCAAATAAAAGATGGGGACGATATCCCTGTGGCTTTCAAAGAATCTTCCGTAGTTAGTTTTGTTAAAAAGGGAAGAATCCCAGGGAGGTTGGCTCTTATAGGCCTATTAGTCTTTTAAATGCTGACTATAAATTATTGATGAAAATATGGGCCAATCGAGTTTCACCGGTCGCCCAACAGGTAATACATCTAGATCAATCAGGATTTATAACAGGCCGGCTAATGTCATCAAATACGACTTTATTAATTCAAGCAATTGATTATCTAAATATTCAGAAAATTCCAGCAATAATAATGAAGGGCGATGCCGAGAAGGCATTCGACCTTGTTAATTGGGATGCACTTTTCTATGGGTTAGAAAGGTTCGGTTTCCCTCGACAAATTATTACCATGTTGCAAAATGTCTATTCAGGTGCCAAGGCCCAGATCAGGATTAATTCGGAATCAGCGGGCATAATCGATATAAAACGGGGGACACGGCAGGGGTGCCCCCTTTCGCCGGTTTTATTTACTTTCTTTATAGAACCTCTTGCAGTGAGAATTAGGGACAATATAAATATCAGAACTCCAATAGAGGGTATGTCAAAAATCAAACTATTTGCTGATGACATCATCCTATATCTTAAACCTGAAAAAAATATTATTGATCAAATGTTAAGGGAGTTTACCCAGTTCGAGGCAATCGGAGGATATAAAATCAACCAAAAAAACGGAGATTTTGGCTTTGAATACTTCTTGTAATTCTCTTCCAGATATTTTAAAACAACAAGCGCTCTCTTTGGAGCCAATTAGGTATCTGGGAATCTATGTTTCTAATCAATATTTAGATCTTTATAGGTTAAATTATGGCGCAACACTCACTAAAATAAAAGATCTATTGTCAAAGTGGGCATTTCTTCCTCTTTCATTGACTGGGCGTGTAGCCCTTATTAAAATGTCAGTATTACCCCTTTTAATTTTTCTGTTTTCCAATATTCCAATAAAAGTTAATACAGTATTTTTTAAGGAACTGGAAACATTATTTCGTCAGTTTATCTGGAACAAAAAAGCTCCAAGGCTAAAACTTCCTATTGTTCAGTTGGATAAAAGCTGGGGTAGATTGGCACTACCTCACATAAGAACATACTATGAAGCGGCATTTATGGATATTTTGGTCAGGATGTTTAACAACAGGGAGCTTTCGGAGGATTTTTTTTTTAGAAGGATGGTTGATGAAGCCGGAACTCAGCTTCCGGTCTTCTTAAAGATATCAAAATTGCCGAAAAAAGTAAGGTACAAGACTCTACAGACTTTTTCCTATAGACTCCAAAAATGGTATTCTTTAAAAGCCAAATCCTCAGGATTTAAATACTTGGATTTAATTGAGGCTAAAAGTTTGGGTCTTTATATTCGTAATAGTCTTATAAAAATCTGGAAGGTTGGTGGTTTTAGAGAACTAGGCCATTTTATTATAGGAGATAGATGTGCTACTTGGGAGGAGGTCCAGACGAGATGTGGTAGTCAGAGTAGGGTACTCTTTCTCAGTTTTCTTCAAATCAGAGCCTTGTTAGATAAATATTTATTTCCTGGCAATATAGGAGCCTCACCACTTCTTGCCATAGTGTTTAGAACTAAATTACAAGGAATAGGGAATTGGTATAGAGTCTTTCAAAATCAGGGTGAGCCGATGGTCATTACTAACCTTCTCGAAAAGATCAAAAATGAAGTATCCTGCGATTTCTCAATTAGAGAATGGCAAGGGATTTCTCAGTATGGCAACAAGTTACTCCGTGCTGCAAACTTCAAAAGGATGGCATTTCTATCTAGATGGATGGCCTACTATACCCCCCTTGTTCTACATAAAATGTATCCTCAAGTCGAGAATAAATGCTTTAGATGCCATCAGGCGGGTGAGGGTGGCTGGTTACATATTGTTTGTAAATGCCCCAGGCTGTTTCAGTTCTGGGGGGAGCTCTGTAGCAATTTGAGCAGTATTTTGGGAAATAATATACAACCAGAATCGGAGGCAATACTGTTTGGTTTGCTAAGACAAAACTTAAACCAGCCTCTCACGAAAGGGGAGGAAAAGTTCCTATTTATCTCCTTTCTGGTGGCACGTTCATTAATACTTCAGAATTGGAAGAGTACAAAAGTTCAGACTTTTCTGGAGTGGTTTAAGAAAATGCAATATGTAAGAGGTTTTGAAAAGGTGTATGCGAAAAGGGTAGGAGCCGTTAAAAGATTTGCGTCTGTTTGGGAATTCTTAGATCTAATGGAAAAGATTCTTCAGGGATAGTATATAGGTTTTTATTATAATTCTATCTGCACTTTTTTATCTGACATTGTTAATTGGATTAAAAGGTATTAGGATTGTAAAGTAATTTTGGTATCGTTATTTGCTTGCGCACTTCATTTTATGTCAGCTTTTACTGTTATTCGCATTTGCACTACTTTCATTAAATATTGCTAATTAGATTAAAAGTTATTGGGATTGTTAGGAAACTTCTGTACGGTTTACTGTTTATGCACTTTATTCTATGCATGATTGGTTTTATTTACTGAATGTAAAAGTATATTAGCGATTCTTATCAAAAAAATATTTTTCTCTTAAAGTTGTATTATTCCAGTCTTGTATTATATTGTTAGTGGTACCATCTTAATGACTTTCTCTCCTGTAATTAAGTCCCTGACATCATTCTATTCTATGGTATTAATTGTTTTATTTGCTTGATTTTACATAAACTCTGTTGTTGTGATTTTAACCATTCTGCTCAATAAAAATCTAAATAAAAAAAAAAAAAGCTTTTTAATGTATGTTCATGTTATGCAAAAGACAGGTGGTTGAAAGCAAATCAAAAAATGACGAATAAAACGATGAAGGGCATAGACAGCCCTAGTGGATTTTGAGTTGTAGGTCACACAAATCAGCACAGAGGACTTCACTCATCAATTTGAGATAAGTGATAGGAGATTAAAGTAGTAATATGTATTTATTACTGTTGACAATTTAAAATTTAAAATAATATAATTCCAACTGAAGCAAAAAAGAAACAACTCAATGGAACTGTGTATTGTAGTCCCTAAAATATTTATTCCATGAGTAAATAATTGTCTCAAATGATTGATGTGCCATTATGGAAGTGTTTTAAATAGAATTTTGGGGCTGAGATGGTATAATCTGTCACACAAGAAGCTGGTGGCATAGAGTTGTCCATCTGAACAAAGTTATATGACAACGTAGTCATATACCTCTGACTCAGTAATTGATGCATTAATATTTTTCTGTAAGTGGACGCCCATTCTGAAAGTATTAAAAGAACATGTGACATCTATAGATTTACTTAGCAGGGCCTACTGGATGGCTTCTATGTTTGGACATAGGCACTCATTGCACGCTTGTAGGATTTTGGTGCGGGATACCAGGAGGCCGGAATATGTTTTGGATTTGTCACTGGAATGAAGATTAACCAACTAGACCAGGAATATTGGGTAGTTTTTTGGTCTTTTTTCCATGATTCCTTGATAATCCCATAACACTCTATTGATTTTCTTATCTGATCTTACCTTTCTAAATGTATCTCAATGAACAGACAATAGAGAATGATCAGTTACATAATCCTATATAATCACCTATATCTTGTTCATATCTTTTTTCAGGACATGCATTAATCTTTGCATAGATCATGTTATTGAGTACTAATCTTCATTAGTATGCTTATTCCCCCCAGGATTATAAATTTGCCCAGATGGCCATTAGTGAAGAAAATTGAGACGGAGCAGCTCCATACATTTTTGACATTAATCACATTCATTGTGCGATAACAATATTAATCTGTGTGCACTGTATTAATTAAATTGACAGTAGGTGACTGCATTTACCTGTAGTGAGTCACATATATACACAATTATAATCATTCAATGTATCAAATTACTTCTTAATAGACTGCATTCTTAGTATCATGTTTTTCTCTCACCACTGCAGGCGCGTTATTGAGTGCTCCTCATTTAGAATAATGCTAATATTTACTGTTGGGAACTGTTAGATTAGTCAGTCTTATTAAAACATGGCCATGGACATGCAGTGCATGGGGATGGGAGAGAGCCTTCTGTGGCAGACAGACTGGACTGTTTGTAACTTCAAGGCCGTACAGTTGCACATTTCTCTGTTTGACGCTGAGAACCTGGCCCCGGTGAACATCGTCTTCTGACTGGATTTTCCAGAGGAAGTTGGTGGGTTGAAGCTTCCAGAACTTACTATTGTGTATTAATTGTGTGTTCCATAGAATAGTGTAGCAGATCCTGTCCTGACTTTGCCAGAGAAGATCATTCTCTAACTATATTGATCTCTTTATCCAGAGTGTTGAGTTTCATGCTTGAGAACCTGTGTCTTTCCCATGAACCTTAAGTTGGTTCTTCTGATGCTGACACCTTCCTCTTTGTACTTTTTCTTCTTACTTATGATGCTTCATTTAGGGTTGGAAAATTCCATTATGGAACGAATTTATGACTTATTCTGTGCCCTCTACGTCATCATATTTTGCATCTTTTACTTTATAATAAACAAATTTAGATTGCATAATTATATTGATGCACATACTTTTTGGATAAGTTGACTTGCTAAGCGATTGCTTGTAACCTTTGATACATTTTGGTAATAAACCTTCATGGTTTGGACACCATTCTCTGCAGTTTTTGTTGACACACACTGGCTTCACTGCTACTGAAAAGAGTTGCTGATGCTAGCTCTTTTTATACGCTTTCAGTCGACAACTAAAGGTCCCTACGACAAGGTGAGGATCCTATACGGTGACTACACTAAATTATTTAGGTACAGAGAGATCCACAAGATCACAGGCAAACACCGACTTATAACAAAGACCCTCCCAAAACATGGCAACATGTTGCTGGTGGTAAGAGTGGAACATTTGTACTGAATATTAACCCTGCAGTGCTGCAAAATGAGGTTACTCTGATAAGAAGAACCTTTGATCTGAACAGTATGCATGCATGACTGGCTGCAAAGGGCATTAGGAGTCCAAAGCAGGCGGAGTACAAGCAGAGTGTGTCTAGGGGTTCCAGTCATTGGACCTGTCAGCCTTACTGAGACTCACAACAACTACAGGGACAGACGGAAGATACAGCTCCTTCAGGGTGCTCACATAAAAAATATGTGCCCAAGGTATTTCACGGAGGCCAGTTCAGCTTGCACACCTGACCAGCTCTGCCAAATGCCAGTGTCACTGTTACCTTTTAACCATCACACTCCAACAATTGTGACAATTAGGGTTATTTCATTCCACAAAAGCTGTTAAAATGGCCTAGAAGAGGTATTATTATTTTAATGTTATAGTATATTGAATTTCTAAATGCTATGCTAATGTGCCTTTCTGAAAAATATAGACAGTGCCGTTGTATCATGTTGTGTTGTGTTATGCTATGCTATGTTATATGCATTTGTAGAGTGCATGACTCACCTGAGAGGGTCTCCTGGCACTAAAAGCAGGTATAGAGTGGCCCAATGCAGGGCCTCAACAGGGAGAAAAGCAGGTCCTCACTTTCTTGTGGAATTCAAAAAGTAAAGAGGCGGCTCTAATGTGTAGGATGTGGTCATTCCAGGCTTTAGCAGTGAGGTAAAAGAAGGTGTAACTTCCAGTTCTGTTTCTGCATATGCAGAGTTGTGTGAGAGTAGGAGTCTGGGTGATCCGAGGTGACTGATAGGTTTGGGGAAGTTCATATGGTTGTTGAGGTATGAGGGGCTAATGTGTAAACTTTGTGTGAGTGCATGAGGAGTTTGAAGAGCACTCGTTTGTGGACTGGGAGCCAGTCGAGTTCTTTGAGGTGTGGGGTATTGTGGATGCAGTGGTGGGGTAGGATGAATGTGAGTCTTGCCACTGAGTTTTGTACAGTCTGGTGTCTTTTGTTCAGTTGATCGCTGATTCCATCATAGAGGGTGTTGCTGTAGTCCAGCTTGCTGGTGATGAGAGCTTGGGTGAAGGTTCTGCAAATGTTGGTGGGGAGCCATATGAAAATCATTGTGAGCATCTTGAGTGTAGGGATCAGTAGACAGAGACTACCGTAATTGCCCTGTCTTGGTGAGTTTGTTGTAGATTATTAATCCTAGGATTTCTGTATGTGTTGTTGGGTAGGGTGAAGGTTTGAGTTCAGCAGATCATCAGTTGGAGTTCCAGAGTAAGGTGTCTTTGCCAAAGAAAACTACTTCGGTCTTGTCTGCACTTAGTTTGTGGCAATTGGTTTTCATCCATGTGGCAACTTCATATATATGCAGGTGGATATGTTGGTCTGGGTGTTCGATGTCTTGACAGAGAAGGTTAGTATGATCTGGGTGTCATCTGCGTAGGATATGAGGTTGATTCCATGGGCACGGTTGATGCTGGCGAGAGGGGCCATGTAGGTTTTTAACAGAATCCTTGTGGGACTCTGCAGATTAATTTGGAGGCATCTGAGGGGAAGGGAGCCAGGCTGACCGAATGGTTCCTGCCTGTAAGGAAGGAGAAAATTAGTTAAAGCACTGGTCCTTTAATGTCGGCATTGTGCAGTCATCAGATTTGGGTAGGTTGAGAAATGGTGTCGAAGGTTGCAGATAGGTCCAAAATGATGAGTATGGTGTTGTCTCCTCTGTCCATGATGAGTCTGGTGTTTCCCATGGTTATGATGTGGGCAGTCTCTGCCGTGGTTGGGCTAAATCCAGATTGAGTGGTGTTGAGCAGGTGGTTGTCACTGAAGTAGGCAGCTAGGCATTGGTTTATCATCTTTTCAATGATTTTCACTGGTTAAGGTAGTACTGAGATAGTCCAATAGTCAGGTCAGCTGAAGGATGGAAGTAATCTGGTGTGTTTCCAGGCATTCCAGGCATCTGGGAAGGTGGTTGCATTGATTGAGTTGTTCAGGATCAGGGTGAGGGCTGCACTGATGGGGTCCAGTCCTTTTGTGAAGAGTGGTGAAGGTAGAGGTCTGAGGCTGCTCTGGAGTGAAGTGACTGCATGGTTGTTGCAGTTTGTTAAGATGTGATGGTGGGCCAGGTGTTCAAGGTGGTCATATGGGTGTTGGTTGTGATTGGCCAGAGGACTGAGAGTGTGGAAGAGTCCAGTTGGTGCTCAATGTTGTTGTAGATGCTGGTGATCGTGTTGCTGAAGAAGTGGAACAGCTTGGAGCAGAGGTCTGTGAGGGGGTGACCCTGGCGGAACTTGCTGCTGGGGAAGTAAAATCATTTACAATGGTGAAGATTTTCAGTGCAGTCATGGTGCTGCTCTCAGTGAGGTCAGTGAGCACGGAGTGTTTAGTCATTCAGATTCGCTGATGGTAGGTGCTTTTGTCAGTGTTGTCCTGCCTATGTCTCCATCTGCTTTCTAATTGTTTGTAGTGGCACTTGATGAGTCTGAGCTCTTCCATATACGAGCTTGTGTGCTATCTGGTTCTTGTGGCTTTGGCAGTTTTGAGAGGAGCCATGGTGTCTACACAGGTGGTGATTCAGGTGTTAAAGCTGGAGATAGATCTGGGGTGGTGATGTGACTTGTGGTGCAGGAGTTCTGAGGCCCAGGTTTATTCTGAGATTTTGTTCAAGTCTCATCATGAAGATTTGAACATAGAGGTTCTGTGATGGTGTGCCATGTGTATACTGAAGTGGACGAGGATGTGGTTAAACCAGTTAATCAGTGTGGGCTTGTCCACTGTGATGTTGCTGAGGCTGGTGAAGATGAGGTCCAGTAGATGTACATTGGCAAGTGCGGGGACTTTTACTCACTGGGTGAGTCTGAGGTTTGACAAGTCCTCAAAGAGGTTGGTCAAGTTGGGGCCGGTAATCGTCCTCCAGGTGGTAGTTGAGGTCGGTGAGCAGGATGAAGGCGCTGGAGTTGATTATCTTTGTGGGTGATCAAATCCACAATTTCACTGCTGAAGGTGCGTCGTCCAGGAGGAGGTAGACAAGGGTGCAGCTGAGGATGTAGTTGGCAATGATTAGGAGTTTGAAAGTCAGGTGTTCCATGTGCTGATAGTGCTTTCCAACGATGTGGAGCACTGGATGGATTTCTTGAAGATGATGATGATTCTTCCTCTAGGTCTGTATATCCTTTCTTGTGATTTTGTAGCAAGGTGGGATTGCCATTTCAACGTTGGGGCAGTTGTAGGAGTCAGTCATGTTTCAGTCAGGAAGAGCAGGTCTGGTGAGCAGTCATGCAGCAGGTCCCAGATTTGGTGACTTGTTTTGTGAGGGATCGTGTGTTGAGGAGTAGGCAGAAGAGGGATTTGAGCGGTGGGGTAGCAGATGAGCGTGGCTGTGTGTGTTGTGTGAGTTGTGTGTGAGAGTCAGAGTGGGACATGTGGAGGGTGTGGGATGTGGGAGAAAAGGCAGGAGACTCAGGAGAATACACCTTTAGTGCTCTCTGGCAAGGCATAGCAACAGCACTGGGAGTTGTGTCAGGGTTCAGGATGAGAAGGGCAGTGGTGGAGTAGCGAGGGGGGAGGTGGAACAGAACCAGGGTCCTGCATGGGCGTGGATGGGCACAGATGGCTTTGGCTGCCATTAAGTAGTAGCAGGAGGGGGGTGGAGCAATTGGGCCAATGGGAGGGCTAAGCACGTGGCAGGAAGTGGGAATAGATTGTGGTGCAGGAGAGGATGTGTGAAAGACTGCTGCAGGATAGAAGGGCATGAAAAAGAGGAGGAAAGAGAGTAGGTAAGAGAAAGTGGCAAGAATGGGGACACAAAACATAGAAAGGCAGCAACCAAAAGCACCAAACAAGAGTGGCAAACAATGGCACAAGAAAGCGGCAAAGAGAGAGTGAGAAAGAGTGGTAAAAAGCATAAAATAGCACCAGAGAAAGATGAGAAAAAAGAGGGGCAAAGAAGGAGTGTGAGCTAGTGACACGTACACAAACAGTAATTGAGTGCCGGGGATTGATTCAATTAAGGAACAGGAGGCTAGAATCAGTAATACTCAGCAAGGAACAGATGCGTCCTATACCATGAATTATACCAACTTTTTACAACTACAGAGTACTTTCTTTATCTGCAGGAGAAATTGCTTCAATTATTTCATTTTAAACATTTGATTTAGCAGTACCATTACTCAGAGCCAATCTCTTTATAAACACCCAAACTCACAGTGTGCAATTGACAAAGTCATTATTTTACTTGTCATTTTTTCGTTATTTTAAATGTTGACAAAATTATACAGTCCAAACAGTGGATGTTCTTTATGCACAACACAAAATAATGTATAAAATGAATCTATATACAATGTTTACGAAAGCAAAGCATATGTAACATTGACTTCTGTCATCTCATTTATGGTCTATTGTACAGTCCTACTCACAGAGGCCAAGGGATCCCCTTTTTATTGAAGAATTGAAAATACCAGAATGACAGGCATATAGGCTGGATACATACAGCTTATACCTTACAGATCTTTCATAGGCCTTCCCTGACCTCTTCACCTTGGACCTTTGAATCAGTTTGTATAGAGGTCTTAATTATTCTAGAGACCTCACACTACACGATTGCAGTAGGACTGTACCAACAGACCATAAATGAGATGACAGAAGTCAATGTTACATATGCTTTGCTTTCGTAAACATTGTATATAGATTCATTTTATACATTGTTTTGTGTTGTGCATAAAGAACATCCACTGTTTGGACTGTATAATTTTGTCAACATTTAAAATAACGAAAAAATGACAAGTAAAATAATGACTTTGTCAATTGCACACTGTGAGTTTTGGTGTTTATAAAGAGATTGGCTCTGAATAATGGTACTGCTAAATCAAATGTTTAAAATGAAATAATTGAAGCAATTTCTCCTGCAGATAAAGAAAGTACTCTGTAGTTGTAAAAAGTTGGTATAATTCATGGTATAGGAGGCATCTGTTCCTTGCTACGTACACAAACAGTGGCACAAAAAGACACAAAGATGCAGTAAAGAGAAAAAGAATGAATGGAAAAATCACAGAAGCCGCAAGAAGTGAGTGAGAAAAATGCAAAAGCTGCAGAAAAAGAGTTAGAAAGTAAAGTGAGAGGCGCAGAACATGTGAAAGAAAGAAAGAGAAAGGCATGTAACATGTCAAAGGAAGAAATAGAAAGGCACAGAAAGTGTCAAGTAGAGAGAGCCGAGAAGGACCACAGAGTGAGAGAAAAAAAGGAGGTCGAGGTGGGGATCCTTGAGTCAGCGCTGGAGTTGAGCTCGAAAGGACCGCGCCTCGTCAGAGTACCATTTTCAGGTAAGGGTGCTTGTGCTGGGTAGGGGCTAGGCAATGCCTCTTTACTGGCTGGTCCATGGCAGGGGGAGAAGCTGCTTGGCAGTGGGTGAGGCCAAGCGTGTAGCAAGAAGTGGGCAGGGAGCACGGCACCGGAGAAGAAATGAAAAGCCTGCTGGTAGGGAGGGGGTGCAAAAATGAGCAGGGGCGGAAAGATTAGAGGTAAAATAAAGCTGCAAGATTTGGACCAAAAAGCGCAGAAAGGCAGCTAACAACACCAGCAAAAAAAAGCGACAGAAATGGCACAAGAAATCAGCAAAGAGAGTGTTAGTAAGAGTGGAAAGGGGCTGGGCCTGGTCAGAGGATCAGATACAAGTTAGGGCGCAGGCGCTAGGCAGAAGAAGGCCTGTCACAAATAGGTGCGGTGTTGCAAGTGCCAAACACCATCAAACATTGCTAAACATTAAGCACTGGTCAATTGGCTGTGGGTTAGACCCTGCAAACATGTAGTGAAGGTAAAAAATAAATATGATATAAATAATCACAAAGCACATTAAAAAAAAACGAATACAACTAGCTCTATGACAGTTATTAGTGTTTCTGTCAGCTAGCTGGATGATGCAAATATTAGGGAGCTTGCAAGCAGTGCCGAATGCACGCCTCTGCACCGCTTTATTGCACCTGTTGGGCTTCTGAGCACCACATTTCCTGGAGCAGACCGGAGCTGAAATTTCCGCTCGATTTTTCTATATTAATAAATCTGCACAGAACGCTTAACAAAACTCAAGCACACTGAAAGAATGAACTCGACAAACCCTCTATTGATAGTCTCTGTCAGATAGCTCGGGGATGCAAGTAAATAGGTTGGTTACAGACTGAAAGATATACATGCCCATTTGAACAGCACTTTCGTTGGTTGAACAGTACTATTGGTGTAAAGTATGAAATGTATTTTTAGAAAATACTATACGGAAGGGCAATTTAGGGTATGATTAAAGTCAAAAGCATTGAACTCTTGCAGAATAGCTTGACATAACACTGATAGGTGAAGCTGCACTTACTCTGCATAGTGTGGGCACAGTTGGGGTTGGATCTTTTGTGTTCGAAATATTATGTTACAGGGGATGTATTATGTCAGTCACAATTTGCTACAGTAGAATAAACGAGAAATAATCACCATTTTTATTAAAATTGAAAAGTAATAGATTTATTTCAAATATCTCTGCCTTAACCATGCAAAGCAGACATTGTAGTTTTGGGTAAGCTTGGAATTTTTGTGGAAGGGCATACCAAATTTGCTATAAAATGTAATAATCCTGTCAGAAATGGGCTAATTAATGTAGGGTGGGGCAACCCCATTAACTCCACAAACCCACTCTGGCCTGGTCAAAACACAGTTCTGAGAGAATCAGAGTTACGAACTTTTGCATGTTTATAACAAAAAAGCACCTAGACAAAGTCAAGCACTGTGGAAAGACAACAGTTTTCAGAAGTAGACTGGGACTTAGATTCAATTTTGGGAGCAGAGATAGGATATTCCAATCGGGTTGTCTTGGCCGAAGGTGTTATCTTCAGAACTAGTCTATAGATGCTGGAAAAAATGTTCTGTTCTGCAGCCCCTAGTTCCTTTAGAGCAGGCTTGTGTGCACCAGTTCTCCTTCCAGCCATGTCTCCTCCAGGGTCTAGTTCTCTTGAGTCAGAGGTAGCCTCTTTTGTTGGGACTCCTGATTTCTTTCCCCTGAATCACGTAAACTAGAGGCAAATTACTTGATTCTGGGAGAGAACTTCAAGAAGGATTAAGGAGTCCTTGAGTCCTTGTGGGAGTCCTCTTCTTCCGGCAGGAGTCAGAAATCAGGATTCTTCTTCCAGCAGGCTCTACTTCTCCTTCCACTTCTACACCAGTCTTTGTGAATTGGGACCGAAGTCTCCAAGAATTTTTATGGCTTAACAACAAGCTGAGTAATGAAAGCTCCATTTTGAAGTTACTAAAACAACCATGAATCAGGTGGACCACAAAAAGACCAAGCATCAAAGCTGATACAACGAGAAGCATGTGCAACAAGCACACATCGCCAACACAATCTTGTATTGCTACAAGAGATGATCCTAAGACATCTCGTAGTTTTCAGCATATCAGACATAAGCTGGAATCTTTTTCATCCCCATTGACTATCCTCCTGTCCCAGGCGCTTCCGTACCGATCGGATTCACAATTCATTGCGTAGCTACCATTGGTGCAGCTGGCCTAGAGGCACCGGGACCCAGAGTCCTGAGGGGGCCATTGAACTCTGATAATTGCAAAAGCAGTCCAAGGGGGATTTTCCTTGACTGCAGCTGGGCCTATGGCATCCTTGTTATGTTGCTGTCCACGGACTGAATTATGATCCTTTGCTTCTCCATTTAATGGGGTACAATCACAAAGGCATTGTATCAGTCCTACTATCTTAATGTTTTAAGTTATGCAAGTGTCTATATCAGATGTTAGCTGCCTCACCAGCAAAGTGACATTATAATAATCTGAGTCTTATGCAGGTAGTGATTCCCGAGCCTATTCAAAGAAGCATAGGCAATATATGTGTATGCATTTTAGTTTTATTATACATTTTAGTTTTATTGATAAAAACGTATTCCACTCCTGGGCTTTTTATCATGGCGAAGAACTGGCAAGCTGCTTTGTGATGGAGAAGAAGTCAATTGTGCACTTACCCCACGACAATCTGCAGTAAGAATAAGAATGCAGAATATTTTTCAAATGGAAATCTGCATGGACACTGCTGCGGCCCACATTGAAATTACTTGTCTTTGTCTATTCACTTGTCCAGAACACAATCCATACTGTGATCTTTATTATTTTTAATATTCATTCATTGTTTATTTCAAAAGAGAACGTTGAAAAATCATAATTTAGCATGAAATAAAGATGCAAAGAATCTGTTCTAATACAAAAGAATGAATTTAATAATCAGCTGCACTTGTTATCCACTCTATTTCAATAATCTACGCTGCTGCTAGGGAGTTTTACTTTTTGGCAAACCATGAACTTTAAATAAGATTTATGAATTATTCTTCAGCAAGATTTTAATGCAATGCTGTTCATACAATAGTGCATTACTCAGGCTAGTAGTCCATTGGTCAGTAGAATGAACATTTATTAGATTAAAGCGGTGCCGAAAGTCTATTTCCACAGGACTGCTGAGTTATTCTTTGCACAAGTCCTTTGAAGTAGTCTATAGAAGGCAAGGCCCTCTTTTGTTCTTCTTTTGCTTCTTCTTGTCTGAAACTTCATTAACAGAACTACGCTGGTTCAGGTTTAGGGCTGTTAAAGTTTTATCCAAGCAGAGTGTTGTGAATGTAATTAATCAAAATATAGTGAAGGAGCTTCGCTTATTGGGTTAAGTAAAATGATGAACAGCTAGCACATGAACCCACGTGATGCTCCCTCTTCTCCCACAAGCCCCTTGAGACACTTTTACGCCACCGTTGCATCACTTTAGTGACACAGCGGCGGCGTAAACAATGCGCCACGTTGCGACACATTTACAACGTGACGCATCTATGGAGATGCGTCACGTTGTAAAGCCCTGGTCACATTATACCTGCGTCAGGTATAATGTATGCAGGGTGGGCGTTCCGACGCAAGAAAGCCTTGTAAAAGTGACGCAGTGAAATCTACAAGATTTCACTGAGTCACTTTTACGACGCCATTGCGTCAAGCAGGCGTAAGGAGTGACGCAGCACATTAGGAATAGGCATTCCTGAGCATTGCTGGAGTTCCGTCGTGCTTGCGACACGACTCCAGCAATGCGTTACCAGTACGCCAACAGATGCATCTGTCAATCCTTGCCCCACGGTGCGCCGCATTGTAAATGCGACGCATCCATGGTGGCGCAAGGGTTTTTTTGCGTGACACACTTGAACTGACACATCTCTGCTAATATGCAGAGATGTGTCAGTTCTTGTAAATCTGCTCCTTTGTATTCCTTTACTAACTCCAATACCCTCGAAGAGACTCCTGGGAGCCAGCGGCAACAGGTGATCTTTGAAATGGGTGGCCGTAACATCTGTCCCAGATTGCAAGGTGTAGGTGCACGAAGTGAGCAAGTTTGACTGCCTCAAGGGGCTTCGGGAGGTTCCTGTCCTGAGAAACTTTTGAACAAATGAGGGTAAAAACGGTGCATTTTATAGCACATTTTCACATAGATTTTCTAGAAAACAAAGGCTCTGGTGTGGCACTCATGAAATATTGCTGTATTCTGATGGGGCACGATTCACGAAGGTAAACTTAGACTTAAATCTAAGTTTACTACTTTTTGCTATTCACAAAGGTGAGTTGCTGCTAGTAACTTTACTACTAGTATACCCTCTAGTAGTAAAATTACTAGTAGTAAAGTTACTACCAGTACAACTATTAGCAGTAAGGATGCTAGTAGTAACATACCTTTGGTAATATCAAAAAGTAGCAAATTCAGACTTAAGTCTAAGTTTCCCTTTGTGAATCGAGCCCATGGCGTGACAACTAAGTCTGAGCTTTCCCAAAAGTGTTGCAGGTCGACTTGCCCTAAAATAATCTGCCAATTTGCCTTGTGTCGCTGCATGCTAAAAGTTACCAGCAATGTATTAGAGCCAGTATTTTGTATAGTGAGGGCACCATGGGAAACAAATGATTCAAACTGTCATCAATATGCAAGGAGCTAGCCAGCTCACTCTTTCACACATAGTTACTCACTTCATTTGAGAAAACCAAACAATGCTCAAGCCTGGCTTGGGCAAACTATATGGCTCTGGTTTAGCTATTTCTCAATGAGAACTAGCAAGCTAAAACAGAGGGGACCCAAGCATTTCAAGGCAGTATTTCTTTTCCTTCTTTTTATGCATATATTATGTCAGGTTGAACTAACATGTGTTGAAAGTATTCATTAACAATAGTTGACTAATTTAGGTCATGAAACAATTGAACACAAAGCATTCCCCTGTGAGAATGAGATATTCATTCAGTAGCACAACTGCACGATGATAAACCAGGAAACTTGGACTCAAATCCCAGCTTGACCAATTTCCTTGATCCCAAGCGAATTAGTTTACTTCACCATGCATTGTTTTAATGGAGTGATAGTAATAATTCTTGTGAGAAAGTGGATTATTATTTGGGGTGGATGGTAGTCCACCACAAGTAATAATACATTTCTTCCTGTTAGGTCCAGTAAAGGTTCCAGTAATTTAAACCTCTGCTTAACCACTGGTAACTATGTCACAGCGCAGACAGGTTTAACTTAAGAAAATATGTAAAACATTTACAAGAACTGAAACAGTAAAAAAGTCAAAGCTGTTGACTTTTGGTGGGTAAGCTGCGAGTGGGAGAAATTTAAAATTTGCAACCAAGGAAAGTCCCTCGCCAGCCGGATACTTTCGGCGCCATTGCCAGGTGAAGATTTCTATGCATCGCATTTAGCTCTTTTTTGCAGCTCAGATTCCTCCAGTGGAGAAAGGCTGCAAGCTGTAGATGAACAGGGCTCCTGAGGATGATACACTCTCCACAATATCTCATTGAAATAGATTTTCTGCTGCAGGAAAGCTCTGAGCGGGGGCAGCATAATTCTTTGGCCGGGCTGCAACACACCTTTGTCAGACTGACTTGACAGTTTTGTCCTGTTTTGGAGGTCTTTGGAGTAAAACAGTTTCTCAGTCCCAGGCTTGTCAAGATGTTAGGAGGAGTACACTTTTACACAGTTAAGGGTCATAGGTTCAAGAAACACTCCAGCAGATGCCACCAGTAGGGTCCAGGGCAAGTCCAGTTTGAACTGGTCAGCTGGGCTCTTCAGGAAAAGGGCTTCTAGCAGCTTTATATGTCCCTGTAACTTAACAGGAGGTCAACCAACTGACTCTTGGAAACCGCCTCTTAGTCCTAGAGACAAGTGGCAGCAGGTCCAGATTTTCAGTTCTCCTCACAGATCACAACAGCAGGTGCAGTACTTCTTCTGCTTCCAAAGGTCCAGTAGTGTCCTGAAAAGGGTGTTGTGGGGTACTACATTTATCCCTGGCACAAGGTTTTGGCTGGGGTCCCTCCCTAATAAATAGGGAAAAAGCTCAAATGAGTCATCCTACCCACTTTTGCAGCAGTTCCTGTGTTTCCTAATGTAAACAATCCCATAGAGCTCCTCTCTCTCAAACACCAAGATGGCAGGTCATTTTTTCTTCTGTACAGAGCTCATGTGCCCACCTCAGAAGTGTGGCCAGGGAAATAAGGAACTCCTCCTCTGCGCTCTATTCAAACCAGTTTTGAGAGTAGCTCTTCTCCCACTGGGCTTGGCATGTGACTGGAAAAAACAGGGCACTGCCCAAGTGTCAGCTAACATTTGTCTGTGATTGGTGGGCTTCTTTGAAGGTTTTCAAGTTCCTGGGTATAGCCCAGATGGTCCTCCTTTCAAAGGAACTTAACACATCCCCACACACAAGGCTTTTGTCTCAGCTCCGGGAGCAAGTTCACACCTAATCAATGGGGCTGTTTGACTCCTGTGCAACAGTTGGAAACTCACGCACATGGACTTCTAGAGGCTTTAGGCTGGGCAAAGGTAACTTTCTAAAAGTACCTTTCCAATAATATTTATAAAAAATCAGACTTTACTAGTATATTGGGATTGTAGTAATTATTTAAAACTTTGTAGGTGTTAGAAACTGGGTTTCTGGTTGACAGAGGTATGCACCCTGTCCAAGCAGGAACCACAATCCTAGTCAGGGGAAGGCACATACACACCATAAGTTAACCTGTGCTCACCCTCTGGTAGCTTTGCACAGAGCAGGCAGGATTAACTTAAGAGGCAATGTGTAAAGTATTTGTGCAAAACTTCAAAAAGCAACACAGTAAAAAACACCACAAAGTGACTTCAATTTACAAATATAGATTCTTTTTTTATGAACAAAACAAGACCAAAACTGCAAAAATTCCAAAAGTATTACTGGAGTTATGCATTGTTAAAGATTACTTAAAATTGTAGTGCTTAAAAGCATAAAGCGCCAATTGGCGCTATATGGTCGCCCTAGATCGGGTCAAATCCAAACGTTCAGGCCAACTGTGATGGAGCCTGGGTCGGATACAAGGACCATCCTTGGCCAGCTGAAAAGTACCTTAGATGCATAGTCGAAGGAGCCGAGATGCGGGAAACAAAGACGCGCTGCATTGTCTTCGAACTGTAGGCTTGAAGGTGATGCGTCGCTACTGAGCAGCATAAAGTTAGAGATGCGTCAGAAACTGAAGACGATGCGCCACACAGCCAGCAATGCAATGTCCTCAGTGCTCGCAGCAGCGTCGATGCGTCCACATAGAGGGAGATGCGCCGGTTCTGATCGGCGCAACAGCGTCAAAGCGTGGATTCTGGTAGAAACAGCACTTTATAACCTCTTTAAGGGCCCAGAACTGGATTGGTCCCACTTCGCCGAGCAAGACTTGCAACAAGCAAAGTCCAGGAGCTGTTGCAGGATGAGTTGAAGTCTTTGATGTCCCTGAGACTTAGAACAGGGGCAAGCCACCTTGCCCTTCAAGTCACTCTAGGTTCAAGTGAGATGGGTTCACTCCTTCCTCAGTCAGGGCAGAGGGCAGCAGGGAGCACAGCAGCACAAAAAGCAATTTTTACAGAGCAACAGTCCAGCAGAGTGGCAGTCCTTGTAGCAGCACAGCAGTCCTTCCTCCTGGCAGAGTTCTTCACAGGTCCAGTAGTGTACTGAAGTGGTAGGGTCAGAAGTCCATTTCTTATACCCAGTGGTGCCTTTGAAGTGGAAGTGACTTCAAAGAAGCCTCCCAAATCTGGCTCCAGATTCACTCCAGGGGGGGTATGCAGCCCTTTGTGTGGGGACAGGACATAGCCTATTCAGGTGTAAGTGTCAGATCCTCTCTCCCATCCTAACCCAGGATGGCCCATGAGGATGTGGATGGCCACTTAGTCACACCTAAGCTTCCTTTGTGTGTAGCTGTCTAGATGGAATGCATAAAGTCCAGCTGTCACCCACCCCAGACGTGCATTGGAGACAGGCTGTGGGGACACAGGGTTACAAGCAAAAAATGCCATCTTACAGAAAGTGGCATTTTTGAAAGGGTAATGATAAATTCGACTTTACCAGAAAAGAGGATTTATCATTACCATTCCAATTATATGAAACATGACAGATCTACTTCTCAATCAAGAATTACAGCTTAAAAGTGTAATAAGGAATTCTCAATGTTAACCTATGAGAGTAGAAGGCCTCACAGTAATGAAAAATGAATTTGGGTGTTTTGCACTACCAGGACATGCAAAACTTAAAAGAACATATCCTACCTTTTGATTACACAGCACCCTGCACTATGGACTACCTACGACCTACCTTAGGGGTGACTTATATGTAATAAAATGGGAGTTTAAGGGTTGGCAAGGGGTTTTAAATGGTAAGTTGACATGGCAGTGTAAACCGCACACACAGGCTCTGCTGTGGCAGGCCTGAGACATGCTCCTGGTGTGCCTGACACAATGAGTGCTGCAGGTCCACTGGTAGCATTTAATTTACAGTCCTTGGGCACAAGTAGTGCACTCTACTAGGGACTTATGGGTACATTAAACATGCCAATTGTGGATAGGTCAATCAAACAATGTTTAGGGGAGAGAGCACATGCACTTCAGTACTTGTTGGCAATGGTAAAGTGCTCAGCTTTATAAGGACAACAAAAATAATTCAGAAAAATTGGAGGCAAGCAGGCAAAAGGTTTGGAGGGAACCACCCTAAGGCAGCCAGGTCTAACAGTAGGTATTTCCTAGGCAGTGAGAACCTTATTAAATGTAATATTGGATCCCAATGCTTTCCTATGGAACAGCTAACCCTGCTAGAGTAAAAATAGCTTTTGGGGACTTTTATACATCCTACTTTAAAATACCATACACCCTGCCTTATTGCCATTAAGATCTCCTAATGTGAGATATTAATATTTAAAATGAGGGTGTAAGCCTGTCAAAAGGGGTTATTTTGGCAGGTTGAATTTTTTAAAACTGCACATGGAGACTGCAGTGGTAGGCCTGTAGTATTGTACGCAATGTCACTGTAATGGGTGGCACTATTGATGCTGCATTTCACTAGTGATGTTTACCTTACAGGCCCTGGGTACACTTTGTACTATATACTAGGAACTTATAAGAAAGGTAAATTGGCCAATTAGGAGTATAGCCAACTTCAACATTCTTTGGGGGTCAGAGATCATGCTCTGGGGCCCGGTTAGCAGGGTTCCAAAAAACAGAGTAAAACAAAAAGCAATAAAATCGAGCAAAAAGAGGGGATGACCACGAATAAATTGGCATTTTCCTATAATAATAATAATAATAATTTTGCTCTGCATACAACAATATTGGCTAAAAACCACACGTTACTGCAGCTGATGGAGTGGAAGTCTCATTTCATTTTTGTAGGGGTGCATCACAATCACGTGTGGAGAGCACCCGCATATAATCCTGTATTGTGTAAATGTGAGTGTTAGGATTGTGATATGGGTTAATGTATCTACGTGACATATTTTAGGTTACTGACAAGTAGTATGAAGAGTTAACGTAGGAAATAAATGTAACCAGCAGAAAGAGTTAACATGAAGAAACCGTGATGTGAAGTTTGAAACTCTTCGTGTACTAAATGTGCTAATCGTAGTACTTTCCATGATTTGGTAAATATGTTAGTCAAAATGTAAATTAGTTATGCAAACCCATAGGGCCTGATTCACAGAACTAACTTACGTCAAAAACGTAAAGTTAGTACTTTTTGGTATTCACAGAATGAACTTACTCATTTCGGTATTCACAGAAGTTAGTAGTCCTAACTTTAGGACTCCTAAATGCCTTCTGTGAATACCGAAAGTCTTAAAGTTAGGATTTTTCTCAGTTTAGGAGTAGTAAAGTTAGGACTCCTAACTTCAGGACTCCTAAATGCCTTCTGTGAATACCAAAAGTCTTGAAGTTAGGATTTTTCTCAGTTTAGGAGTCGTAAGTTAGGACTCCTAACTTTAGGACTCCTAAATGCCTTCTGTGAATACCGAAAGTCTTGAAGTTAGGATTTTTCTCAGTTTAGGAGTAGTAAAGTTAGGACTCCTAACTTCAGGACTCCTAAATGCCTTCTGTGAATACCAAAAGTCTTGAAGTTAGGATTTTTCTCAGTTTAGGAGTCGTAAAGTTAGGACTCCTAACTTTAGGACTCCTAAATGCCTTCTGTGAATACCGAAAGTCTTGAAGTTAGGATTTTTCTCAGTTTAGGAGTAGTAAAGTTAGGACTCCTAACTTCAGGACTCCTAAATGCCTTCTGTGAATACCAAAAGTCTTGAAGTTAGGATTTTTCTCAGTTTAGGAGTCGTAAAGTTAGGACTCCTAACTTTAGGACTCCTAAATGCCTTCTGTGACTACCGAAAGTCTTGAAGTTAGGATTTTCTCAGTTTAGGAGTAGTAAAGTTAGGACTCCTAACTTTACTACTCCTAAACTGAGAAAAATCCTAACTTTAAGACTTTCGGTATTCACAGAAGGCATTTAGGAGTCCTAAAGTTAGGACTACTAACTTCTGTGAATACCGAAATGAGTAAGTTCATTCTGTGAATACCAAAATGAGTAAGTGTATTCTGTGAATACCAAAAAGTACTAACTTTACGTTTTTGACGTAAGTTAGTTCTGTGAATCAGGCCCATAATGTTTAAGTGATACGTTCTTATGTTAGCTGAAGCAGTAGGCCTGAAATGCAAGCCTCTGATACACTCTTGCAAACTAATGTCTCTGTTTTAGCAGTTAGGTAAGGATAGAAGAAGTTACAGTTACGTGACTCAAAGGTGATAATGGAAAAAGGTCGGTTTCGCACGGGAGAAGGCGAGGGAACCAAGGACAAATTGTTTCAAAGGATACATGGAGAACATTGTGGAAAAGTACGCTCATGACTGTACCCATTGTGGAGTACGTGTAAGAGGTGCATCATGGGAATACTACCTGTGGATAACTGGTTGTTGGAAATTGGGATAGCAGCCCACATTCTTTTTTTTACCTTCGGAGAGGGAGTGTCTCAGAACGAGCTCTTCCTCTTGTGAGGGTGGCTTTATGCTACTTGACTCATTCCAACGGTAGAGAGTCTTCTTAGGAAGACTCCATGACTGACACCTTTTCCTCCTGATTCAAAATGCTTACTTATTAACATAGGTATGCCATTTTAGCGATAGAGTAGGGATAGATGTAATGCTCTTCATTCATCAACCCTTGATGCAGGGAAATTTGGACTCTAGCTTTTTGATAATCTGCATTCTCCTTCTTGAACTAATACTCTTGTTCATGTTGTACCGTCTGAGCTGGGTGCACAGATTTGACTTTATGCTGTTTCCTTTGTATTTCTATACCCTCGTGTTGAGGTGTGTCTATGTTAAATTATTTTTGGCTTTGTTATAAAATGAACTAACTTTCCTTAGTTGTCCTTTGGTTATTATATATCCAGAAGAGTTAGTTCTAATTTGACTGTGAATTAATGATTTTCTCCCCTTCATGCTTTCATGCTGCTTAAAAGACCCATTGGAGTGTGTCTCTGGAGAAGCTCTAGAACGGATCTAGACAGTCCCTTTCAGTTGGTAGCAGAGTAGGATGGTTTGCACATGAAGTAAGGGGAGAATCTAGAATTGGTTTAGCATAGGAGAAACCTGGAACCCCATAGCCTGAATAAGAGCCCAGTGGTCAAGAATGGAGGATGACAGTGCGGTGAGATCAGCGGCGGAAGGAGGAGTGAGTATTAACAGGATGTGCGTAGAACGTTAGATTGCGGGAATGGTTTGATTGTGTGATGTCTTGTGGAGTTAGAGTGAGAGTTGATTGAATATGGTTTTGGGTCTGACGTGGCCCACGGATTGAGATTTGAGCTGCAGGTCCCAAAGTGGTCTAAGATCCCGGGATATTGAAAGGTATAGAAGACACCACAATTGTGATTGTCGGACCGGAGAATTGAGGAGTTTTTGTGAGACGTCATCGGCAGTTCCTCCTGAGGCAGGGAACTTTGTGTGAATGAGATGTATGTGAATCGTCTAGTGGACCTTGTGTACAGGGGTCAACTATACTGATTTGGGTGATCCTCGGTTGTCGAGGGTTACCAGGTGCGAATGCTCTTGATTGGTTGAATTCTATTGATCTCTTAGAATGGCAGACAATTATGGACTTAAGATGATTGTGTGAGTGAATGCTTACGAAGAAATTGTGAAGGAGGGTAAGTGCTACAAGAAGTGAGAGTGACGTTGGATTGTGCCGCCCTGTGATAAGTCAGTTGGTGTAATGGCATGCTGGGATTAGTTGGTGGTCATCGGGAATACTCTGTGGCTGGCAAAGATCGGTTTACCATATTAATCGAACAAATATCGCATTTTGAGGGGAAAAGTTTCGGAAAGTGTCAGAAATCATGCAATGCTTTACGGTGTTATGGGATCTCTTCAGAGGTGACAAAGGGGTTGTCACTCGAGTCGGCGAAGAGGCGCCACTGAAGATACTCTAGCGCACTATATGGCAACAAAGGTGGGCTCCATACTATAATTTGGCTCTAAAATTGGCGCAAAATCACTGAATAGGAGGGTGAATTGTCATTTCTACTCTTTGGCACATTCAGGCTAGACATATTGAACTAACTTAGAGGGACGATGCTCGCTATGCGACCTTTGCCCATACCCACACAGTTTGTACCGCTAGATGCATGGATGCATGAAGCTCATGCTAGACAGAGAGAGAAATGGGAGGATGAAGAAAATCATGAAGGCGTATCAGGATGCACAGTGGGATGCTAGGCTTAAGAGGTGGTGAGTGGATACCATTGAGGGAGAGAGGTTGTTTCCAGTAGTGGTGGGGGAAGGAGAATCATAGGATAAGGACAGGAATAGAAGGGCAAATGGGAGTGACTGTAGTGGCATGGAAGACAGCTGTTTGGATGGGTTGTTAGCTGAGTGTCCACCACCTTACAGCTCACACCGGGACAAGGCTCTGATGGCACCGATAATTTGGGAGGTGTATATGCCCCAGTGGCTCCTGATTCAGGAGTCGTGGGAATGATATCTGCAGGAACAAGGGGGACAGGAGTGTCCATCTTGGGAGGTATGGAACAGAATGGTGTCTACGCTACTTCACGGTTGCCGGAAGCTCTTACAGTACAGTTACCATTGGACCTGTTTATGACTCAGGCCCAACTGGAAGCCTTGAGCGGAGACAATCCATGCATGTAGAAGGGACTCTTCTAGGAAGAACAGGGAGTGCAAATAGGGGTTTCCATCCTTTAGTGCCCATGGAATCCAGTATCCTTTGGTGGCTACTGACGACCCTTCCATAGTACGGATTGGGTCTAGCACTATAAGATCTATACCTATGGTAAATGCTAGCTCGGATCTGCAAATATGGGAAACTCCTATGAGAAGACCGAGTGGTATGTCTCCAGAAGCAGGTGCAAGTAATACAGCATCTGAGAACCAACACGTCTTAGACGTTGCGGACATGGAGACATGGTTGAAGGACCATAATAACAGTAAAGAGAGCCTGAATGTTAAGTTGAGTCAGGATACCATCAAAGCTGCAATAAAGGTGAAGCTAGTGGATGTGGTGAGAATGAAAGAGGAACTAGATGAGATCATCAGTGGGAGTCTAGCTCTGGGCAGAATAGAGATTTGTATAGCCAGATGAGTTTTTGTTTATGGCTAAGGACATCACTCGGAGGACAAGACAAGCACATGAGAAGTTGTCGGATTTGGCTCAGAGGTATGGGGTAGAGCTGTCCAGAACTAAGGCATTGCAGGGAAACCACAGGCTTACTTACAGTGACCAAGAGATAGAGAAGAGAGTGCCTGGATTGAGGACGCACATCCGGGAACTGGTAATAGGAATAAGGGCTTGGAGTATTCTGGATAAGTGGGAAGAGAAGTGGTCGAGGAAGAATAGCGCAAGAAAGGTAACAAGAGAGACGCCTTCTCCAGGAGGGGGAACACAGGGAATAGAGGCATACCCTTTGCAGGAAGTGCCTAGTGGAGGGTATGTGCATGTTCCTTGGAGTCGAGGTGATCATGCTGAGTTCATGAATGGGTTTCCAAGATTGAGGGAGAAACCTGCTGAGTGGTATAAGCAAGTTGATTGCTATGTCAAGATCTCAAAAGTGTTGTGGATCTACTTAAACACCTTGTTCGAAATTGTGGTTCCTAGTGACCTATGGTCTGCTTGTAAGATAGCTGTCGGGTGGCCTACTGCTAAGCCAGAGAGGGACTCAGTAACTCATGGCTCTTCACCGTTGGTCATGAAAAAGTATGATCAGGTAATCACATGGTTGCAGTCCAAAATAGCACCACAGGACATTGATTGGGTCAAGATAGATCGAACGACCCAGGAGCCTAAAGAGTCGGTACATGCCTATTATTAAAGACTGTTACAAGCCTTCAAGCAGTACAGTGGGTTAGATACCCTTGATCCCAAAGACATGGCACAATTTGTGTCCAAGTTTATGACAGGGCTGAGGCCAGAGATCGGCCTCATGATCCAACAGCATCTAATCTGCTGACAAAACAAATCCGTGGAGGAAATCCTATGGTATGCCAGGTATTGCAGTGATGACGTGGTTCAAATGCATAATGCCCAGAAATGAGAGCAGGTGCAGGGGTGGACTGGAGCTCAAACTCCTGGTCAGGGGAACCCCCCAGGAGGCGTAGAAGTACAACAAGTGGGGGGGTCAACGGGTCAAGGAAGGGAGAGAGGTACCCTTATATCTCCGACGACAGGGATTGACGTCACCACCATGAAAAAGTCCACTGCATGTAATGTTTGTCACAAGACAGGGCATTGGAAAGGCGAGTGTCACCTCAATCATGTTAATCAAGAAGAGGGAGGAGAACTCATTCAGATGGTGAATGGTTTGAACCAGTTCCAGACAGTTACCAGGCCAAGATCGCTTAATGCAGGGGGAATCAAAACCCATTAGTGCAAGTGGCTCAGCCTCCGTGAATTTCACAGGGCAATCGTACATACCACCAGATGCCCTTGATGGAGTCTCTGGATGGATTTGGTTTGGACCCGTCCTTATAATGGTGCCTTAGAGGGGAGGAAGACTGTACACTTGGCGCAGCCTTTGAAGTAGACCAGAATGGACCCTACGTAGAATCAGACGTGGATTGCCATCCCATTACATTCTTGATTGACACTGGTGCTACCGGTTCTACTGTGAGATCTGCAGTAGCCCCAAACCTGCCCCTCTTTGGAAAATCGATCCAAGTTGTGGAAGTTGCTAATAAAAAGATGACGAATCCTTTACGGAAGAGGTGTCGGTGAAAACCGGTCCTTTCAGGATCACCATCAGTTTGTGGTGTGTGATTCAAGCCCAGTATGTTTGCTAGGGTGTGATCTGTTGTGTAAACTGAATTGTACCATCTACTGCACACCAAAGTGAGTTGAGCTGCAACTCAATGATGAGGACGTGGCATTCAAATTGGCGAATCAGAATCTTTGCACTACCATGTTTCCTTTACGGTCAGTGGCGGACATGCCACTAGATCTCAGAGATACTGTTTTGGCAGTGGTGTGAGATTTTTCAGGAGAAGAATCGGACTAATTCGAGGAGTGGAGCCAGTCTGCATACAGGTCAAGCCAAATGCAGAATTTCCGAGAACACCTCGATACACTCTGACCCCCGAAACTGTGGCAGGGATTACACCCGTAATTGAGTACATGATCATGCAGGGCATCCTAAAGGAGATCATGAGAAGTCTGTGCAACTCTCCTATTATGGGTTTGCAAAAACCTAGCGGGAAGTATTGCATTGTCCAAGACCGCAGGCAAATCAACCTCATAGTGATTCCATATTGTCCCATGGTACCAAGTGCATCAGTGATCCTATTTCAGATTCCATGTGAAGCTGAATGGTTTGCAGTGATTATCCTTTGTCAAACGTTTTTCTCTGTTCCATTGCATGAGGAAAGCCAATATTTGTTTGCTTTCCTTCTGGAAAATCTTGCCTTAACGTGGTGTCGTATCCCTCAAAGGTATACTTAAAGTCCATCCATTTTTAATCAGATCATGAAAAAGAGCCTTGAAAGTCTGATTTTGCCCTGAACCTCAGTACTGATCCAATACATCGATGACCTACTTGTCGCATCCGAGACGTGAGATGCTTGTAGGAACAATGCCATTGCCTTATTGAAATACCTGGCTGAGAATGGGCAAAAGGTGTCCGAGTAAGTTTCAGTACTGTCTAAATGAAGTGCAGTACTTGGGCCATCGGATTGAAAATGGCAAGCGGAAGGTGTCACTGGAAAGAGTGGAGGCGATCATGAAAATGAATCTGCCTAGTACCCAAAAAGAGGTCAGAATGTTTTTAGGAATGGTTGCCTACTGTCAATAGTGGACTCTCAATTTTTCCCTGATGGTGAAACCTTGGCAGATATTGCCCCACAAGGATGTGTGTGATCCAGTGCCTTGGGATAACGATTGCCAACTTGCCTTCCTGGAGTTAAGAGAGTGCCTGTGTCATGCTCAGGCTTTAGGAATGATTGATTACAACAAAGCATTTTTGCTGTTCTGCCATGAAAGGGAAGGTTGTGCTCTATCGGTACTCACACAGACAAATGGAGGTGCCCATGGACTAGTGGCTTTTTTCTCAGCTACTCTAGATCCTGTATTTTCAGCAATGCCCAGACATCTCAAATCCATTGCTGCAACAGATGTCAGTATTGAACGATGCAAGAGCATTGTGATGGGTCGCCATCTTACAGTGTAAGCACTCGGTTGAGCTTCTGATGAAGAGAACCAAGATACAGCATTTGTCAAATAACAGGTTGACAAGGTACAAGCAGGTGCTTCTTGCCACTGAAAATGTAACCCTGAAGTGGTGATCCATGTTAAATCCTGCTATCTTGTTATCCATTCCAAGTGTTGATGGGGAAGAAATTGAAGACCATGAGTGTCTGGATGTCACTGAACTTAGCATGAAACCGAGACCAGACATTGTCAATGAGCTATTGTCTGATCCTGATCAAGTCCTCTTTGTTGATGGCTCATGCTTAAGAGACAATGGAGGGAATCTGAGAGCAGCATTTGCTGTCTGTACCATTTCTGGAGTGGTGGAAGCCAATTGGTTACAGGTAGTACATTCCGCACAGATGGCCGAAATTATTGCCTTGAGATGCGCATGTCGCGTCTCTGCATAAATCCGAGTCACGATCTCTACCGATAGCCAATACGGTTTCGGTGTGGTTCATGATTTCGGACTGCTATGGTTTCAGAGAGGGTTCCTAACGTCATCTGGTTCTCCTATAAGAAATGGGGAGTACGTGAGACAACTGTTAGAAGTGTTACAATTGCCAAGGGAAGTGGCTGTCGTCAAGTGTGCCGCCCATGAAAAGTGGAATGATTTTGCAACTACTGGAAATGGTTATGCTGATGAAGTTGCATGCTACTTTGCTCTCAATGTATATGTCTTCAATGGAGAATATACTGGTGAGAGTACAGAGAAGACCAAACTCAATATGATGCTAGCAGCTGCTGACACATGGGATGAAATGAGGCATTTGTAAATGGAGGTTACAGAGGAAGAACAAGCGGGTTGGGTCAGAGCAGGCTGTAAGAAGGTAAATGATAACATTTGGGTGTCAGCTGATGGCAGGGCAGTTTTACCGGATTGTTTGTTTCACCCAATGGTGAGACAAATTCATGGAGCAGCTCACATAGGAAGGGATGCGATGGTGAGATTGTTCAGACAGACTTGGTTCAATCCGAAGTTTCGAGTGATTGCAGAAGCTGTATGTCATCGGTGTGTTACGTGCCAACAAATGAATGCTGGAAAAAAGACTGTTGTTGCCTTGAGCTATATTAACAGGTCAGGGGGTCCCTTTAATCGGATCCAAATGGATTTTGTTAAGATGCCTGAGTGTAATGGTTTGAGGTACATTCTGGTAGTTGTGTGCATCTTCTCTTGATGGGTCAAGGCTTACCAGGAGATGTGATAGCCTCACATTAGCTAAGTTATTGCTAAGAGAGCTCATTCCTATGTTCGGATTTCCAACCACATTGGAGTCGGATAGAGGCACACATTTCCATAATGAAGTTATGAAATTACTGTGTACAGCTCTGAATGTGGATTGTAGCTACAGGCCAGAAGCATACGGTATGGTGGAGCAGATCAATGGTACCCTGAAATCGAGTTTGGCTAAAGTGTGTGCTTCTACGTCTTTGAAGTGGGCCGATGGTCTACCACTTGTGCTAATGAGTCTGTATAGCATCCCTGATATGAGAACTGAGTTGCCACCCCACAAAATCCTCATGGGGAGAGCAATGCGTTTTCCTGCCGTGCCTGCCAACGTGCTTGTGAACATTTCAGATGATTTGGTCCTTGACTACTGTAAAGGATTGGCTGACGTGGTTCGTTCTGTGTCTCATCACAGCTACTGCACAGACATCAAAGGATCTCTGCCACGACATGAACCCAGGGGATTGGTTTCTCATAAAAAGACAGATGAGGAAAAACTCTCGAGTCTCGTTGGCGTGGTCCATACCAAGTGATTCTGGTAACTACGACTCCTGTGAAGTGTGGCGGAGTGCCGAATTGGGTTCATGCCTCTCAAACCTGTCGAGTTTTAGGTCCCTCTGATGAAACAGCTCCTCTCCCAGAAGAATTTCCAGCCATGACCGAAAGGTCACGGGAGGGAACAAGACAAGCTGTAGAGGTACCTGACAAGGCTGGACACAAGCTAGGTCCATCTGAGGGGGGTCAAGCTACACTAGACCCTAACATAGACTCTGAGGGAGACAGTACCGTTGCGAGTGACAGAGAGTCTGACTCACTGGAAGAGACTAGTGTGACATGAAGTCATGTGTATTCAAGGAAGAACAATGCTGCAGGTGAGACCTGGCCTGTGAGACAGAGGAAGAAGAATCCGAGACTTGCATCTGAGAGAGAACATTCACCAATAAGCGAGACTTCAGAGTGGGATCTGAGTGAGACCGAGCAGAACACAGAAGGTGCGAGAAGGTCCAGAAGAGCTTGAGTGCCTTGTCAGAGATATTCCTCTACCGCGTGGACTTATCTGGTCACAAATGCTGGGGAGAGTGAGGTCCGAGATCTCGGTGCGGGTTGTCGAGATATTGCTGAGAGTTCCTTGTCTTGAAGTAAATGCACTTCTGTCATTGACTGTTCCTTTCCCACCAAGGCTAAGTGGCTTACGGACTCTGATTTTGGAAGACGTGGAATTCCCGAGCTTAGGAGCACCACAGTCTCTTCAAGAGATTGCAGCATTGAGAGCTGAACTGCTACAACGAGTTATCGAGGAAATTGGCTCTGATTTAATAAGCGATGTGAATTGAACTAAGAACTGTAAATAATTTGTTTGAAGTAGATATCCTAGGCCCGAGTGGAAGAAGAATACATTTAGGGATTCTATCTAGAAGAAGAAGAAAAAAGGCTAGGAAGGTCTTCTGAGCTGTGTAAATACTGTAAAGCAGAGATTTTTTAAATGAACTTTTCAAGACTTCAAGAGTTGCTCAAGCACTTTGTCATACGTGGAGGTTGGAAGAGAAAAGAGACGGTGTGCTATTCCTCTTCTTGAACAGTAATCCGAGTTACTCTAAAATGGAGTCTAGAAATTCGAATCGTAGGCACAAATGTATTGAAGGTGCACTCATTATTGTGGTGATCGTAGTAATATCTGTACTCATGATAGAGTCAGTTTTAAGTTCACCCAAAAACGAGGAGCATGGGGTAGTGGACATGGGACATTCACACCTACTCCTGCTGTCTCAAGGGAGGGTACATTAGGATCTGAGAAATGCTTAATAGAGCAGACTAGTCACTTTCTTCATGTAGACCTGTCTAAGGGAGATTATACATTAAATGCTTATGCTAGGTTGCTGTACGAGTACGTAGACACTATGGATGTTAGAGATTGTTATGTGAGCATGAAATTACCTGCATCAGTTGAAAAGAGAATCATTTACCATCACTTGCCCTTGACCTATGGTATTAGTTGTAATTTACTTCTTAGTATGTTCTATGGAAAGGGTCATTATGAATACTACTGTTGTATTCCGCTTTAGGTGTCCGTATATAGGTTTTCCTGAAACATGTCCTTATATAGGCACAAGTCGCATTGCCCTTATATAGGCATAGAATCCCAGTCCTTATTTAGGCATTAGCCGTGCACTCCAAATACAGGCATGGTCACCGACATCCGTCCACCCTAACGTCACAACGAGTTCTTAGAAACCAGACCCTTAAGCTCTCGGGAGTTCCCCTAGCACAGGATTATTGATTTCTCCAAGAACTCATCTATTATGTATGAACCGTTATACCTTAAGGGTTCATTCCTGACGTCTTCCTCTGTCCGACTTCACGTCAATGCTAACATTCCAAGGCACCTATCAGGTATAAATATACTTTTCCTTGCCCAAGCAAGTTAGAGGAGACCTCAACTTCAGAGGAGCCCGTATCCCGGCCTGACGCACTGAGAAGACGCTGTCATTCCTGCTCGCAGAAGAATCCAGCTTCCAGTGTTCTGACTCCCTTCGTGGGGTGTTAGAGTTCCAGATCCGGCAGGAGATTCCCACCTCTCTCATTCTCAAGGTATAGAGCTGACTAGAACCTAGAGGGACTCTTGGCATACTAGACTTAACATACTCTTAGTATACCATACTAGAGAATACTCCACCTACTTCTTACCTTTCCCTACACCTAGACTAGGTTAGGTACATTGGGGTAGAACTAGCTTAGAGACGCATCGTATGAGTACTCGCATTTTTAGCTCATGTTATTTATGTATGTGAATATATGCTAAAAGATAATGCTAGCGCAGTATTATTTATTTCTACTGCTTATGCTGTACATTATTTATCTTGCATACTGTCTTGTGATCATAACAGCACATATCTCTTACACGAGAAACAAGACTGTTCAATAAAACCTCTTTATTGAAACGCCCGTCTTTTCTTTCTGTGTAACTCTGCGGAAACTAAGCATGCACGATTGACAGAGTGAAATTGTTATCTATTGTTTCCATGATTCTGAAACGTGTTCCGATTCTAAAGGGAAACAAAGTAGTCATGTTTATGCGGTTGCCAGAAACTACTCCCTTCTTGTTCTCAAGGAGTTTCTAGTGGCCTCTGAGCTAGCTGGCACAAAAGTAATTACGTTTAATATACTCGATAGGGACATACCAACCTCAGTCCTATGTCAAAACTATAGGGTATATTATTCCAATGCGCAGAGCCTATTAGGGAAATAGGAACTACACTATCGGAAATACCTGTATATAGGCATTTGAATAAGTACGATGCCGAAAAGAGAGTAGAAAGAATGGGAAATTATTTTGCACCAATTGTAACATTAGACACTGCTTATGCGCATAGACATAATTTAACTTGCATACTTACAGATATAGAAAATAAATGTATAGGTCAGGTAGAAAATAGCCGTAGGGGATTAGTTAACAATGTTGATAATAAGGACAAGGATTCTGATTGGACCAAGGAGGAGTTAGCTCATAAGGCTAAAGGAAGTACTGGTTCGATAGCTTTGGATTGGCAAAGCTTTGTATACTACAGGCTGAGAGTAGTTACAATTTAGAGTGTATGCGATCATATATTTTTGGTCAATGGGCCATGGACGACGTTTTTGCAAGAGTCAGTTTGCATGGTAGTGGGAGCATACTTTGTGTGTGGGAAGAATGCGTATGTACGGTTGCCGAGCAAATGGTATAGTACGTGTTGTTTGGTGGTTGTGTTTCCGAAAATATACCATGTGGATTATTTGGAGAGTTCTGAAGGAAGATCGAACAGCAGGGAAAACGTGGACTGAGTGCTGGAGAGGTTGTGGGAAACAGCTTCGGAGGGATAATACCTAGTTTGGGAGTAGTGTTGAATGATATCAAGATTAAAAGGCTGTCTACAATAGTGGATAAGTTGTCTTTTAACACAGCTCAGTCTTTGCTACTCATTGAAGGGGAGATGGTCTCGATAAGGCTGATGGTGATGCAGAACCCTCTTGCATTAGATGTTCTACTTGCAAAGGAGGGCGGAGTCTGTCGGATGCTGAAGGTCCAAGATTCTTGTACTTATACCCCTAATAATAGTAAAGATCTGAAGGGATATATTAGTAATATTACTAATATACATCCTGAAATACAGGACATGGCAGCTGAAGGATTTCGGGATACGATTGGAAAAGGATTTGGAGCAGTTGTAAGGTGGTTTATTAAATTTGGGAAGTGGAATCTTTGGATACATCCTAAAACCGATCCTGATTGTATCATTGTTCTAGTTGGGATAATGAGAGTATATAAGTGGCATAATGCGAGGCAGTCGGCGAACTCCTTAAGGGAAAGAGAAAGAAGGATGGAAAGACTGCAGGACAGTTATTATGGAAATTTGAAATGAATGGAGGAGTTCAGGCAGAGAAGGTTGGCTACTACATCTGTTTAGATCGGTCTAGTCTATGGGGTGTTTTGAAGTTTTTTGTGAAGTCTCAACGTCATCAGTGGGGGTAACTGATGGAGCGGAAGTTTCATTTAATTTTTGTAGGAGTGCATCATAATCACGTATAGAGAGCACCCACATATAATCCTGTATTGTGTAAATGGGAGTGTTAGGAGTATGAAATGTTTTAATGTATCTAAGTGACATATTTTAAGTTACTGACAAGTAGTACGAGGCGTTAACGTAGGAAATAAATGTAACTAGCAGAAAGAGTTAACATGGAGAAACTGTGATATGAAGTTTGGCGCTCTTCGTGTACTAAATGTGCTAATCGTAATACTTTACATTATTTGGTAAATGTGTTAGTCGAAAAATAAATTAGTTATGCAATCTCGGAATGTTTAAGTGACACGTTCTTATGTTAGATAAAGCTGTAGGCCTGCAATGCAAACCCCTGATACACTCTAGCTTTAGGATTATTGTTCTGAATTTCATGTGCACGGTGGAAGCTGTTCTTTCTCACATTTTGCATTCTAGGAGGAGAAGCATTCTCTTAGGCAATCTAATGTCTTTGTTTTAGCAGTTAGGCAAGGATAGAAGAAGTTACTGTTACGTGGCTCAGCGACAATAAGGGAAAAAGGTTGGTTTCACACGAGACAAGGTGAGGGAACCAAGGACGAATTGTTGCAAAGGATGTACATGGAGAACATCGTGGAAAAGTAAGTTCATGACTGTATCCATTGTGGAGTACATGCAAGAGATTCATCATAGGAATACTACCTGTGGATAATTGGCTGTTGGAATTCGGGATAGCAGCCCACATTTTTCTTTTTTTCCTTTGGAGAGGGAGCATCTCAGAACGAGCTCTTCCTCTTGTGATGGTGGCTTTATGCTACTTGACCCATTCCAATGGTGAAGAGACTTCTTTGGAAGACTTCACAACTGGCATCTTTTCTCCTAATTCGAAATGCCTACATATTAATATAGGAATGTCATTTTAGCGATAGAGTATGGATAGATTTAATGATCTTCCTTCACCAACCCTTGCGCAGGGAAATTTGGACTCTTGCTTTTTGATCATCTGTATTCTCCTTCTCGAACTAATAATCTTGTTCATGTTGCACCATCTGAACTGGGTGCGCAGATTTGGCTTTATGCAGTTTCCTTGTATTTCTATATCCTCGTGTTGAGGTGTGTCATGTTAACTTATTTTTGGCTTTGTAATAAACCTAACTAAATTTCCTTAGTTGTCCTTTGGTTATTGTGTATCCAGAAGAGGTAGTTCTAACTTGACTGTAAATTAATGATTTTCTCCCCTTCACACTTTCATGCTGCTTATAAGACCCATTAGAGTGTGTCTCTGGAGAATCTTTAGAACGGATCTAGATGGCCCCTTTCACAGTAATATAATGCACTATAATAAAACACAGGTGGTCAAGAAATACGAGTTTTTAATCTGAAAGTGTTTATCATGGTTTAACTGGGAGTTTGCTGTATCACTTACATGCCAACTCTTTATTGGCTTGGCTCTTCCTATGATTTTCCAGGCTTGCCCACTCTAATACACAGGCATGCACATACTAGATTTTCAAATCATTTGTGCCAGAGCAAAGCAACATAAAGGTTTGCTGGGATATTTTCTATCCAGCATAAAAGGTGTTTTGCGCTCCAAAGGTGCCTATTTCTCAGGACAAAAACACTTTTGCATTGCTTTACGTCAAGAAGGTATTACTGAGGCAGTACAGCACAAATACCCAAAGCTTTTGACACAAAGGCCACTCTATTCAGATAGCCAGACCAGGTTTTTTGTGAAAAAAGTTATGCAGGCCTTAAGAAGGGAAAATGTGCTTATTTCTTTAAACAAATATTCATTGCAAGTGCACTGCAGTGCACAGCACAAATGCAATGTGTGGGATTCTTCTGAATTTGTTTAGGCATAGGAATTTACACTGGTAGGCTACTTGTAGGAAACTGGGTTATTGGTTGAGGGGGGTGAAACCCTACTCAAGCAGCAACCGCAATCCCTGACAGGGTGAGACACAAGCAGACCCCAAATTACCTGCAATCAACCTTCAGGTAGCTTACCACAAACGCAGTCTGGCTTAACTTAGAGGTAATGTGCACTTAAAACAGAAATAAAGTAAAAACACAACACAAGAAGAATCCCAAACCAATTAAAAAATAGAGTAAAATGTAACCAATTATTTGATATCAAAATGACGAAAATCCAATCAGTGAAACCATACAATTTCAAAGGTGTTGGTAAAAATAGTACCTAGAAGCACAAAGCGGCAATTGTGGTTATATGGTCATGCTGGACCGGGACAAAGTCACAAGTTCAGGCTGACTGTGATGGAGTTCCAACCAGATACAGGGACCAAGTTAGGTCTGCTGAACAAAGTACCTTAAATCCTGCAGAGCGATGCAAGATCCCGATTCAAGCATGCGTCGTGCAGCGGTGGTTCTGAGGAAGCTGAGTAGCTGCAATGCAATGTCCTTCATCATAATTGAGGATGCTGTTGATGAGAGGCTTGTGATGTGAAGCCCGGATTCAAGGATGCGTGGCGCAACTGCACTTCTGAGGAAACTGCCTGGCTGCAATGCGAAGTCAGGCATAGCGGCTGCACAGCAGCAGTTCAGAAGCAGAGCTGCAAGGAGATGCATTGCACTTTGTCGGTTCTACCTACAGGACCACAGCTGAGCTGGCAGAGCACCTTCAGGCCCAGTTCCAAGAGTCCAGGACTGGGTTGGCAGTGGCACCACCTGGGGGGCAAGACTCACAGCAGTCAGAGTCAAGGTTCTGGGTACAAAGGGGTTGGAGCCTTTCTGTGCTTCCGATCAGAAGGCCAGCCAACTAGCCCTTGGAGTCACTCTGGTGGTCCTGCGACCAAGAGGCAGGTCTAATACTTTTCACTCAAGCCGCAGAGCAGCAGGGCAGCAGGACAACAGAGTAGCAGTCATTCTTGAAGAGCAGCACAGCAGTCCTTCTGAGTCTTCCACAGGTCCAGAGGTGTACTGAAGAGTTGGATCTGAGGGTCCATTATTTATACCTGGAGTCCAGGTTGAAGCAGAAGAAGGTTCTGGAGGTTTCTACCCTAAAGGTGGTGGAATTTCCTACCTCCTTGACCTGGCCCCGGCTTGTCTGGGCTCACAAAAGACTAGTGTCAAACCCTTTGTGAGTGTGTTCAGGCAGAGCCTTTGTGATGTGTGAAGTATGGTAGGTGACTGCTCTGCCCCTTCATCAAGGGAGGGATGGCCCAGCCTGCCAACACCTTCCCCCTCTCTGTCTCAATGTCTGAGAACAATACACAGAGACCAACTGCCAACTATATCTAGTCATGTAACCCAGGATACCGGCTGCAGGCACCAAATGGTTAGGACAAGAAAATGCAAAATTTCTAAAAGTGGCATTTTCAGAATTGTGATTTAAAATCCGACTTTACCATTAAAGAGGGTTTTACATTACAATTCTTTACACACCAAGCTCGACATTCCTGCTTGCTCCCAATTGAAAGTTAGCACTTAATAAATGTAATAAGTTAACCCAATGTTATTCTATGGGAGAGGTAGCCCTTGCAGTAGTGAAATACGAATGTAAGAGTTTTTCACTACCAGCACATGTAAAAGTTAAAAGTTCATGTCAACCTTTTTAAATACGCTGCACCCTGACATGTGACTGTTTAGGGCCTACGCTAGGGGTAACTTATATGTATTAAAAAGGAAGGTTTAGGCCTGGCAAAAGGTTTATTTTGCCAGATAGAAATGCCAGTTTAAAACTGCATAGACATACTGCAATGGCAGACTTGAGACATGTTTAAAAGGACTACTTAAGTGGATGGCACAATCAGTGCTGCACGCCTACTAGTGGCATTTAATGAACAGGCCCAGGGTACATGTAGTACCACTTTTCTAGGGATCTATACGTAAATTAAAAGTTTCAATCAGGTGTATGCCAATGTTACTATGTTTTAGGGAGTGAGCACATGCACTTTAGAAGTGGTAAAGTGAACAGTGTCCTGAGGCCAACAAAAATGAGATCAGCAAAAAATGGAGGAATAAGGCAAAATGTTTGGGGTAAGACCACCCTAAGGCTGACAGGTCTGACAAGTCTAACAGTATTACTTCAGTAGAATTCTTATGCCAGACAGTGCACACTCACCTCTGCATCACTCTTACATAAGCATATATACTTCACTTATTTCTCAGCTTTATTTAATATTGACTAAAAAGCCCTTTGCCTTAGTTCTTACATAGAGAATTCTTTGTGATACCATATGATCGTCAGTGTTTTATAATGAAGTGGTGCAGTCACTGTCATCACATTGTCCCACAGTATCAGTCAGTTACATTATATTCTTTCTGACTAGAGAATGATTGATTTTGAACAATATGGAATCACGATTTACAGCTGACTCTCCATCATTTTTTCATTCACACATTTTTAAACACTTGTCTTTGACATAGACTATTAGGCAATAGATCACTGCTCATGTATGGAGTAAAGAAAACGGCAATTGGAAGGTATTTGCTGAAATCCCAGGGGAATATGCTACAACTTTTACAACCAGTCCTTGAAAAATCAAATAAGCATGTGCAATGTAATCAAGTGTAGGATTTCTGGAGCCATGATTAAGAAAATGTCTTGTCGGAGGAGTCATCAGGGAAGCAGCCATTTAAGATTCAGATGTAGTAATTTCACAACAAGAAGTGGTGACAGAGAAAGATGTAGCATGGAGTGAATATAGCTACCTGTTTTTGCAATCTGTGCCACATGCCTGAGAATCCTTGACCATCCTAGCATTGCAATGTTCACACATAATTAATGACAATGTGGAATATCATCTCATTAACATTAACAAATTTATGTGAGGTGCATCTACTTAGGCTTAATTCTAATTTGTCAAAAAGAAATATTTAAGATTATAATGTATCAAGTAGAACCCATTACGGCCTCTCATAGGATTGACAAGGGCACTTTACTTTTTAGAGGACTGCTAGTTATCTGTTAAATTCAATGTGATTCTTTTGAAAGTAGGAAGGCCCCCTAAGGAGTTACATTGATATTGTTGAACAGTAGTGTTAGACCTGGCATCCTTGGTGTGGTTTCCCCTGACTTTTTGCCTCTACCTCCTGTATTTTTGACACTGTGCTGGAATTCGTTTTTGCTGGTTTAGATGCTTTGGGCACTTTGCCACTGCTGATCAGGGCCAAAGTGCAAGTGCTCCCTGGTTAAATTGTTATTGTGATTGGCTAACCATGATTGGTATATTTGCTTTCCCAATAAGTCCCTAGTAATGTGCACTAAGTGTGCCAGGGCTGGTGATTCAAATGCTACTAGTGGGCCTGCAGCACTGATTGTGCCACCCACAGGAGTAGCCCTAAGATGGTGTCTCAGGCCTGCCACTGAAGTGCCTGTGCGCAGTTTGTGAACTGGCATGTTGTCCTGGCCAGTGTACACACTTGCCAGGCCTAACCCTTCCCTTTTCTTACACATTGGACACACCTATGGTAGGCCCAAGGTACCCCCCTGGGCAGGGTGCAGTGTATGTGAAAGGTAGGACATGTACTAGTGTGGGTAACATGTCCTGATAGTGAAATACTGCCAATTTCGTTCTTCACTATTGAAAGGCTATCTTGCCCATAGGTTAACATGGGGAATGCTGTGTAACATGGTTACCTGCATATCTTCCCATAGCAGCACGATAGAAAGTTGGAATCTGGTACCCCTGAACTCAGAATTTAATTACACATCTTTTAGTGAAGATGGTTTTTATATTCTAAGTTTGGAAATAGCACTTTTAGAAAGTGGCTATTTTCTTGTTCAACCTTTCTGTGTGCCTCTGCCTGTTTGTGAATTGACCGTCTGGTTTGTGAGTGACAGGGGCTGGGGGTGGCTGCAAGAGGCTGGGTGAGTCAGCACTAGGCTGAATAGACCTATCTACATGTAGAGTGGTGGGAGGAGTGGCACCTGGGTCTGAATAGGGCTGTGCCTGCCTTCCACAATGCTGGCTCCACCTCCTGCGGTGTGTCTGATGACCCTGGACCACACTCACAAAGGAAGGAGAGGTGCCCTGGCAGAATGCACCCTGAACTGGTTTGGACTAGGTCCAGGACCCCTCACACTTGGAGAACAAAGACTTTTAGGGTATAAATTCTAGAGCTGAAACCCCTGAACTTTAGACTACTTTTGGAATCAAGAGGAATCCCTGCCAAAGAAGATCAGCTGAATAGACTGAGGAGAAGTACTGCCCAAGTGTGTCTAGGGCTGGCCTGCAGTTTGCTGTTTCTACTGAGGAGAGATCTAAAGGACTTTGCTGTGTGCTGTGTCCCCCTGCTTGAAGAAGGACTTAGCTGAGTGCTGTGTCCATCTGAAGAAAAGTCTCCAAGGGCCTGAGAAGAGCTGGCCTCCTGTTTCTGAAGTCCCAGGCACAAAAGGACTTCACCCCCAGCCTCCCTGAACTTCCTTGCTGGGAATTCCAGTCTGCCAGGAGGGCCTGTAACTGTGTGTGAGGCCTCTCTTGCTGTTGGGAGCTGGAAGCGCGACGCAACGAGAGAAGCGTGACGCCGCCGCAGCAGCCGCTGTCGCATCATCGAAAAGCGTGTCGCCGCTGTTCGCCGCCGCAACACCGGAGAAGCGTGTCGCCGTCACCGAGGGTGTCGTCGCATCACCGGAGAAGCGTGTCGCAGGGCTGTCGCATCGCTGAGGAAGCGCACCGCCGCTGATCACCGCTGTATCACCGGAGAAGCGTGTCGCCGTCACCGAGGGTGTCATCGCATCACCAGGGAAGCGTGTCGCAGGCCTGTCGCAGCTCAGAAGTTCACCGAGTTCGCCGCACAGCCGTCGGGCGTGCACGCATCGCATCTACATTGTCGCATCGCAACAAAGACGCCATTTCATCGCATCGCACCGGATCGGCGTAACGTACCAAGGTGCCATTTTGTCGCACCGGAACCGGAGCGCAGGAAGAACCGACGCTTCGCCTTCACTGCGCCCCTTATGCTTGTTTTGCGTTACGCATCCCAGGTACTTTGAGACTGAAAGTGTCGCATTTGATATCTACAAGTTTATTTTTGCAACAACCCTTTTTAAAAACATTCTACTGAGTTTTGTATGTTGGATTTTTGTCGTTTTGGTCTTGTTTAAGTTTAGTAAAGATATTCTATTTTTCTAAACTGGTGTGGTGTCCATTTGTGGTGTTTTCACTGTGTTACTGTGAGTGTTGGTACAAATACTTTACACATTGCCTTTGGAATAAGCCTGTCTGCTTGTGCCAAGCTACCCAGGGGGTGAGCAGGGGATATCTAAAGTGTGTATCCCCCTTACCCTGACTAGAAGCAAGGGTCCCTAGTTGGACAAAGGTACCTACCTCTGCCAACTAGAGACCCCCAGTTTTAACATTGGTGGTCAGCAGTGAGGATTTGAACTTGTATTTGTACTTGACCCACAGTAATTGGTGTACATCACTAGTTAGTGCAGACCACTACGCAACCACATACTGTGTTCTTTTTGTTTTTTGGTTCTATTTTTGAGTAACTCTTAAAGAAAGCATCATGTCCCAGAAGGGGAATGCAGCAAGTGAAAAGGCAAAATTGGAGTTTAACATTGAGGATTTGTATTCCTACAAGGTAGACCAGCTTAAACAATTCTGCAAAGATTTGGGATGTCCCACAAGGAGTAGCGCTAAGAAGGATGAGCTACAAAAGGCCTTAAAAGCCTGGTGGGAGGCCAAAGGAGCTGCAGGAGGAGAGGATGCAAATGAGGAGGTGGATGACCAAGGGAATGGGTTTGGGCCACAGGATTTGCCTGTGCCAGGAGCAGCCCCCAGGGCTGTCAGCATTCATTCCGCAGGAAGTCTCTCCCGGGAAGAGCGGGAAGAGAACCAAAAGATCAGAGAACATGAGCTGGAAGTCATGAGGCTCAAGATGAAGCAATTAGAAATGGAAAAAGAAATCCAGCACAAAGCAGAGGACAGGGCTCGTGCCTTGGAGGAAAAGAAATTGCTTTTGGCTCATGAGTTGAGCATGAGGGAGCTGGACCTGAAGGCCAAACAATTGGAGTCCAGATCAAATGGTGGCAGCACACAGCCAGTGCAAGGGGGTAAAGTATACATACCCAAGGATATAGTGCAGAATTTCCAGAAGGGACAGGATATTTTTGCATGGTTTGAGTCATATGAGATGTCTTTGAGGATGCATGAGGTGCCTGAAAGGAGCTGGGGGGCGGGCCTGTGGAAGCATTTTGAGGCATCAGGGACCGCAGTTTTGACACCTTTAGAGAAGGAGGGTGCCCTGACTTATGCCAAAATGAAGGCGGCTTTATGCCTCAAGTATGGGCTCACCCCAGAACAGTATAGAGTGAGGTTCAGGAACTCAAAGAAGAATGACTCAGACACTTGGGTTGAATGTGTGAGAATGTACACCCGCGCATTGGAAGGTTGGATGAAGGGCAGCAAAGTTACTGATTATGAGGGGTTGTGCCATCTAATTAGTTGGGAGCACTTGAGCAGTCTATGTGTTCCAGAGCTGCGCCAGCATCTTTTGGATAGTAAGTTAACTAATCCTAGTGAGCTTGCTAAGGAGGCGGACCGCTGGATCAGCACCAGGGTCCACAAGGGGATTGTGGGTACCACAGCCAAAGGTGGGCAGAGTCCCCAGCAGAAGAGTGGGGGGGACAAAGGTAATCAAAAGGAGTTCTCTAAAGAGCCCCAAAATAATGCAGAGGGAAAGGAGTCCCAGCCCCCCCAACCTAAGATGTCGCAGCCCCCTAAGGGCGGGCATAACTTACAGGGTCCCCCCAGGTGTTACCACTGTGGTGAGAGAGGCCACATAGCCCCTAAGTGCCCCAAGAAGTCCCAAGCACCCACTGGTGCTCCGTCACCGGGTTTAGTGAGTGTAGCTTTGGGAGAAGAATTAGTTTCCAGTGAGGGGGAGGAGCAAGCAGTCATGACCCTTGTCTTGCTAGGAGATAGAGAGATGGTCCAGGAGTCCTACTTGCCTGAGAACACTAAAAAGTACAGGCAGTGGGTGACCATCAATGGGAGGAGGGTGGAGGCTCTGAGAGACACAGGAGCCAGCGTGACATCCGTGAGGTGTCAGTGGGTGTCTGAGGAGCAGGTCATACCTGATGCACTTCACCCTGTAGTTGCAGCGGACAACTCAGTGCACCTCTGCAAAGTGGTGCAGGTTCCCTTTGAGTGGGGGGGTCTCAGGTTCCTTCAAGGTCATGGTTAGTTCATCCATACCTCTAGACTGTCTGCTAGGAAATGACCTGGAGAGTTCCCCATGGAGGGAGGTGGAACGCCAGGCTCATTTGGAGATGTTGGGTCTGCCTGAGTGGGTTTGTGTGACCACTCGGTCAATGGCAGCCAGTAGGGGTAACCAAGCGGACCTGGAGCCTGAAACAGTGGCCCAGGTACCTGCCAGGAAGAGGAAGGGCAGGGGGCGTGGGAAACCAGCCCCCACAATTCCCACGGTCCAGGAGGAGGCAGAACCTGAGGGGGATGCCCTGGAACCTACAGGGGAACAGATAGCTGAACTGGGAGACCTGCCTGAGCTGACCCATTGGCAGCAAGAAGGAGGTCCATCCAGGGAGGAGTTCTGCGAGGCGCAGAGAGAATGCCCTTCTCTCATTGGTATGCGGAAACAGGCCGCAGACCAGGCAGCAGGTGGCGAGTCCAAGAATCATCTCATTTACTGGGAGGATGGGTTACTCTATAGTGAGCCTAAGGTCGCTGAGCCCGGTGCAGCCCGTGTGCTGGTAGTACCCGAGCGCTTCAGGGCCTTCCTAATGGGTCTGGCTCATGACGTGCCTCTCGCAGGTCATCTGGGGCATGACAAGACCTACCAAAGGCTTGTCACCCACTTTTACTGGCCCCAGATGAAGACGCACATTGGTACACACTGTAAGACTTGCCAAACTTGCCAGGCAAGTGGCAAGAGTGGAGGGAAGTGTAAGGCTCCCCTCCAACCCTTTCCCATGGTGAGCACCCCTTTCGAGCGGGTGGGCATCGACATTGTGGGGCCTCTGGAACCCAAGCCAGCCTTAGGCAACAAGTTTATCTTGGTCTTGGTGGACCATGCCACCCGGTACCCGGAAGCTGTCCCTCTCCGGACACTCACTGCCCCCGTGGTGGGCCGTGCATTGATGGGGATCTTTTCCCGTGTGGGGTTCCCAAAGAGAGGTGGTCTCCGACTGGGGTACCAACTTCATCTCGAAGTACATGAAGTCTTTGTGAGAGGAGTGTGGGTTAACTTACAAGTTTACCACTCCTTACCATCCTCAAGGGAATGGGTTGGTTGAGAGATTCAACCGAACCCTGAAAGGCATGATAATGGGCCTTGCGGAGCCCATGAGGCGGAAGTGGGACGTCTTCTTACCATGCCTGTTGTTTGCCTACAGGGAGGTGCCTCAGAAGTCCTTAGGGTTCAGTCCCTTTGAACTCCTGTATGGCCACCCTGTTAGAGGACCTCTCAGTCTGGTGAAGGAGGGTTGGGAGAAATCCCCTGGTAAGACCCCCCAGGATGTGTTCAGCTATGTGCTGGTCTTCCGCAACCAGACTCTACGCTTCAGGAAACTCGCTCAGGCGAACCTGGAAGCTAGCCAGGAAGAAATGAAAAGATGGTACGACCAGAATGCCACTCTGGTCGAATTTCAACCTGGGCAGAAGGTGTGGGTGATGGCGCCAGTGGAGCCTTGCGCGCTCCAAGACAAGTGGACTGGGCCATATGAGGTGGTGGAGCGCAAGAGCAATGTAACCTATCTGGTTGACTTGCAGTCTCCCAGGAACCCTTTGAGGGTCCTACAAGTGAACCGCCTCAAGCCACACTTTGAGAGGTCTGATGTGACAATGCTCCTTGCCACAGATGATGGGATGGAGGAGGAAAGTGACCCTCTTCCTGACCTCCTGTCAGCAGAGGAGCAAGATGGGTCAGTGGATGGGGTAAACCTCTCTCCCACACTCACCCCAGAACAGCAGAGGGACTGTCGCCATGTGTTGGGTCAGTTCGCCTCCCTGTTCTCCCTGACACCAGGAGTCACCAATTGGTGCGTCCATGATGTGGACACTGGGGACAGCCTACCTGTGAAGCAGAAATGTTACAGGGTAGCTGACAAGGTCAGGGCCAGCATCAAGGAAGAAGTTTCCAAGATGTTGGCGCTAGGGGTGATTGAGCCCTCAAGCAGCCCGTGGGCTAGCCCAGTGGTCTTAGTACCAAAAGCTGCTGCACCCGGTGCCACTCCAGAACTCAGGTTTTGTGTGGACTACCGTGGGCTCAATGCGGTCACCAAGACTGACGCACACCCCATCCCCAGAGCTGATGAGCTTGTGGATCGGTTAGGCGCTGCCCAGTACCTCAGTACGTTTGATTTAACTTCTGGGTACTGGCAGATTGCCTTAACTGAGGGGGCCAAGGAGAGGTCAGCGTTTTCAATGCCAGAGGGGCACTTCCAGTTCCGTGTCATGCCCTTTGGGTTGAAGAACGCCCCTGCCACGTTCCAGAGACTGTTCAACCAGGTACTGTCCGGGCTGGAGGAATTCAGCGCTGCATACCTGGATGACATTGCTGTGTTCAGCTCCAGTTGGGAAGAACATTTGCAACACCTCTGCGAAGTGTTGAAGGCTCTGCAAAGGGCAGGCTTCACTATCAAGGCCAGTAAGTGCCAGATAGGGCAGGGATCTGTGGTGTACTTGGGACACCACGTAGGGAGCGGCCAGGTGGCGCCCCTCCAAGCGAAGATTGATACCATTCTGGCTTGGGAGCCCCCCAAGACCCAGACAGAGGTGAGAGCCTTTTTAGGACTCACCGGGTATTATCGCCGATTTGTCACGGGATATGGCACCATTGTTGCCCCCTTGACAGAGCTGACTTCAAGGAAGCAGCCCAGGAAGGTGATCTGGACCGATGCCTGCCAGACCGCGTTTGATGCCCTGAAAGCTGCCATGTGCACGGCACCCGTGCTCAAGGCGCCTGATTTCTCCAAAGAGTTTGTGGTGCAGACAGGTGCTTCAGAGCATGGAGTGGGAGCAGTACTCTCACAACTGAACGATGAGGGCTTGGACCAACCCGTAGCTTTCCTTAGCAGGAGGCTAATTCCCAGGGAACAGAGGTGGAGTGCAATTGAAAGGGAAGCTTTTGCTGTGGTCTGGGCACTGAAGAAGCTAAGGCCCTACTTGTTTGGGACTCACTTCCGGGTTCAGACAGACCACAGGCCCCTCAGATGGTTAATGCAGATGAGGGGTGAGAACCCAAAACTGTTGAGGTGGTCCATCTCCCTACAGGGAATGGACTTTACGGTGGAACACCGCCCTGGTACAGAACACACCAATGCTGATGGTCTGTCGAGGTTCTTCCGCCTTAGTGATGAGATCTCCCCAGGGGATGGGTAGTTCTCCCCACTTTTCAGCTGGAGGGGACACGTGTTAGACCTGGCATCCTTGGCATGGTTTCCCCTGACTTTTTGCCTCTACCTCCTGTATTTTTGACACTGTGCTGGAATTCGTTTTTGCTGGTTTAGATGCTTTGGGCACTTTGCCACTGCTGATCAGTGCCAAAGTGCAAGTACTCCCTGGTTAAATTGTTATTGTGATTGGCTATCCATGATTGGTATATTTGCTTTACCAATAAGTCCCTAGTAATGTGCACTAAGTGTGCCAGGGCTGGTGATTCAAATGCTACTAGTGGGCCTGCAGCACTGATTGTGCCACCCACAGGAGTAGCCCTAAGATGGTGTCTCAGGGCTGCCACTGCAGTGCCTGTGCACAGTTTGTGAACTGCCATGTTGTCCTGGCCAGTGTACACACTTGCCAGGCCTAACCCTTCCCTTTTCTTACACATTGGACACCCCTGTGGTAGGCCCAAGGTACCCCCTTGGGCAGGGTGCAGTGTATGTGAAAGGTAGGACATGTACTAGTGCGGGTAATATGTCCTGATAGTGAAATACTGCCAATTTCGTTTTTCACTATTGAAAGGCTATCTTGCCCATAGGTTAACATGGGGAATGCTGTGTAACATGGTTACCTGCATATCTTCCCATAGAAGCAGGATAGAAAGTTGGAATCTGGTACCCCTGAACTCAGAATTTAATTACACATCTTTTAGTGAAGATGGTTTTTAAATTCTAAGTTTGGAAATAGCACTTTTAGAAAGTGGCTATTTTCTTGTTCAACCTTTCTGTGTGCCTCTGCCTGTTTGTGAATTGACCATCTGGTTTGTGAGTGACAGGGGCTGGGGGTGGCTGCAGGAGGCTGGGTGAGTCAGCACTAGGCTGAATAGACCTATCTACATGTAGAGTGGTGGGAGGAGTGGCACCTGGGTCGGAATAGGGCTGTGCCTGCCTTCCACAATGCTGGCTCCACCTCCTGCGGTGTGTCTGATGACCCTGGCCCACACTCACAAAGGAAGGAGAGGTGCCCTGGCAGAATGCACCCTGAACTGGTTTGGACTGGGTCCAGGACCCCTCACACATGGAGAACAAAGACTTTTGGGGTATAAATAGTAGAGCTGAAACGCCTGAACTTTAGACTACTTTTGGAATCAAGAGGAATCCCTGCCAAAGAAGATCAGCTGAATAGACTGAGGAGAAGTACTGCCCAAGTGTGTCTAGGGCTGGCCTGCAGTTTGCTGTTTCTACTGAGGAGAGATCTAAAGGACTTTGCTGTGTGCTGTGTCCCCCTGCTTGAAGAAGGACTTAGCTGAGTGCTGTGTCCATCTGAAGAAAAGTCTCCAAGGGCCTGAGAAGAGCTGGCTTCCTGTTTCTGAAGTCCCAGGCACAAAAGGACTTCACCCCCATCCTCCCTGACCTTCCTTGCTGGGAGTTCCAGTCTGCCAGGAGGGCCTGTAACTGTGCGTGAGGCCTCTCTTGCTGTTGGGAGCTGGAAGCGCGACGCAACGAGAGAAGCGTGACGCCACCGCAGCAGCCGCATCATCAAAAAGCGTGTCGCCGCTGCCGCTGTTCGCCGCCGCAACACCGGCGAAGCGTGTCGCCGTCACCAAGGGTGTCATCGCATCACCGGAGAAGCGTGTCGCAGGGCCGTCGCATCGCTGAGGAAGCGCACCGCCGCTGATCAACGCCGCATCACCAGTGAAGCGTGTCGCCATCACCGAGGGTGTCGTCGCATCACCAGGGAAGCGTGTCGCAGGGCCTGTCGCGGCTCAGAAGTTCATCGAGTTCGCCGCACGGCCGTCGGGCGTGCACGCATTGCATCTACAGTGTTGCATCGCAACAAAGACGCCATTTCATCGCATCGCACCGAATCGGCGTAACGCACCAAGGCGCCATTTTGTCGCACTGGAACCGGAGCGCAGGAAGAACCGACGCATCGCCTTCACTGCGCCCCTTTTGCTTGTTTTGCGTTACGCATCCCAGGTACTTTGAGACTGAAAGTGTCGCATTTGAGATCTACAAGTTTATTTTTGCAACAACCCTTTTTAAAAACATTCTACTGAGTTTTGTATGTTGGATTTTTGTCGTTTTGGTCTTGTTTAAGTTTAGTAAAGATATTCTATTTTTCTAAACTGGTGTGGTGTCCATTTGTGGTGTTTTCACTGTGTTACTGTGAGTGTTGGTACAAATACTTTACACATTTCCTTTGGGATAAGCCTGTCTGCTCGTGCCAAGCTACCCAGGGGGTGAGCAGGGGTTATCTAAAGTGTGTATCCCCCTTACCCTGACTAGAAGCAAGCGTCCCTATTTGGACAAAGGTACCTACCTCTGCCAACTAGAGACCCCCAATTCTAACAAGTAGCCTCTGCATATGCCAGAAAGTCCTTAATAGAGGAGGTATACGTCAGATGTGTCTCCTGGAATGTTACTTCTGTACATTAACTGATATCCAGGGTGCTGTTAGTTGTCTCTAGATACCTCAAATAAGTTCCAGGAGTTTGCTAGTACCTCAGAGATTCCATCTAATTAATCAAAGAACACTCTAATGCGTTCAGCAAGATCTTCAAATCGATTTGAGAGACTGGCTCCCATGACTGTCGTTTCTGGAATTTGGCTTGGAGTGCAGTATGGAGGAACTTTTTTAAGTGAACTTTGTTCAAACAGTTGTTGGGTCCACATGGCCCTAGAAGGTGCCGCTTATGAGCTTATAACTCAATATCCAGAAGGATCTACTTCAGATAACGCTTCCACAAACATTTTAGCATAGTAGTGCAGGCTAGAATTTGGCTTGACTCAACATCTTACATAACATGTGCATTTGAAAAGTTCACGTTCACCCAGAAGGGTATCTTGGTGCTGAATAACAGATGTTTATTGTTGTCTAACTAAATGGTACTCATTTTATCGACCTCAGAAGGATGGAAGGCTGAGTGGACAAGCCAGGATTTGGACCTGTGTCCATGAAGTCGAACACAGGCCCCTACAGTGGACGCATTAGACCACTAAGCCATCAGACACGGCCGTTTGCCCCTTTACTTAACAGAACCCATCAATTTCAAGTCAGAAGAGGAGAACCTAGTTGATGATCTCGCTAAGAGCAAAATTGAGTTCCAATTTAAAGGCACCACTCCTTTCCGAGCTTTTCCCATTGGGCAGAACCATAGACTATATCATTGCTATTGATGCACTTCCATCGCAGCAGGAGCATAACTGCCCATTGTAGCTGTTAGCAGTGTGCACTGTTCTCTGCTTTCCCAATCATCTGAGAATTGTTTTGTGAGATCTGTCAAAGATCTTCTTTGGAAAAAAAAAAACCTTAGCTGCCCGTGTATCTAATAATGCTGCTTTTTCACGTCTTGCTCTTTTCTTTTTGAGCGCCTTCCTCTTACTTTCTCTTCTCCAGCCTAAGCCCTCACCGTTGCTTCTGTGTCTTATTTAGAAAGGGTATAGTGGAGGCAGTACAGTGTAAGCTTCACTCACAAGAAGAGAACATGTGCCACCAGGGCATCATGAAAGCGTGTGTCCTCCACACACTCATGCACACACACACACACACACAACCATGGACATTAACAGTGTAAGCTTCTCTTGCAAACACAGAAAAGGTCCTGCAAAACATTTCAACTAAACGGGCAGAGATAGTTTAAAAAAGGGGGAATATGTTTTAGTTCATAACACTGAGCATGTCAAGCTAACCAGTGCATACCATCTGTCTAATTACATCACAATGGCAAACACTTTGAGGCTCAGATATGGGAAGCTTGTTTGTCTCCCATTGCACCATACTACAGAAATTAGAATTTCATAATGAGGAACTATGGACAAATCACAACCTTTTAGAAAGAATAGGCAGATAGGGGGAGTGGACAATGTTAAACCATAATCATGTTTTACATCTGGTCGATTCTATGAGAGACAAGTGAAGAACAACAGGGACATGTCTTTTAAGAATCTCCTACAGACAAACTTGAAACATAGGGAATTGTTTTCACCAGAAGGGGTGGATAAGGAAGTCCCGAGCTCACTCATGCCTCATCTGTGGCAGAGAGGTAGAGTCCAATGCTTCTCCATGCCAGACATGTGACTCTTCTCCATTTCTTATTTAATTTTTTGCATTTTGGTACTTGCAGCTCCACTTTTCCATTTTGAATGCAGGCCATTCTGCATGCAAAGGTAAAAACAGCATTTACTCTGATATGCCACTGGACGACATGAGATGCTTAAGTATCAAGTGCAGGCAGGTCCTTGGTCTCCTCCCTCAGTCACCATCAACATCACTGGGTATATCACTCTTTGTAGCCTGTCAACGTCCTGGAAAGAACAGTCCTCCTCCTCTGTAGACCCCCTTCCAGTCCAGGAGTGGAGCACCTACGCACAAATGCAGGACCAAAAGTCCCAGAAGGCAAAGAAGAAGGACTCGAAATCTTAAGCGCCAGACATGGAAGAAATTCAGCCTGTACCAGAAGTACTGAACATTTATGGCATCAAGTATAATGGGGTAAGCCAGTGCCCCTCAGAACCTGGGTGTATAGAATGTGAAGAAATGTTGGTTCTGTCGGGTACAAAATTGCTTTAACACTTAGTCAATAATAAACATAAAAGAGAGAGGGGCAATTGCTCCAACACTTAATCAATAAAGAGTTCAATAGAGAAGAGAAGAACACACCATTTTTGAGTAAATCAAAAAAATAATGTATTGACAGCTTAGACACTTTTTTTCTTTTTACATTTTTTTGTGGTGTAGTAATGGCAAAGTAAGCCTGTCACAAGCAATCAACAGAACTTTTTGAAAAACGGCGCAAGGGTGATTCAGTGATAAAGGTGCAAAAAGTGCAGTACGTGAATGAAATATATACAGTGCTGTACAAATTGTTTATAAAAATGCTCATTCAAAAGACATCCGTCCCTATGTACATGAATCTCCAGTCCGACTGGGACTTAGTTTGCCTTTCACGTGGAGTGGAGAAAGTAGGGTATGGATTTAGAGAAGCACGTCGACATTTTGACCCAGATGGTGGATCATTCCTTGAAGACTTCTTTTGGTATCCATTACCTTTTCCTCTGGCTGTCCCCCTTCCCCTCGTCCTGAAGAAGACCAGCCGTGACTACAATTCCAATCACGCACTCTTCTGGGTTGAAACGTCGAAGTGCTTGTCTAAATTCATACCCTACTTTCTCCACTCCAGGTGAAAGGCAAACTAAGTCCCAGTTCAGTAGTGGGGGCAGTCTAACCTAACCAGATAGTTGTGAAAAATTCGGTGGGGGTTAACTGTGGACATGAACCTGATATTATAAAATCGAAAGAATTTAAGGAATATCCCCTATTCATGAAGGCAAAACTTGGTGCAAGCTCAGGGGTAGATGGTTCAGAGAACTTTCAGTTTGTTGCCCCACAGTCTCTACCTACCATCATCGGGACCGTCCTCACCAGGAACTATTGAGCAGGCAGCCCCTGGAGGAAACAAGGGATCTAAAAGCCTTGCAAACTATGGAGATAGCAGCTATACATGCCCGGCTCGCAAAAATTGAAGACACTATGGCCCAAATCCCAGAGAGGCTAAAAGAGGCGGAGAAGAGAATTTCAATGCTAGAGGACCAGGTCATCACAATGAAGGACAAGGTTGCCACATTTCACAAACAAAAGTCTTCTATGGAATATAAACTAGAGGAGTTGGAAAATCATTCCCGGTGCACCAATCTTCGTATTGTAGTGGTCCCAGGGACAGCAGGCACTCCAATGGGTGGACTCCTATATTAAAAAACATGTCCTCCCTGAATTTCCCGGTGCTTTAACACTCACAAGGGCCCACCGTGCCGGCACATCAACCTTTAAACTCAAAATTTCCTCGGACCATACTGGTTAACTTCGGAGAGTATCGAATTAAGGAACAAGTGCTATCACAAGCCATCAGGCAGCGACAGTTCAATGCACCAGAAGTCCCATTGTGCCGGATATTTCTGGATATGTCTGCCTCAGCGGCCAAGAGATGGAAAGAGTTTGTAAAAATGCTCCATCTGTTTAAGGCATAGGGGCACAGGCAATGATTGCACAGCAATCTAAATTGAAAGTATTGGTAAAAGGGCAATGTCATATATTTTGTGATGTTCTGGAAGCATAGGAGCTGCTACAGCAAATCTCTGATAATTCTTAAGTTAAATGATTTCAACTTGTTGGTATGTGTATATAACCCGTGGTTTACTTCTTTCTTTAGCGTCCTGAGGGGGTGGGGGTGGGAGTGGGTAGGCCGATAATTCTTGGCACAAGGTCAGAGTGCCCGTGCTTTTGAGGAAGGGTAAGCATGTCAGGTGTGAGTGGGATGGCGAATCACTCAGCGCGGCTTAGGGGTGGAGGGTGTGGGGGGGGCTAGAGGGAGGGGGATTTGATGGTGGTGTGGGGGAAAAAGCTTGTAAAAAGGGGACCCAAATATGCGATGAATTAGTTCATGCACCGAGAATAGAGGAATAAAATGCTAATTCTATATGAGGGGAAGCCTAACCATGAAACTGATTTTTTGATTAGCCTATGGCAGGATATGGTTGGAATACAAAGGTTTACCTGTAGTAAAGTGCTACTATATAGACTTGGCAGATTTGCACACGGTAGATGGGGGTTAATAAGAGCACAGTTGTTCCATGTAAGGGTTATCAAAAAAACTACGGGCAATAGAAACCTGGATTCTTGCTAAGAACCCGGCTGTGATTTTAGTCCAGGAGATCCATATTCCAGCTGGGAAATTGTCTGAATTTACAATGTTTAAAAACTGGGCAGCATATAGAGGGTTCTCTTCCACCCAGGCAGCCTACCGGGGCACCGCTATCTTCCTGGCAAAGCGGCTGGGTGCCGCAGTAGTAAATAGCACCAGTGATAAAAAGGGTCGGTGGTGTTGGGTAAGCTTCTCGGTGTGTGGTCATGACATTTTACGTTCGTTAGTCTTTTTGCCCCAGTTGAAGACAATGTTACACCCTATGAGGAAATGTTTCAGAATGCAAAATTCAGGTGAAATGATGATCGGAGGGGAGTTAATTGACTCCTCTGTTAATTTAAAAATGCAGTTAAAGCCAAAAACTTGGAAAGTTTTTCGAAATTACCAAAAAACACTGGGACTTGATCCTTGGAGAATGGCTTTCCCTACAAAAATCACATGCAATTTTTTGTTCTTGGCTATTCCTCGTGTTTTAACCGCCTCTTTTTTTAAAACAGTAGAGTCGATAGTTACATCATTTATTTGGCAAAAAAAGATTGCCAGAATAGCATTAAGCACTTTAAATGAACAGCGGGAAGAAGGAGGGTTGGCGGGAAGAAGGAGGGTTGGCGCTTCCAATTCTTAAGGATTACTATTCTGCTTATTTGCACAGTATATGTCCAGGTTTAATACAAAGCTCCACAAGGGTATATTTTTGAATCACTTTATGCAGCTGATCCTTAAAGAGTATCATATATGGGATGTGCTAAAGGTCGTAAAGTCCCCTAAAAATGTTCGATATAAGAGTCTGAAGTGGTTTCTTCAGAAACGTGAAGACCTATTTAAGAGATATTCCATCCCCTACATCAATGCGGCGACATCTCTATCTGAACTAGTTACAGAACCCGGCGTTAATCTCGCACCAGAAGTTGTCCACAAATGGGCAAAAGTAGGGTTTAGGATACTATTGGATTTCCTGCTGGGAGAGAAATTGTTAAATACAGCAGAAATACATGAGTTAGTACAGGGCGACTTTATGCTTTTGGGCTCGTTCAGAATGCTGAATAAAGCGTTTAGCAATTTAGACCTTGGTCAGGTGAATGGCAGCAGAAAGGTGGTCTCCGCATTAGCTGAGGGTGGTGTATAAGAAAGACCAGGGGAAAGGAAAAGGTTGTTGGCTTCTATTAAAGGTTCTGACCTTACCCAAAAAGCAATCAAAAAATGGGGAAAATATGAAGGTGTGGTATTGACAAATAAAATGTGGGAGGAAGTTAATATATTGAACTTTAGTGTGCTGAGCGGTGCTAATTGGCGTCAACTGCTATTTTCTTTTAGCAAATGGTTACTATATAGAACCCCACAATTTTCAGCCCAAATCAACCCTAGCCTCTCGGGCCACTGTTTTCGAAGCTCTGATGAGTCTGTTGCCAATTGGGTGCATGTAATTGGCCACTGCTCATTTATTCAGAGATTTTGGAATGAAATATTCCACTATCTGGAGACTGAATGGCAGATCAGTCTGGTTGCAAGTATCTGGTTGAAAGTTTTTGGGTATGATCCCTGTCTAAGTCTAACTAACAAATGGATAAGGTTATTATATATAGCGACAGCCGTGGCCCGGTCCATTTTACTCCAAAAATGGTGAACCCAGCTTGTTTCCAGAGTGAGGGAGTGGATGCGAAAAATGGGGTACGTTAGAAATAACGAGCTACTATACGCAATGCGAAATGGCGGGGTGAGGAAATTTGAAAAACTGTGGGATTGTTTTCTTATTTGAAAAAATGGGGTCAGATTTTTGTTTTGATCATACTGCTTTGTTATCTGCTCCACACAATGCACTTAAGGCACTTTGATTATTCATCCCTAAAGGCAGCTGTATTTATTGCATTTATTGCATGTACTGTATTTATTTTTTAATTTCTTCTTTGGAGGTGGTCAATTATCAAGGAGTGTTCTCATTGTCTTTATAACTTATCCTGGGTATACAAGGTTATGAAAGATGTATTTATTATTATTATTTCCATGGTTACTGCATGAACACGATATTTTAAAACTTATGTATTAGTTAACGAAAACTTTGGATCCCAATAAAAATTAAATAAATAACATTGTCTGCAGTGAGATTAAATCCACGCAGTCTTCCAGAACACTTAGGGGGATATTCACAAGGACTTATCTCCGAGTTATCGCCACCTTAATGCAACAAAAGTAGAGATAGATTTAACGCCCCATTCACAAGCGGGTGCAAACTGCAGACAACGCAAGTATTACCGTGATAACTGCCGCAAAATTTACCTCCACGGGTGACACCACCAACTAACCCTAATGAGATGCAGAGTAGGCGTTCCCGTGCAAAAACACACGAAAACACCACTACACCACTTTCACAACGAACTGCCAGATCTGTGATGCGAACCAAAACCACGCGATAAGCTGCGGTAGCAGCAGCTATTTAACACCTGCCTCTTGCTGGTGATAAGCAGGACGACTACCTGCAGTAGGCAACGGAGCCCCGCACACAGCCACACCCGAAGAACAACCAACGCCATGGAGCTACTCATCATGCAGCTTGGGGCCCCAACAGGGCCACAACACCCACCGCCACCACCCCCAGGACCGCCACCACCCCCAGGACCGGGACCGGCAACCCCCCCCGGACCACCACAGAGGCAGCGCAGAGTAAGACAGCAGACCTACCGAAAACGCACTAGTCTCACAGACCTAACGCCCGAGGAAGTCATTGCCCACTACAGGCTCAAAAGGACAAGCATCCTCCGCATCATGACCCACATTGGCCCCAGGCTGACGTCCCAACACAGCGGACAACCAACATCCCTCCGCAGACAAAGCTGCTGGCTGTGCTGCACACGTTGGCCTCTGGTACCTTCCAACCAACAACGGCCAGAGTCGGAGGAGTCTCACAGCCAGCCCTATCAAAGTTCCTCACACCTGTCCTGGATACCATCATCAGCTTCATACCCCAGTACCTTCACTTCCCCAACACTGCGCAGGAACAGCTGGAGACCAAGCAAGGCTTCTACGATATTGCTAGCTTTCCACACGTGTTGGGGGCCATTGACTGCACACATGTCCCACTTGTGCCCCCTGCGGACACTGCACACATCTACCGCAACAGAAAGCACACGCATTCCATCAATGTGCAGGCAATAGTGGACCACCGGGGAATGTTCACCAATGTCGTCGCAAACTACCCAGGCAGTGTGCACGATTCCTACATCTTCAGACAGTTCATCATTAACCAGCGCTTCCAGGATGGCATCTATGGAACTGCTCGTTGGTAAGTACAAAATCAACACACCACACACCTCAAACCCACCATCACACAACGCACAACTGTGGGAATGCACATGTGACCAAACCACATACAACATGTCAGTCAACATGCCCACCTACCAGACACGACAACACAACTCCATTGGGATACTGGGCTTCCCATGTACACAAGCCAGCTATATCATGGCACCACAGCCACACAACAGCTGAAAGTGTGGAGAGGTGGAAAGCAGGCATGTGCGAAGGACGCAAGTGACCCATGATTGGGAATGTACACAACGACAAGTGTGGCGTGAATATGCTGGACAGACCTGGGTATGCAAACCACAGATATGTCCATGCAGACATAAACTGCTGGTGTCTGGGGAGTAGTGAACAGTGGACGCAACCATGTCACCTCAGGCTGTGGGGTAGATCGCGGAAATGTCGCTCGCTGCGTCCACCCCTGTGTGCATGAGCGTAGTGGGTTGGCCCGGCTTATGCCAGGCCTGCGCAGGGGTGTGGATGAAAACACTGTTGCGCTGAGCGTGGTGCACTCCCGGAATGGCCAACGTCACTGCCAGGGTGGCGCCTCTCAGCCCGCCACAAGGCCGACGCCATGAGCAGCGGGGCCTGCGAGCCTGTGCGCCTGCTGCACCCCATGCCGCTGATACCCAGACCCGGCTAGCCTGCCCCAGCACTCCAAGGCCACTTCTCACCTGCTGACACTGTCGTGTGTCAAAGAGGGCCCACCACGTGCCGGTGCTAGCTCCAAGACCCATGCCCGCGAGCTTGGCAGCCTCCTCAGACCATCGCTGTCCTCCGTGACACAGGCCCCCAGGAGTCCACATTCATTGACATACCCCACCGCTGCAGCCGGCCTACACTGCAGTCCAGTATGTCCCACATCTAGTACTGAGTCCTCATTCATCAATGGCGGAGTTCATGCCAGTGGACGCAGGGAGAGGAGTGAGAGACAGATGCGTTTCAGTCCGGTGGAAACATGGATCACCGTTACGGAGGAGGTCAACCACTCGCAAGGACTGACCTGGTGCCACTTACCATGTGCGCCGTGAGACACCGTCAGCCTCCGGCCGAACATTGTTGGTGTCTGAGCCTGTGGCTTGTCATCAGCAACTGGCAGGTACGGACTTGGTGTTTGGCATGAGTCTGTGGCATTCATATCCGCCATGTTGCCAGACACAGCTGGTATGTGCCCGCTGCACCATGCCCTGGGGGTACACCTCCCACTCTCCCCCGAGACACTCCGCGAAAACCACCCTTGATACATACGAGACCCTGCTCTGCCCTCATGACCCTACCCCAGTGTCTCGCAAGTCAGCGTCCCGTGGCGGTAGGCCCGTGTCGGCCATTGTGCATCCGGGGCCACTAACTCTGTGCAACTCAAGTCATGCTCCCTTGCTGTTCGTACATTGCATTTCTGAGTGCCTGATGACTGTTGAAGTTGTTGCCAGCACCAGCTACTCACTGAGGGCTGGCCTACACACACCCCACACACAGCCAGCACAGGCGTCACTGGACTAGTGGGCCTGCCAACACATCATGCCGAACCAAGTATTGACCCTTATCTCTCTGCACTGTCACAGGTGATCAAGGATATGCACTCTGCCCTTGGATGATGACACCCCTCCGAGACCAGAAACACACCCACCCAGAGGCAGTACAATGCGGCCCACATACGCACCAGGGGCATCGTGGAACGCACATTTGGCGTGCTGAAGTCAAGTTTCAGGTGCCTAGATGTCACAGGTGGAAGGCTCCTGTACAGCCCAGACATCGTGTGCAAGATGATCGTTGCATGTTGTGTGTTGCACAACATCTGTGTACACACCAATGCACCATGGATCCTGGTTCCAGAGGTACCTGACGATGATGAGGACGATGGGGCAGGTGGCCCACATGCCACTGCAGCTGCGGCAGGAATAGCCCGTAGGAACACCCTCATTGCCAATTTCTTCTCATGAACACATCACATTGTGGCCGTCCTTGGCAATCATGGGACAGTACTAAATGTCCACAAGCACGGCATGTGTGAATAATAAATATTTGCAGGTTACAGGTTGTACTTGTACATTGTCATGTCACAGTTTCCTGCTGTGCCAGATGTGATTGGCCATGTTGTGCACATATGCAGCACCAGTTGTGTCCTGTGTTCTGTTGTGGTGGTGTTGCTGTTTGTACCAGGATGTTGTCAATCTCGAGGTGCACTTATTCTTATGTGCGTATGCTGCACGGTGGGTGAGGCGCTCCGGCGGCTCTGATATGGCTGCCACTTCTCCCTTTCATGCAGTGTGCCTTTCAGTTTTGTGCTTCCACAGTGCTGAGATGTTGCAGACTTGGGTAACTTGTGCTCTTTGTTGAGTTGTGACTCTTGGGCATGGGTTGTCCGCAGATGTGTCGTTGACGTCAGGGGTTGTTTGTGCAGGTGGTTGTGTCCGAGTGTGACCTGCTCCTTTCCGGTTGTGGTCCTCACTCAGCCACCTCAGTGTCGTGCTGTGTACATTGTCATGATGATTGGACTGCAGCCATGCTACTCGTCATGTGATGTCTCTTGCATTGTCAGTGTGGCTGACGTATATGCATGTTTGCTGTGTTTCGCATGTGTGCCTGTGTTGGTTGTGTGATTGTTGATGTGTTGGGTGGCTGCCCCTTTGGGCATATGGTGTACGTGGGACTACTTGGTGTTTGTGTGTGTGCTGAAGTGTTCCCGTGGAATCAGGGACATGATCCTGAGTCATTGTGGGTGTGCAGTGTGCTCTGCTTAATTGTGCATGTGTGCCATTGTGCCCAGTTCCCTCCTTCCCCCCACTCCCTGGTCAGTACGCACCCTGTTGATGTGGTGTCGGGTCATGTTGGGCAGTGTCCGGATCCCCAACTCCTGTCACCGTCTCCAGACTGATGGCTGTGGCCACCATCTTCCCCATGTCATTCAGCTCCTGGTATCCTGTGGCCCACCTCCTCCGAAGTGTGTTGCTGCTTTCGTGTTGGCAGCGTGTTTCTGCTTGGTTTTGCCATTCACATCAATCCAGCGCCTCTTGTCCTCTTCCATTGTCCTCCTCGGCGCTGCGACGGCATTCATATGGTCCGAGATGGTGTGCCATCTTTGCCTCTTTGTTGCCAATGACACGTTGGAGGTGACGTGCAGTTGGTGTTGGTGTTCTATCTCATCCGTGCCGATGATTGTGTTTTCCTGCAGACTGTACCCCGTCTTCCTCTTCCTCTTCTCATTGCCCTTCCACGTGCCCTGGATTCCTGGGTGTTCCTCCCTGGGGATTGTGGGGTTCATGTTGTCCTCTGCAGTCGGTCAGGGTGCATCCGTGGTACTCCGTGGTTCATTTCCTTTTTGGTGGCATTTTCCGTGGGCTGTTCTTGTGCTTTTTCCCACATTACGCGTGGGTATTGCTGGCCTCTTGCCAGTTATCACTGTTTTCTTGTCGCGTTTGGCCCATCGCGTCTTTTTACGCGTTGGGGTTTGTGTTTTTCTCGCCGTCGCAGTGGTTGTATCGCGGACATTGGCCGTGTTTTTGGAAGACTATCGCATGGTACCGCCGTGTTGTGAATTCCAGGTTAACACGGGGTTATATTCCCGCGCTAGACTGCGATGTGTAAAGTTGCGTTAACATTTTTTGGAGATGTTTAGCGCACGTTCTTGTGAATATCCCTCTTAGGGCCTGATTCACAAAGGGCCCCAGCACTCGTGGCAGAGGCCCCACTTTCATGCCGGAGACTCTGTGCTCATGGCGGAATCTCCGCAATGAGAATTCTCATTGTGGAGACTTCGCCACAACTGCGGGGCCTCCTCCACGAGTGCGGAGGCCCTTTGTGAATCAAGCCCGTAAACTGCATGCCTTTGCAAGGTCAATACTGCGTCAATTGGCACACATGGATCACTTTTTAGTCCAACCCTGCAGTTCACTTTTGCCACCCTCGAATAAACTGCTGCAGCAGCTGATACATTAATTCCATATTGCAGTCCAATATCAGAGTTATGGATGTGAATGTAATTTTACTTTACTAATATTTTCTCTATCTGACTACATGATATAGAAGCAAACACACAGAGAGCACTTGGAATGGAAATATAAATCTACCAATTTAATTACTATTTTCTTTTGGTAAATACATATGTAGATTTTCTTAGGCGTTTAAAGGTTACCAGTGCACTACGGCTTGGCTGATATCGACAGTAGAGATGTTTATGTTGGGTAATCTCACTGTTGAAAAAAACGGTGCACTAGTGGTGTCTTTGTAAATATCGATTTATCTATGCATCTGTGTATTCATCTATCTTGATCTATGCACTCTTGTGGCCTACTTGGACAATACATCTTACCGAGCAAACCACTTTTGCTGCAAAGTTCTACAGGACAATATTTGTGACCATTTTCTAATATATCCAAATAAGAAAGCACAGATCCAAGGTAGTATGGTGGTGGGACATCCCCACAGAAACAGACTGTAAGCTTTACTATGGCGTTTTCACGGATTTTAGTCAAACCCAATATCAATGCAAGGTTGTGGGTTGAAGGTGGCGCACGTTGCAAGCGATACAGTTATTTGTGATTCAGGATTAATCAAGGTCATCACTGAGGCACGGAGAACATTTTCTGAGACATGCATTACACTGTTTCTAAGCAAAATTCAGTTTGCATTGATTCATCCAGCTATGCAAAACCTTTTCAGAGACAATAAGATTCAGAGGCCTATTAAACAAATGGAGGCACAGAAGCATTTTAAAACATCATGTTTGTGAGTAGAAGCAGTTTTGAAAGTCTGGGATGTTCTGGGGTGCAGATAACTCCTTCTCAGTAGGACACACTGTACATAGCCCTGGGCTAATAGTTCCATCGATTTTCCGCCAGGCCAACTGAAGACTGACTCCCTTCACATCCCTTCCCCATAAACCTCCTCCAATACACAACAGGCTCCACCACGTGAACGCTCTAGTCTTCACTCCAAAAATCACTGACTGCACTAAATCTCGCAGAATCTCCCTTAAGAAACACATAACATGATCGCCCACATTGACTCCACCACCAAAAATGTGCTATACCAAATCAGGCTTCATAGGAAAATTAGGGGCATATTATCAACGGCCAGCGATAATTATCGCTGGCCGTGCTGAGCGACGAATTCCCTAACGCAGGCTATCTCTGGTATTTATCGCCCTGGTAGCGCGTTATTAACAACGCGTTTCCCCAAGGCGATAAAAATTCCAGAGATAGCGAGGTTATCGCCGTTTTGCAGGGAACATCGCTGGTTTTCCAGCGATGTTCCCTGCAAAACGGCGATAACCTTGCTGATACGACCCTGTGGTCGTATCAGCATAATCCACCCCTATGTCTAACATAGGTAAGTCAGGATTTTAGCAGACGTTAGATTTTGGCGAAAATGGCCGTTTTCGCCAAACTCTAACGTCTGCTAAAATCCTATGGGCTGCCTTGTAAATATCGCGATGTGAACATCAGCGATATTTGCAAGGCAGTCCATCCGGGGTACGCCCAGTGACGCCCACTTTGCATCTCGTTAGAGATGCAAAGGGGGGCGTCAGGAAAAAGGGTGCTAACATGCGATTATGCATGTTAGCACCCTCTTGTTGATAGGGCGATAGTTTTATCTCAGTTTTTCTGGCTTTGAAAGCCAGAAAAACGGAGATAAAGCCCTTGTAGATATGCCCCTTAATTCTTTCATTCCCCTACTTGACTTCCAAAATGTGTTACACACTTTTATAATCTCCAGACTAGATAAGTGGTGCTTAAGGGTACACCTAAATCTCAACCAGATCCACAAAGGGCTACCCTCAGCGCTGCTGCAGACAAGTAAATGGAACAAGTCGCTACAAACACATCGCTCCCTCACTGACTGCTCTAAAGTGTTTACCTATCCACGCATGTTGCATTCTAAAGATATTATGTATCACACACCAAGCACTACACTATGGAACCCAAAAATACCCTGTCCCAGAAACTCACCGTGTATGGTGGTAGCCACACGCCGAGAAGATCAAATTCTCTGCTCCTAAAACCACCCAGATTAAAAAAAGAAAGCACCTATTCTCTCTCTTTCATTGGTAGGGCACCCAGGATATGGAACATTCTACTGAGAGAGATCAGAACAAACTACTCCTCTCTGGCTTTTAAGAAGAGTATGAAATATCTACTATTCTAATGATTGGAGTTCTGCGACGGTCAGCTATAGCTATGCCTAAACCGCCATATTGCCTGTATACTTACCAGTGTAACCTGCTTGGACGCAAACAGTGCAACTGTAACCTACCTGCAACCCTCTGTCTACCCTGTAACCCATCTGTATAGAGGGTAACCAACATGTTTAAACTGTAAATTAACTGTAAATGTTCTTTTACTTCGCATTCTGTGCGTTTATCTTATTCTGTACAGAGCTCTGATATTCTCATGTCATGTTTGTGCTTTATAAAACCCTCAATAAATAAATACAAAAGTAAAATAAATCTATGGTACCTAAAGTAGCCAAGATATAGAGCTAACCTGGCGTCTGGTTTTCAAATATCCTATTTATAATTGGCCAGGGAGAGAATGAAATATGGGTGCTGTCAGGAAAATGTGTGCAGATAAAAACAGGGCATGATACTTCATGGGTACACCCTGGTTTTGTGGGATTTACCTACATCACATTACCACAATATCATTAATCATGTATATAGATCATTGGGTTTGACTATGATTAAATGTCAAAGAAAGATAGAAATACAGAAGGTTTGAGAGCAGTTTCTATCAGCAGCACCAAGCGCCGATATTGTCTAAACGTCTGCTCTTCAGTCAATAATCAAAAACCCTCTCTGGTGCCAAGAATGCTTTTGGTGGTGCAACCACAGGGCTACAAGGTGTACCGGTTCGGAGGTCATGAGATCAGGGAGGACAAGGGCCGGTCCAACAAAGAAGGGGCGCAAAAAGAGATGCCTCGGTGAGTAAAAAAAAAACTGCTCTCAAGCCCACCACACCAAAGGCACGGCAGCCTCAGCCTCAGCAGGGTGATGGCCCACTTTTACTGCCAATACCAGCTGATCTTCAGCAAGAAAAACAGTCAAGCTCTCTGTACAAATTTAATTTCCCAAAAAAATCAATGGATGCACTATTTTCACACAACAAGGAGTTGGGAGGCCTTCAATCTCCCATGCCGCCTCACTCCTCCCCTACAACTGTCTACCAATTGATTGGCTCCAAAGATGACCTATGGCTGCAGAAACCAACAGAGCACAAAAAAAAGGCTCCATTTCAATGGGAAGAATGCACCATAAAAAGTATGGAAGTAAGAGACAAGTGGCTGACTCCAGCACCAGACAATTCCACAGCAGTAATTCTTCAATGAAAACACCAAGGTCTGGTTTTAAGCAAGTACACACGGCAAACCCTTTGGAAAGATCCCCACTCAGCAGTCCTACTACAAAAAAAGACCCTATGATATGTCAGTCAAAGTCAAGCAAGTCGAAGAAAGGAAGGGTCATTTAGTCGTTGCCGAGGTGCTCCATGTCGTAACACAAACAGCACATGCATCAGAGCCTATGACTTCTCCAGGCAACGAGGACAATGTTATTATTATTATTTTTTTAATAAGTCTTTATTCAGCATTTTTCATAGTACAATACAGCATGGAAACAAAAAAATATTGATACCAATTTCTACGTAGTTACTCCCACCGCCCACCACCCCTCGGTCTCTGATCCAGCTCTCTTAAGAAGAAATCCATTTCATCAGGAATTATAACAAACAAACATATAACTGGAAATTGCCCAGGAAATTAAGTGTACCAAAACAAACATTCTTAGCCGTCCATAAGATAGAAAGAAAAGGAAAGCTTTTAATAATCCCCGATGTACTTCCAAATCAGTGTCCCAGCTCATTATTCTCTCAAGGGCAGCTCCTTAGGGGAGCCCAAATTGCCAACCCATTAGCTTTTGCCTTACGTCCCTTTCTAGAATATACTGCAATTTCTAGCCTATACACAGCTAAAAATCTTCCTAGCCACTGTTGGCAAGTTGGGGGAACAGGATCAAGCCAGTGGGTGGCCAGGCAAAGTCTAAAAACCGTCAGGGCAATATAAAGAAATGTCTGAATCTGACCGGAAAATAGAGGACTTCCCACCCCGAGTACAATCAGTTGTGGTGACAGATCAATTTTCCTCCCCAGCATGGTCTCCAAAGTAGTGATAACATCCTGTTTCAAGGTATCTAAAGCGGGGCAGGAGGCAAACATATGAACGCTATCAGCAGCTTGATAACCACACCGCGGACAGGTTGATCCTGCCTCCCTACCCCATTTAGCAATCTTAGCCGGTGTGATATAAAGATTAAACCATGTTTTAAAACACTGAAGTTGAAGATTAGCCGCAATAAATGATGTTTGGGCCAAGTACAGCGAGTCTTCAACTTCCCCCAATCCCACCTGTAAAAGTTCCTGCCACCGATCAGAGTGTTTGGTCAAATCATCAGGTATCAACTCATTCAAAATTGTATATATCCCGCCCAATGTGGTTGAGCCACCGAGTAACCCCTCCATCAAACTCACCCTAGAACAACCACAGCAACCCCCTATCTTCCTGACTAGAAAATCTCTTATCTGAAGATATTTAAAAAACTGTCTATTCTCCAGCCCAAATCTGTCCCTAATGTTGTCAAACAGTAATACCCCTGTCTCATCTATCACATCACCTATTGTCCTCACACCCTTGTCATACGAATCTCTCATGTGCCCATCATTAAAGACATTTGGGAAGGAGTCATTACTGTTTATTGGGGTATAGACGTTAATACGTCCCAGACATATTTTTGCAGTCCAAACTTTAAACGCACAGGTTAAAGTTTTAAACTTCACCCTTTTGTAATAGCTAAACTCTGTGTGGCGCAGAAGACACCGACTAGCCTCTTCACCTAATATCAGCGCAAAAATTGAAGTTGGGGTACCTATCTGTGCCATGTCCAACTCCCCACTGAGTAGAATTCCCATTTTGTGTAAAACTGAGGCCCAGTGATAAAGCTGAATATTGGGTACCGCCCACCCACCTCTATCTCTTGACATTGTTAAGAATTTAAGCACTCTTCGAGGGCGGCAATTTGCCAAAATAAACCTAGAAAACATATGATTCATAGCGTTAAACCAGGAGCTAAAGACAGTCAAGGGAATAGCCCTGAATAGATATAAAATCTTTGGTAAAAAAAGCATCTTAATAACATTGCATCTCCCAACCATCGTAAGTTTAAGGTTCTCAAGTGGGTTAAATTCAGTTTTAAATTTAGAGAGTAATGGGTCCAAGTTAATATCAGCAATCTTAGATACATCTGTCGTTAATTCCACCCCCAGATATAAAAAAAAAAAAAGAGGACAGTGTTAATGACAGCTGAGGCTCTCCTACAAATCCTCCTTAGACTTTAGACCAGCCTCCCAATAAAACAATAGTCCCTTCTAGCCAGCAAAGGAACGGATCTCATTTTCTTGAAAATCCTGTCATTAAAAAAAATACACCTGTATTACAGGAAAAGAGCTCAGCTCTTTCCGACCCAATGGTCTCTCAGGTCTCCCATCTCTCCATTACAGACCAGCTAAGAATCATCTTAGACGACTGCCAAAGCACCTCTAGACGACACAAGAAAGGGCCAAGTGACACTTGGGATGTTCTGATGCACTTGATTGAATCAGTAGTTAACGTACTAACTTACCAGTCAAATAAACTTGACTTACAGTGGACCATCTTAATATCATGTCTATCTACATCATGGCAACTGAATCCAAAATAGGTGCACAAAGTACGCTTATACAACCCCTGCAGTCAGATGCAGGACAACCTGCCTTAGCATGTGCATGTGGCCTGGTGATTGACAGTCTTGCATGCCTACTTGCCACCTTAGCCTCAGTATTAACTGAAATCATGGGTGTCCACAAGAGGTGGTCCGGATCACTTTGGGACCTTGTGCGGATTTCACAGGGCAGTGCAGCTGCAGCATAACACTACGGCCACCGTCCGCCATAGTTTTACACTGCGCCTGAACTAGTCTTACAAGCAGTGCGGTCAGCGCCATTGCCCCAGGGCCAGGTCAACTCGCGGCAGGTGGGTGGGGTTCATCCTCCTGGCGGCATGCAGCTGTAGGCCCTACTGTTATTGGTAGCAGAGCGCTACTATGCTACCAAATGAGAGTCTCATTGGTAGTGTAACGTTCAGCTACCAATGACAGTCCGATCTCAATCTGCAGGCAGCACTGTCATTAGTAGCTGAGAGCTACCAATGAGAGTCGCCTCACGTGTGTCCCGACTCGGAGTTGGACCATTCATGGTCCAACCTGCTCCATCCCAGCCCCCAGCATGGTGCACACTGCACAGCTGTAGGCTCGACTCGCACATCAGATAGAGGACTTCCAGAGACTGGCAGCGTATGTCGTGCGCTGGAGCAGCAGCACTAAGGTAACAGGCCCTTCACTTAGTGGCTGGCCTCCTCATTCATAGCGCTTTTTGGCCCCCGACTGGACCGACCTGCATCCAAATCCTGGAAGGCAGCTGTGTAGCCTGTATGTCATAGTTTGATGCCTCTGACATTTATTGGGCAGTTCTGGGAAGTGCTTTTAAAACACAAGAAGTAGTGAAAAATGAGGGAAACAATTAAAGCAAGCACTCAGAAAAACGAGGGGAAAAAAAGCAGTACAGAACGAGGCAAAACATAAGAAAGCACTCAGAAAAATGGGGGGGGGGGAGAAAGGAGAAAACAGTAAAACACAGGGCAAAAGCAGAAGAAAGCACTCAGAAAAAGTGGGGAGAGGAAGATAAAAGCAGTAAAAACCAAGGCAAAAGCAGGAGAAAGAACTCAGAAAAAAGGGGGAGTGGAATAGAGAGTAAACAAATGAGGCAAAAGCATGAGAAAGCACTCACAAAAATGGGGGAGAGGAAGGAAAAAGCAAAAAAAACAAGGCAAAAGCAGGAGATAGCACTCAAAAACAGGGGGAGTGGAAGGAGAGAGCAGAAAAAATGAGGCAAAAGCATGAGAAAGCACTCATATAAATGGGGGAGAGGAAGGAGAAAGCAGTAAAAAAGCGAGGCAAAAGCAGGAGAAAGCAGTGGGTTTATATTTTGTGCCACCATGGGGGGTTAGTTATATGATTATCTGGTGTGATGGGGCTATACCTGGTGATTTGGGATTATATCTGGTGAATGATGTGGATGCCATCCAGTGCCAAGGCAAGTGCTGTGGGTTTAAAGCTGGTGCTGTGGCACATGTTCTGGGTGCAATCTGGTACTGTGGGTGCAATCTTAGTGCTGTCGCACCTGACTGCTGTGAGTGCAGTCTGGTGCTGTGGCAAGTGAAATCTGGTACTACAGTATATTGATGAAGGGCGTCATGGCCGAAACGCGTTTGTTCAGCACGGGACTATAATAAAGTAACCTTTTAATTCTTACTCGAGTGTGCGCCACACTGTTTATGCAGAGTTTGGATGAATATATATATATATATATATATATATATATATATATATATATATATATAATCACACTGGCACACACAGAGACATATGCACACACACACACACAATATATATATATATATATATATATATATATATATATATATGTAGTGTGTGTATATATAGTGTGTATATATACATATATATGTATATATATAGTGTGTGTGTGCATATGTCTTTGTGTGTGCCAATGTGATTACATATACCCACACACACATACACTTTTCCTTTTTCAAGTTACTATTAATACATACAGGGCTGTATTCAATAACTAGTGCATTGAAGGTGAGTTTTTTGATGTTCACAAATACAGCTTGCCAATATAACTATGCATTATGCAAGGAAAGCTTGCTTCTCCTTGCAGGAGGAATTTAAAGGGAATTTTCAACTCCCTGCTGCTAATCTACAACTCACAGTTTATTCAATACAGTCAGCCTGGTGATGAGGAGAGTATTTAATGATCCCCATTTCTTTTTAGAAATGGAGATCTGCAATTTTTTTTTCAAAACAAAAATTAGATGCTTTAGAATCTGATATTAAGGAAGCAAAAAGAATCTAGACTTGGTGAGCAGGAGGCAGAAGAACCAAGCAGTTCTGCAAGTCCAGGTTCAGCTCCAAAAGAATGCAGCCATGATGTTGATGCTCCTCTAAATTATATTGGATTGTATTTTAATTCATCAAAAAACTAACAGATGATTTAAATACAATCTACTAATAAATACGTATACCGCACCAGAAAAGTATGACTTCAAGAGGGATTTAGATGGACCACGCTGTTTCCGTCATGTGTGGATTAATCAATTTTCACCATGGCTCAGCTACTCTCCATAACTGGAAGATGCGATTTGCAAGTATTGCACAGTTTTTCCACAGCCAGTTCATTGTGGGACACAAGGACCATTCATAACTACGCGTTTCACTAAATATAAATACTTCCATGGAAGTGCACGCAACCATGTTTTATTGTCTTGACCTAAAAATGCACAAGTGGATGCAACTCACTTTTTGGTGATTGGAAAGAAACCATAAACAAGTATTGTTTGCTAAATGGACAGCGCTGTGAAAAGGCATGTTGAAGAAAATTGAAAAAAGTTATTTCAAACTTTGCCCATTATCCTATTTTGTGGAACACATGACATTGCTTTACATGGGAAAAATACTACAACCCGAAACGTCTGTACCAATTTCGCTTTGAAGCAGGAGATGTGATCCTAAAGAACAATCGGGAAAATGTAAAAGCGAATGCACGTTATACATCAGTTCGAATTGAACATGAATTGATTACATTATGTGAAGAAACATTAAGGGAAGATCTAGTATCCTTAGTCAATATGTCAAATGGATTTTCAATCATTGCTGAGGAAAGTGCTGACATACCCGGGAAAGAACAGATGTCACTTGGAGTTCATTTTGTAGACACAAGTATCACTGTATCTGTCATCAGAGAAGAATCCCTTAGATTTGCAACCTTAAAAGAAATGGATGCTATCTCAATTGAAAATATGATTATGGATACATATTTTAAGTTTGGATTAAACTTAGAAAAACTCCCTGGCCAAGGATGTGATGGATGCTTTACAATGGCAGGAAAGGAAGGTGGCGTTCAAGCCATAATAGAGTGAAAATATCCTAAAGCTGATTTTGCTCACTGTGCTGAGCATAAACTTAATTTGGTTGTTAATGACCTGAATGCTGTTCCTTATATACGGAATTCTATTGGCACAGTGAAAGCCATCATCAAGTTTTTCAGTGAGAGTCCAAAAAGAAGATCTCTTATTTGCAATGTGCTATTGCTGAGTGAAACACATCGGACAGCAAAATACAAGAGAATTAGAATTTGTAACTTAAACTTTGAAGAGATTTTTAAGAAATTAAGCTTACTGGTTACTACAGCATCAGGGAAAACATGTCAGGATGCATATCAATTGCCATGTTCCTCAAGCACAGTGAGCTTTCTCTCATCAAGATTGGAATCTGTAAACAAGGTTCTCCAAGCTGTTCAGCTTGATATCCTCAAGGTGTGTAATCACCTGCAAGACCTTCTGATTGTGTTGCATGATTACAGACAAAAAGCAGAAGAGCAATTTAAGGAAATATTTTCAAATGTTCAAACAATGGCAGAAAAATTGAACATCGAACTCTGTGTTCCCAGACAGTGTGGCCGGCAAGTATTTTGTTCTAATTTTGGTTCCTGTACTGTGGAAGAATACTATCACCAGTCTATCTATATGCCATATATGGACTCTATCATCGCATCATTAGAAAGCCAGTTTGGCAAATGAAAACAAGAAAAGTTTGTGTCTGTTCTTACTTTACCCAAACCACATGGCAAAAATGACACTTGAGCAATACAAATGCCATATTGCAAACATCAAAGAAATTGAAAACATTGAAAAACTGGAAGCTGAAGCATTTTCATTGGTTTGAGATCTGGACAACGAAGGATGAGCAGTTTGATAATGGATTTCTTGATTTGCTAAACCACTCAGATTTATTTCCATCAGTCCAGCAAGCAAGTCTCATTGCTCTCACATTACCAGTGACCACTTGTACAGAGGAAAGGTCTTTCAGCAAAATTAGAAGGGAGAAAACCTGGGTGCGGTCGACAATGGCCGATGATTGCTTATCTGGTTTGTGTAAGATGAGCATACATGGAGCAAAAATTGATGAAAACAAACAACAGCTGACTGAAAAAGTACTTGATAAATTTGCACAATACTACAGACATTTACAGTTCCTTTTTTGAGATCACTAACCAATGAACAAAAACTGTATAAAACTACTCATTGGAAAATGTGATTGTTAAATTTCAGCAAGAGTGCAGATGTTTGCAGTTCCTGACCTGCAACAGTTATCCAGGTTAAGTTTATATGTTTTATTTTCCAATTTGGATGAGAACAGCTGTTATTTTATTTAAGTTAATATATTTAATTTTACTTATTTTAATATATTTAAGTTAATACATTTCCAAAATAAATACATTTGTCATATATTTTAATTGTCGTTCGTTTGTGCATATTAACACCACATGCAGATTCAATTTTTTTTATAATTCAATTATAGTGCCTTAATCATGTGTGTATGAGTAATGTGGTGCATTCAATAGTGGTGACATTAAGATTTTGCATCAGATTTCTCAAACATTTCTCAACCCTTTGCATGTCTGCTCTTTTTCACCTTTGGCCAGGAGCCACTCCTGCCTGCAGCTCTGCTTTTTTCTTTGCCAATTGCTAGAAGGTGTGATATGTACCAAAGGCCACAAAAGAAAGAGATGGCTGTGGCACAACAAACCTATGATGTAAGGGAACATATGCAGCCTGCTTCCTGCACCCCATGGCTCCTCCTGCGTCCCAGTGTTTCTTGTACCCCACCTGTACATATCATGTTGGAGGAAGGATGAAGTTAAAATTTCCCCCCCACCGGGAAAATTTCTGTGAAAGCCCATGGCAGAAATAAAGCTCCAATCAAATTCCGGACTTTTGCTAAAAGACAAAACAGCTGCTAAAAAATCCCCCAAAGGAAAGCAACATCAGGTGGCTATGAACAGTGATTGGCATAAGAATAATGCAACTGTTGAGGTCCCCACCCTTTCAATTCTCTGGGCCCTACTGAACATAGCAGAAGAGCTTCAAATTTTTTTAATTTTTTTTGGGAGATTTATATAACACTAACTCGACCCGAAGGTATCAGAGTGCTTTACATGAGCACCAGTTGCGTTACAGACGGACACATTCATTTTGTTAGGGGTAGGTAGATTTGTCCAGAATCACAGGATTTCGAGCATCCCTGCCGAGACTCGAAACCAGTTCTCCAACTTCGAGGTCGACCACTCTAGCCATTAGGCCCCATGCTCTCCCCCAGGATGGATGCCCTTAGTGCTGATCATCAACACTTCAACCCATTAGAACAGTACTTCCATCAAAAAAACAGCACAAAAGACTCAGAAAGGCTTATAACAAACAGTCTACAAAAGGAACATCAGCCGCCCAGCATGAACAAATAATCTCTATCTTCAGATCAAACTCTCAGAACAAAGCTATAGTCAAATATGCACTAGCAGAGGAAGTTGCCCCTGATTCACAAGGGAATTGGTCCGGAGAAACAATTTCTGATAATGTTGACAATGGCAACTTTGATATGCCCAAGGATACTCCTGGGCAAAAAAACCTTCAAATTTGAGAATTAGCCAACCGGCAAAGTGGGAAACCCAAGAGCCCCCGAGCAAGCTAGCAAGTATACCTACTCCAGATGAAGGAGCACGCTCTCTGGCACATGAAGTAACCCTGCTAGGGGCTCAATCCTCCCAAGTAGGCCCTTGATCACCTCAAAAGGAAGAATGCAGGTTTAACTATCCATGCCAATTAACCAAGAGAGAAAGTCAGCAGACCAATCCATTGTCAATGGGTTCCCGTCTTGCTTCAAAGGGTGAAATAGAGCCGACTGCAGCCATAAGATCTGACCCTTTGGTAACAATGACATTTTTTCCCGTTTTAGAGGATAACATTCCACCAGGCAAGAAAACAGAACTGAGGACTTGTAAAATGCCTGAGATACTATGCAAATTAATCTTCACTACATTATACAAATAACGTGGGTAGTTTGACATAATCAATAGAGGCACAATGCTTCGCATGCTCCAGGAAATACAATCTTTACAGCACATTAAATCAACAGATATTCATACAGTTGCTTTTTGCTGCAGTACATCATCCAACATGGAAGAATCAACCATAATCACTTGGGCAAACCATTCGCTTGCCGAGCAGGTTTGGAAAGAGAAACAGACTTTTGAGAGATGGGGCATTGAGTTAACATGACACGAGGACACACTATATCCACAATTTCTAATGCCTAACCACCCTGTTGAAAGGTGTACTCTCACAACCTCACCAAGAACAAAGAGCATGTAAGAAAGTTTGACTCCACAGCATGGTCAGCTCCAGACAGCATCATTCCTGAGAGGGGCAAGAAGCCAATCAATGTTGGCTATAAGCCCCAAGGCTAACAACAGCGTTACTAACGATAATGTGAAATGGCCACTCACTCATTCAAATGACTGGGCATTGCTCCCCGTTACATTACAGCCAAGCAGGAGCAGCTATAAAAAACATTGACAAGATAATCGAACACCTAATATGTCATTGAGGGAAACACTAGCAATCTGCTTGTGAAATGTTGAGGGCCTTCGAAGAAAGCTTTCTTAGATTACATAAAGACCTTCCATCTGGTAATACAGCAAGAAACTTAGGCAGTGGTCCCCCTGGATATACCGCCATACTTAGGATTCTACAAACCAGCTGTAAAACCTAATTTGGTATGATGAAGTGCTGGGGGCCTAGCCATCTATGAAGCGACTCACATTAATGCCAAAATAGAAGACAACCAAAAGATCCACCCCAACATACCAGCTGTGAAATTATTAGACAGTTTCTAATCTCCTCTTACTGATAATAAATGTTTACATACACCCCACGCTGGCAAATAAGAAGGAAACAACTGATCTACTGTTGACATTTATAACTGATCAAATGTCATCCGATACAACCCCGCTTATTCTCTTGGCAGGTGACTTTAACAGGAATCTGCGGTAGGAAGTTGTGAATGAACAAATACTGGAAATCCAAAATCAGATGTGGCAGATTCCTCTGCTTCACACTTGGACACAAAGGAAGGACATAAGAGGCCAGGTTCTTGTAGATAACTTTGAGCACCTGAAGTTGAGATCAGTAAACAGGTGTATTAAATCAGATGTCCGTGCACAACCCACTTTCTATTCGGAAACAGCCAATTTGAACCTAGACTAAACTCTTGTGTCCCTTCCTCTATATCAATTGGTTAGTCTCTTTGAGACTGGAACCTATCTGAAAAGTGACTGCCTACCCCTAAGAATCCTGCTTAAATTACTCTACCGGCTCCACAAACAAGCATGCCAGCACATAGGGACAACCTCCACTGTCAACTACAGAAGGTTAACTTGTTCAACAAGATCTATTGCTTGTTTCGAACTTAACGCAATGGGACATTAGGAGAAAATACCCAATACACCTGATGACATATTGGAACAATGGGGTCAACTTCCAATCCTCCTTCTGCAGGACAAAGAGAGTCTATCAAGAATTTCAAGTCCTTATCCAGGTGACTGACCCAGCCGGCCCTCAGCTTTGCTTGCCACAGCTAACACAGCTAAAATGAAACTAAATCATGCACTCAGACTACTTTGATCTAGCCCAAGCTCCACCCTACGGAAGTCCGCCTTACCCAAACTGAGACTCCTAGAGCAAAAAGCAACATGGGACTTAGCCAAGATGGAAACAGATCTATACTGGCACAAACTATTGGTTGCCACACGAAGAAAAAATGCCAGAGAATGTTGTAGATTGTTGAATTATGCTACATGGTTTAAGCCTCCTCCTGCATCCTCTAACATCTACGAAGAGGTTTGGTCTACTTACCTGCAGGAAACATTTAGTGGCACTAAGACCATATCACGAACCCTGAAAGAAAGTCATCAATTAGGACAGACAAATGCCAGCACGAAGTCATCACACCAGATGTTGCAAAAAAAATAATTTCATCTGGGCGACATGATGGCGTCCTTGGCCTCAACAGCCTCCCACAGGCTATCTTTTAAGAAAAACCCTAATATTGGTCTGAACAACTGAGCTGCCTTTACAACTACGCATTACTCTATCAGTCTGCTTTTTGTTTTATTTTTATAGTATTTTTCATTTGAAGAAGCATTAACATGGGTAAGGGATTGATAGTGCAGGACCAAAGGCATCACCAAATATACATCAACATCACATGTATTACACACGGAGGCAGCAGAAGAGCATAAAGGTTGTTGCACCTAAAGGTGCTACATGCAGCAATAAACAGGCATATGGTTACAATCAGAAGTCCAAAGGCTCGGACATTTCAATACACAGGAAACATTACTGAGCCCTCATGGGTTTCCTCCTGCGGGGTTTGTGACATGTGGTGTCGGCATAGGTGAGAGTCCGTCTTAAATTAATCAACAAAAGAGTGCATCGAGGAGAAGAAAAAAAAAATACAAGGGGGAGAGGAAGAACATTGGAACAAACCAGCCCAACTTGGGTCTTCTCAGCTCGCTCCCATCTCCCCAAGTCCCCGGCAAGAAACAACAGTGTATATACTTCCCATCAATGAGCCCACCCTATAATTTATATGACGGACTGGCATGGTGCCATTGTCTCGCTTGGCCTTAGTGGAGTGTTAGGTTAGGACTCCGTGTTCGGTTCACCAATTCTCACTGCAGCATCTGCGCGGTCTGTGTCTGAGAGGAGTTCATTTTGGAATTCATGTTGCATAGTGTCCCAGTTGGCGGCTATAGGGATCTTACGTAACTCCAAAGTGTCTTCATTGTGTAATGCAGTTCTCTCGGTGTGGACCCACACTAGTAGCGACTGTTCCCAGAGTATCAAAGGGGGAGTCTCAGGCAATTTCCAACATCTTGTGATTAAATGTTTATCTACCAAGAATCCCAGATCAAGAAAGCAGGAAGTGACCTTTTGTCTCTTGCTTCTGCGAAAGAGACCCAAGATGCCCGTCTCACATTTGTGTAATTCTGCACGACCTGTGCAGGCAATCAACCGGGTCATCACATGTCGCCAGTAGGGGGCGAGATGTGGGCAAGCCCACAACATGTGTCGGAGGTTGGCTTCCTGGAGATGACATCTGGGACAGTGAGCATCGGCTCGTTGAAAGTACCTGTTAACCTTAGCAGGGGTGAGGTAGGCCCTTTGGATTATGTAGTATTGAATAAGCCAGAAGCGAGCGTTCCGGAGTTACGGGCCGGGCTCTCTAATATGGAAGCCCACTCCTTTTCTGTGCACTGACGGGCCAGCTCCTCCTCCCAGTGTCGTCTCAGAGGCGCCAGTGGTACTGTCATGTGTTGGCGTAGGGAGGCTACAAACCATCTTGTGAGATGCCTACCTGTCCCCATAACATGCATATATAGGACATTGAGGTGTGTGGGAAGTTCCCTTGTTATGCCGCCCCACTTGCCACCCAATGTCGCGAGCAACGAGGTGTGTAATAGAAATTGGCCTGGGGGTAGTCCCTCCTCTTCCACTAACATGTCATAAGGTACTAGAGCACCATCGCAATAGAAGTTCCCCAGTGTATGTTGGTGTTGGACCTGGCCCTTTTTACAGGGTTATCCCAGATCTTTTTGCCTTCCTCCTGTATTTTGTCTGACCTGTTTCTGTTGGTTTTATGACTCTGGGCATTTTAACCACTGCTGTTCAGTGCTAAAGTGCATGTGTTATCTCCTGTAAACTTGGTAAGATTGGTCTACACCTGTTTGGCATATTTAATTTATCTGCATGTCCCATGTACAGTATTATCCTACATACCCAGGGCCTGTAAATTAAATTCTACTAATGGGCCTGCAGTGCTGCTTGCTCCACCCACAGAAGTAACCTTTCAAACCTGCCTCAGGCCTCTGCTGATGAAGGGCCTACGTGTGCAGTTTACTGCCACAGTGACATGGCATTTAAAGTGTTTGCCAAGTCTGAAACTCCCCTTTTGCTACATAAAGGTCACTCCTAAGGTAGGCCCTAGGTAGCCCTATGGGCAGGGTGTTGTGTAGGTAAAAGGTAGGACATGTGCATTTGTTTTGTGGCATGTCCTGGTAGTGACAAACAGCCTAAGTGCTTTCTCACTGCTGTGAGTCTGTTCCTCTCATTTGTATGCATTGGGGATTCCCTGATAGGTGCTTCAGTGGCAATTTCTGATATGAAAGGGGTGGCGTGGTCATGTTTGGTATGTTTGGAATAGTAGTGAAAAATCCTGCTTATTGGTGAAAGCAGATTTGTTATTACTATTTTAGAAAGGCCACTTTTAGAAGTGGGCATTTCTGTGTGCTTATGACTCTTTGTGTCCTCCTTGTTGTGTATTCACGGTCTGGTTTAGACTGACAGGAGCTGGGGATGTGCATTCACTCTAGACAGCCACAAGTGGGCTTGAGGGTGTCCTGCCTTTCCTGGGTGATACATAGCCAGGCTAAATAGACCTGGTCTGCATTTAGAGTGGTGGGAGGAGTTGTCACCTGCACCTGAATAGGGCTTTGCTTGCCTTTCAAAATGCTGTCTCCGCCCCCCTGTAGTGTGTCTGGTGCCATGGCTTGGGATTGAATGGGGGTGTTGTGCACTTCTGAAGTTTGTTTGAAGTACCCCCAGAACAAAGACTTTGTGAGCATAAGTACATGGGCTCTGACCCTATGATTTTAGACACTGCGCAGGACTTGTAACCAGACGCTGCTAGCTCTAAATGCTGCACATTACCAGAGGACTGCTGGACTGCCAGGAGGAACCACCTTGGGACTTGATTACTCTGTAGTGCTGACCTGCTGCCTGTTGGGCTGAAATAAGGACTGCCACTTTGCTCTGAGGACCCTTGTGCTGGCCTGCATGTCTGCACCCTGCTGGTGTGCCCTCTGTGCTCTTCAAGGAATGCTGCTTATGCTTCTTGTCCTTGCCAGCAGAGCGCAGGTTGAGCGCTTTATTGTTGCCTTTCCAGAGCACGTGTGGTGTGCTGGATTTCTAGCAGAGAAAAGGCTTGAAAATTAACAAGCGTGTGGTGAAGCGCTACATTGGGCAAGTCCATTTCCTTTTCCTGCAAAAATAGCATGTGGTGAGCACTTTGAATTCTTCTGCGAAAGCCCGAGGCGTGGGCTCACTCTGCAATAAAACAAGAAAGGAGCCGGTGCTGCTAACCTCAGCGCTGCACCACGAAATCCCTCTTCAGCCTGGCTCCCTCCCTTCGGAAAGGGAGCAGCGATGTTCGTTTCTTGACAGACAAGGAAGCCCGGACCCGTCTGGACCAGAAAGAGAGCCCCAGGGTGACAGTCTGCCACTGCCGAAATAGATACTGTCCTAGGCAGACCGCCCCACGTGGCAGGCATGGAGCGTTGTGCTGTTGGTGTGGATACCAGCGCAGGATCCGGTGAGGGCTCAGGGCAAGTGAACGCCCCCCTGCACACCGGGCTGGGTGGCCCGAGATTGTCAGCAGCTGAAGTGCAAGCTTGCGGGAGCTGCAGGGGTCAGTTCAGTTGATGGTGGAGACTGGTGAAGGTCTCCCATGTGGAAAGCCCCAATGGGCCTTCACCTCTCCGTTGTACACACATACCGTTGGGGACATTGCTTTATTCTGGTGGCCATCATGGGACAAGCCAAGGGTGAGCCCCCAGGGCATTAGAGAGCAGGACGGGTTAGCAATCCTCGACGGAGGCCTCCGAGTGTTGCTATGAAAATGGGTCGCATGTAGGGACAACTTCCTAAATTACCGTATTCCCTGTTGTAGGTGAGCAGGTAGCCCAGGAGTAAACATGTAGAGAACAGGGACACCAGATACCATATAATAGGAACGCAGGGACCGTTCTTTGTGTTTTTATGGCATGGCTTCGTAATTTCTATGCCATAGGGGACTTATGGTAATCTGCTGATGTTACATCGGTTTTCTTCCTTACATTCTGTATATATGTGTTCTGATATGGATGTATGATGTTTTAATGCCTTCTGCTGGCCAGAATATTGAGTACTATTTCAGAAACTGCAGGATATGTACAGTGATGGTGTAAGGTGATGTTTTCATCCTGTTTTCATGACATGTGCAGCTTTTACGTATTTACTTTAGCGCACTATATGTGATGTTATGACAATTGCCTAGTTGGCAAAGTGATTTATGATCTACGTATTATTATGACAATTGCCTAGTTGGCAAAGTGATTTATGTGATTGTGGTCTAATGTGTTTTATGTACAATGTATGAGATATTTTATGTAACCTGGTGTGGAGTCTCTTTTCAGGTGTGACTAGTGTGCCAATGGTGTGTGTGTGTGTTGCGCAAACCTTTACACATTGCCTCTGGGACAAGCCTGACTGCTCTGCCAAGCTACCAAGGGGGTGAGCAGGGGTTATCTTGAGTGTGTAACTCCCTTACCCTGACTAAAGTGGTGGGTTCTGCCTGGCTTAGGTGCATACCCTAGCCAACCAGAAACCCCATTTCTAACAGTAGACCAGCCTCTAGCCAAGCAGAGAGCTCCGCTGGCGAGATGGTGACCCCTCCTCTGGGGGTCCCTAACAAGGGTAGAGCTGGTGTATACAGGGTAATAGATCGTGTAAGTACAGGCTAGGACGGTAGCACCTATGCACAAACTTGAGTAGCAGTGACTCCGGTGGTGACACCTTACCCTATCAGGCAGTACCAAACAACTGGTAGGGGTCGATCATAGGCCCGATCTACAAAGTTGGAAAGAAGTCAATGCCGTCAACCCACAGGCTTATTGCTTTGTTAAACAGGGAAGCAAATTATTTTGCCAAAATCCTGTTGGCAGAAATAACTGACTGGGTATTGGAAAAGTCGCTAGTGCCACAGAATCAAACAGGATTCATGAAAAACACATGAATAACTACAAACATCCTAATGCTAATCTTATTAATTGATAAAGCAAGATCCCGCTCATAAAACCTGCAACTTTTTTTGTGGACTTTCGCTCGGCCTGTGATGCAGTGCAGCACAACTCTCTTTGATAACCCTGGGCGAAGCATGCAGAGTTGTACTCCGCGAAATTTCGCGGAGTTAGTGGGAAGACTCCGTGAAATTCTGCGGAGCTCCGTGGCCTGCGGGTTATATCTGCACTCCGGCACCTCCCCCTGCCCCCGCACCCGTGCAGTAGGTACGTCCTAGACTCCTGTCCTCCTGGCACCGGTAAACTCCGCTCCGCTGCGAGTGCAGAGTTTTTGAAAACTTTGCACTCCAAACAGAGTCCGGACTTCTAAAACTCTGCAAACTCCGCTGCCGGAGCAGAGTTAGTCGCCCAGGCTTACTCTTTGATCTAAACTTCAGAACTGGTCCGGGGAGTTGCACCAGCTCTCCTTGAAGCGATCCAACTATTATATCCTAACACCTGGACATGGGTAAGACTGGGCTCCGGCACTACAGTACAAAATACACACGAGCAACGGCCAGAAACAAGGATCTGTCCTTGCCTTGTTCTTGTTTATTCTATACCTAGCAGCTCTGTCAACAACTCTTAATGAAGTAAACTCGCATGCCCCAACACTGTCCGGTTTCACGCCTTGCACATGCTATATGCCAACAACTTGTACTATGAAGGTTGGCCTGCATAGGCTAATAAACTCTACAGTAACTGACCTGGCAAAACATGGGCTTCAAGTCAATCTCAAGAAAACTAAAACAATGTTAATCAGTACTAGAAGAAGCCCAGCTCCAACATCCACTTGGAAGGCTCAACTTTGGAATCAGTGAAAGAATGCAAGTGTATGGGGGTAATTTTTGACTCAAGAGACTCATCTAAGGCACATAGCTACTAGATTCTAAGGAAAAGCAATGCCCTAAGATCTGCATTTTGCTCTTAAAGAAACATACTAAAAGGTCTGACTGTTCAACCACTATTGCAAGTCATGGCTGCACATTTTTCTCCCTCAGTAGCATATGGAGCAGAAGCGCACAGAGGGGGAAAGCAGATAAAGTAATCGACAGTGCTACCATCGGCACCTTGCGCCCGGTGTCCAGCCTCACACGACACACCTCTCCAGCCCAAATAAGACTAGAATTTGGGCTGTGGAGGCAGAACTTATCCAGCTATAGTGCCTACCTAAAAACTTGCTACAACTTAAAGAAAGAGCCAGAAGTCACATTAAACATCATTCTGTGGAGAGCCATATCACATCCAGACAACACCCAGGCACACGATTGCATGAACTCCGCTCTAAAAACCCTGCAAGCTGAGCAACTCTGGGCCCTAACACTCTCCCAGTCTGTCTTTAACAGAGCAATCAATTCAGCAGCAAAGAAGATCTCCACCCCCACTGATAAAGCCACGCTGTCTAAGAAAGCTTGGATGATAATTGGCACATACGGTCTCCTGAAGCCTCAGCCATACCTAGAAGAAATGTTCAAGTTGAGGGCAAAGCTTAAGTTGCTGAGTTATGAGCAACTTCCAGTGTTGGGAAAAAGGTGAGCAGCCATGCCACTATATACTGTTCCCGGAGCATGTAAAATCATATCACTGACGGGTTTTCACTACCCCCCTTTCTAGATTGCTCCCATTCTGTCCTGACGAAAACCCCCCTGCGAGGTTCAAGAGGCTATCCCAACTTTTAGGGGACGAAACGTCGACTTTCCAATATCCATCTACCTGGACTGGATTTCCTTTCCACATCTCGATAACATAGGAATTCAATGATGTATCTACAGAATTGTGGCATTAACTAATGACATTCAAAACCTCCAGTCAGGTCACATTCAGAGCATCCTTGTGACAATTGTATATATTGTAAATATATTTTTTCACGTGTAATTCGTAAAAACTCCTTCTCACATACTCATGAGCACTTCTATTCTCACTCTTTCCACTGGTTGTGGAGCAACTGTATAATATGAAATATTATGAATTGTAATCATCTTTTGACGCTCTTTATAAAGAATTTTGGGGCATATTATCAAGAACGGCGTTAAAATTATCGCCGGTTTAGCGGCAGAAAACTGCCGCTAAAGCGGCGATAATGGGCTTGATAATATGCCCTGGAGAATTCCAATAGAAGCCCATGTCCACACCAGAACATGGACTTCTATTGGAATTCTCAAGGGCATATTATCAAGCCCATTATCGCCGCTTTAGCGGCAGTTTTCTGCCGCTAAACCGGCGATAATTTTTAACGCCGTTCTTGATAATAAGCCCCTTAGTACCCAATATTTTAAATACATCTCAACAATTTGGGTTGCAAAGGGGCATATTAGCAAGACCCACGTTAAAATTATCGCCGTTTTAGCGGCAGGAAACTGCAGCTTAAACGGCGATAATGGGCTTGCTAATATGCGTTATAGAATTCCAATAGAAGCCCAGGTTAGATGTCCTGCACATCTAACCTGGGCTTCTATTGGAATTCCATAACGCATATTAGCAAGCCCATTATCGCCGTTTTAGCGGGAGTTTCCTGCCGCTAAAACGGCGATACTTTTAACGTGGGTCTTGCTAATATGCCCCGAGATCTTTTGAAATCCCACTTTATAAGGAATAGAATTCACACCTGTTGTCAGGCAGTAATAATCTGTCTACAAGGAGAGTACCTGGTGCTCTGCAGGAAATGGTTGAAATTCATGTCACTGGAAGAAAGCAAACTGGCAAAGTAGTTTCCATAGGTTACAACTTTTACGGATTACAATTTGTCCATATATGGCCCTTCTTTTTACTTAGCATTCATGCTGCTCACAGTACTGGATTCTGCTAAATGCACTAAGTTCCGAGTTTCACATAGCTTTTAAAACCAGGGTTTCAATTGGTAATGATAACCCTCCCTGGCCATACTTTGTTGTCCTCAGTCTAACTCCGTGGTTCGCTCATGCACTAATCTCTTTATCCTTGTGCACTTTTAAGATCATGGATGTCATTGACTATTCCTTTTGGCTTGCACTTTGCCCTCCTTGACTACTTCAACCAAGCACTATAACCAGGCCAGAGAATGAAGCACTTGTGTGTGAGCCTCAAGTTTTTGCATGCAATTTCTATTATGCTCCTTGATTGTACTCTGCCTCTATCAGCTTATTTTTACAACACCCTTACTAAGGCACAAAGCTCATTAAATTAGTGTATCCCAATAGTTATGGTTATATATTGGCACTGTCAACGACTTTGTATTGTACCTTTCTTTTTCCACCTAATTTTATCGTAAACCTCCAGATGCAATAAGCAGTTACTGTTAGTAAGCCTTCAAAGACACAACAGCTAGTGTCAATGCTCGCCAGTGCACCTTGTCTAGTTAAGCCTAGCACAATAGAGTTCTGGCGAATGCACCAAGCACTTTACTGTGGTGTGTCTTTAAGATCATAGTTACAACTGCCTTTGAATATGCTTTTCTTATTGCCCATTGCAAAATTTTGGTACTAGCAGGCAATTCTTGGCATAAAGTAGGACGACCAGACATATGGGATGATGGAAACCATAACAACCCTGGCATACAGAGGCAATTTTTTTAATATTGTGAAGCTTGTGCTCCAAAATGCACTACTAGATCCCTTTCTTCCAAAATGTTCTAGGGGAGCCAAACCCCCTAGAAGAGGTCTGGCGTACTCTCTTTGTTTGCTACAGTTCAGGGCAAGTATTATGCCCCAGAACTATCAAAGATCAAGTCAGCACCATAATACCGGCAATGTCTTACATAGACATATGTCTGTGTTGTGTTGTTACATTAGTCATGCAAATATTATGGAACTTCAGCAATGCCAGTTATTGAGATGCCATCAAGGTTAAAGACATACATGTAACATACTTTCCTGAAACAAAATTCATAGGTGGGCTGCACTGTGTATTTACATCACACACATATATGAGAAAAATATATGGCTGTCAGGAGCAGCACCGTGCACTGGCTGGGCTATGACTGATAAGCACTGCTGTGAAACATGGAAAGGAAAAGGGCTTTTGGCACATGGGAAACCTAGTTACACATATTAATATATTAATAAGGCACCGCTAAAGTGTGCCTTGTAGGTTCACAGATAAGATGTCATCAATGATGTGGTTTAACATCTCAATAGCAATGTAATTGTGAGGTGATAAGCAGTGCATGTTAGGGGCACATGTTCAGTTGACTATAAGTGGTGAACTTCAGTGTTTTTTGTTCTTTTGACAATATTTTTTTATCTTATTTCAACACCAGACAATAACATCACTTTAACCTTTTTTTTTCCCAGTGAATTTCTACATTTTATGAACATAAGTTAAGATCTTTTTACAATACCTAGCTATGATGTCACTTTTTTCAGTTCTTATCTCTTTTTTCCAAAGTTAGAAGAGATCTTATTACCATACATAACTACACTGTCATGTTAACATTTGTTTTTTATTGAATATATAGTACATATGCACAGATTTGAATATGAACAATATTAATAAGAGATTAAATAAGGTTTAGCAGTGTAGAAAAAACATATCTAATGATTAAATCTTGTTAATTATATGACAATGTGTCTTTATGTGTACCTAAGTTAGCATATATACACCAATATATATTTCCATTATGGCTTCTTTAGACTTCATAGGTGGGAAGAGGGGTGTGCTTGGTCTAGACTGAGACTAGCGCGGAATGTTAGGGACGGTGTCAGGAGGACTGGCAATGGAGTGGATGTCAAGTGATAGTGGGGTGCATTGGGATTTTTAAAAATCACATTGAGTGGATGTCACCTAGGTTGTCAGCTGGCACCATCAGAGGCAGGTATGCTTAGGCTTAAGTTGATGGACAGGAAGTGGGGAATATGGGAGGAGCTTAATTGCAGTGGGGCTCCTCCATTATTATCCTGTTGTTGCACAGTCTCCTTCTCTCTGTACTTCAGTGTACTGCTGCTTTAGTCTGATGACAGCAGAAACACAGGAAGGTAGACGAGAAGCAATATAACTTGTAGTTATAAATAATTTGTATGACAGGTGACTAAATTAGAATGGAGGCTAAAGAGGGGAATTTGGAGTTAGTTAATTAAAGCAGTACTTTTTTTGCCTGTACATTATTACATGTGCCTAATATTCACTGTCTTCCTTTTCTTTCTTTCTTGCAGAACACGAAAGAAGAGGAGGCCCAGGAAGAATGAATCCTCTGCCATCAACACATCGGAAGGCCTTCCCTCTGGGGCTAGTAAGTTATGTATAGTTACTTATTTATTCTACTTGATTTTATTTAACTATCTCACCTACAATAATATGCAGCATGGCCTTCAGTTAAACTGTGTTTTCCTTACTTTTCATTTTTCTAACTTTTTCCTATCTTACTCTTTATCCATTTTAGTGTCCATGCATGCTGCACCTCTGTTTGTATCACTTTTTATGTTCCCTTCTGTTTCTGCAGCCTACTTCCTCCTGTGTTCTTTGTGTTTTTTCCTTCTTTGCCCTCCTTTTTTCTTACAGTGGAATCATCAACCTCCCCATTCCCTCTTACATTTCTCCTCTCCATTCCCTTCTCCTTCCTTTATTCATTATTTTTTTTTTTTTTTTAAGGTATTCCCAAGTCCAGCCCCTAATACTTTTTATGTTATCCCTTTCCAATGTTCTTGTCTCTGGCCTTTTTGTGCTTGCCCAGTGCCCACTGCCCACCCATATGTACCACTCCTCATCTCATTCCCGACATGTGCCATGTATTCTCCTTCAACTTCTTCTTTAATGTCATCTTTTACACCGGTCAATCTTCTACCTTCCATTAAATACCAAACCTAACCAAGGCCAAACCTGCATAAGCCCTGGCCTAAACCACCAGCCTTATATAATACTTATGTGGTCCCTAACACAGAAATAATATTCATACTGGTAATGAATTAAAGGTGAGGGGGTGGTGTGGGCAGTGGGACTCGGCCGGGACTCTGGAGTATGGGAAGCATAGGGTCACCCAAACTTTTCTTATGTACCAATAATTGCAAAAACAATATGCTGCACCACTGGGTTAACTCAATTAATGTTGCATGATATAGCTAACTAAAGTGTGCAGCAAAAATGTAAATCATCAAAGTTTAGATAGCAATGTATATAACTTTGCAGTATGGTCATTCTTTTAACCATATGTTAAGTGTCTGGTGAAAGAAAGTATCACCCCATGAAAGCGTAATTTAAATTTTTTCAATTTTACTTTTTCTTCCATTTGAGCCCAAAAAAAATGTAGCTGATTGTGGTGAATTAATTAATGCAATGTCCTGCAAATAGTGACTACTTGAACAACATGCAAGTCAAAGGGATACAGAATCACAGGAAACATTCCAGTGGAGAATTAGCAACGCTGTGTGTCTGACTGACAATACAAATGTGCTTGCAAGGGGCTCTACAATTTATGTTCTTTTTACTTCTTGCCGCACAACATCCTGCTGCTGTCATCGGAGGCCCAGCCTCAAGCTCCACCACTACCTCCAGACCCTAGCGATTGCTTTGCCAACCTGCCCATCACTAAGGAAGATGGCCACCTGACCTGATTGAAAACTCTCACTCATCACAGAGCCGACGACATCAGGACCATTATGGACCGAGGAGAAAAAACAGTTCTCATCCTGCACACATCTAGACCATCGTAAGTGGACAGCCGCATACTCTTTTACCAGCCTGCCAGACTCCTACACGCAGCCTCACTCCCATTCGCACACGCCCCTCACATTGACAAATGAAAAGCAGGAGATCGCTCATTCTTCTACATCGCATCCAAAGCATGGGACGACCACTCACAACATATCAAAGCCTCACTTCACTACTTCAGTTCTGCAAGAAGTTGAAGACCTGGCTCTTTAAATAACTCTACAAGGACCACAGCCGACTCTCCAGCTCAAGAACATGAATACCATCACGGGTGAATAGGGCACACTATAAATCAACACAACATAACCTCCAAGGACAATGAATGCCAGCAGGAGGTAACACCTTGGAGGGAGATGATCACGGTGGCATATGAATGGATGGTGATAATGGAGGAGGAGGAGGAATATGTGGCATCATCAGCACCAGTTCTGTCTTCTAGTGCCCAGCGGGTGGAACCAAGGGCAAGGCACCATCATCCCAGCCACTGCAGGTGGCTGAAAGGAACATTCCACCCAGCAGCCACAACCACTCTCCCCTCAGTCATGGAAAACCCAGTTGTGGCCGGCATGGCTCGTGGGGGGGGCAGGCACTGGGGGGTCATGGAGGGGCCCGGGGGGTCACGCGGGAGGTAGCATAATGAAAACAAATAAAGAAATAACTTACCTTTCCGCCGGGTCCCGCATCTCTGCTCCTGCTCTCCTGTCTCCACTCCAGGAACAGGAAGCAGGCAGCCAGACTCCCTCCCCTAAGCCAATCACAACGCTGCAATGCAGCGTTGTGATTAGACTAAGCGCCGTGACACGGGGCACAGCCAGGGGCTGTAGGGGTGGGCATGTTCTCCATGCAGGCTGTAATGCAGCCTGCATGGAGACGGGGAAAGTGTGCATGACTGGTTTGGGCGGCCCGAGAGGGCTGACCAAAGAGTCATTGTGCACTTAGGAGTGGGCAAACCACTCCTCTCCTGCCCTGCTTTGTTAGCAGAGCAGCCCTACCCACCCGCCTGCCTGCAAAGGAAACATAAAATGGTAATAACTAAAAGATATTACCATTTTATGTTTTTGCTTCTCACACTTCGAGAAAGCAGAGAGGCGATGCTCCTCCGCCATAGCGGAGGAGGCGCCACTGAGAGGACCTCCTCTGAAAGATACTAAAAGGAGTACAGAGCTTAAAGGAGGGTCAGAGGGATCTTGGGCTGAGACAAACATATGAAGGGGCATTTTAACAGGGAGAGGGGTAAGGCTTTTTTTCGCGGTGTGTTGGGAACTGTTGGGAAAGTGGTAGTGTAATTTTGTATGGTTTAGTTTTGTGTGTTTTTGAGGGATTTATGGAGAGGGGTGGGTCTGTTCTGGGTGGCAGCAATTGGGAAAGGAATAAATTAGTGTAGTGTACTTTAGTTTTAAGTGATTTATGAAGAGGGGTGGCTCTATTGCAGGTGGAGTGTTTTTTTGTAAAAATAAACACTTTCTTTTCGACTCATGGGTTGTCATTTAATTTCTTATTATGGTTATTATCATTATTAAGGTTAGTATTAGTTGCATCATTAGTTGTACTTTTTACTGTAACATCCATAAACTAGAATGCTTCTCCTACCTAAGGTCAGAGCAGATGGTAAGCCCCAAACCTGACCTATCACAAAGATATTGTCCAAATATCTATCCAAATTATTTTCTCTCTAGTCTACTCTCTGCTTGACTAGAGATCACTTACCATCAGGCTAACCCAAATGCTGGACTCCAGTCCACCCTCCTGCAATCAGTGTTGGAAAACAGATAATGCATTACCTTTGCCTCTCCCTTTCATAACTTTATATCACCTGAAAGCACCCACAATCACATCAGTCGGTAGTAGCGTGGTAATATCTATATACTGCTGTTACCATCCACACTTAGTCAGCCTTCACCACGAATGAGAGGTGTTACTTACAAAAAAAATCGAATACAGGAAATGTGTTTATATTGTACATACTGCAGAGTCATATCCAACCCCAAACCTAGTCACTTCCACCAGTATGGAGCAGAAATGTATTGTCTGACATCTCTCCAAAGACTTGCAGTTGATGCAGGGGTTTTTCCATAGAAACTCACTGCTGCTGGCACTAACAAGTCCAAACAGGGAAGACATGACACGAAAGACAAGGTTCTTCTTATTCAAAAAGGAGCAGCAGAACCAGCAAAGAAGTATTCTCATTTTGCAAAATGAAACAAAAAGGAAAAGCAGAGTGAATGGAAAATGCAAGACAAAGACCAGCTTCAATCAGCACAGTGTAAAGGGGAAGTCACTTACTAAAGTAAGTGCTATGAACATTCGAGTCACAGAAACAAGTTATCTTCACTAGAATCAGCAGGTAGATTAATTGGGCATAGATAGTGGGAAAAAGTGCACACTACCTATCCTTACCTATCATTGCTATATTTTAATCCTGCACTATAATGTCTCTTCTGGCCTGTATTAGTCAGATTGTGTTGGAAAATTAGCAATTTGTTGTAACCTGCCCTTGTAACAGTCTAGCATTGCGTTCACCAGATCTGATCCACCAAATATTAAATTTGTTGAGGGTGGAAATAGATAACAGCACAAAAGATCTCACAACTTGGGGGGGAGAGGGTTAGGGGATAAATGAGTGGATGAGCAGAGTGAATTAGGAAAAACATTAGAGCACAGCAAATCTGGCATGGAAAGAATTTGACTTTTAAGTTACCATATTCAGTATTTAGCAGCTAACAGACTCCTAAGTTAGTTATAGTTATCTAGGCTGAAGTCAAAATTTCAACGAGACACACGGTTAACTAGTATTTACAATTAAAGTTAAGGAAAATGATGTTGTACACAAATGGTGCAACTGCATTCTTCTGCTATTTTACGTCTTGGGAGTAGTGGTGAACCTCTGAGCAGCAGGGCCATGGATGTTCCACTTCTTTGAAGAAGAGGATGTCTGTCGAATGATAAAACGAATGAAATATTTGAAGGTCAAAGTAAACATGGTGTGCAGAGAGTGAGAGTGCACAGTATGGACCATAAGCTAGTACAAAATTAACTAAAGGCAAATTTAGTCCTACCAATTCTAGACAACTCGCTGCAAGTACCTTGAATAATTGATCACCCAAAAAATTAAAACGTTTAGGTGTGCTTTCATCATGCCCACCACAACCACTTAGGATTTGCCACATAAGCCACTAGTCTGTGATTTTAGAAATAACACACCCCTTTCAAGTCAACAGGGGTAGACCACTTTGGGTCCTCTTGTTTCCCACAGAAGAAAGGCACTGGTCTTTCTTCCACATGTTGTTATCAAGACTTGAAGTAAGCATTTCTTCGGCAGAGAGATAAACCAGATGAAAATGAAAATAAAAAGAATTTTAGTGTTAGTCTAGTCTAGTAACTTTCAGACGAATGAAGAGATGCTGGTGTGCAATTACCACAATGCTAATCAAATAACAATTCGAGCATTCATCCTGAATCAAATCATCAGATCAGGAAATGGTCTGGAGTTGTCCATTGCTGATTTAGATACCACTGATTGCTCACTGCAAAGTCTAGGTCTGATGCTAAGATTGAATTAGTTTTCTTTCTTTGTCACCACTCACCAACCAGCCACTTTGCCAAATGGCTGCATTGTCTTTGATTGTATTTTTGTGCCACATACTGGTACATTTTACTCGAAGAGTGTGGGGTGATTTATAAGTTTACCACCTTTATCACCCCCAAACTGATGGTTTAGTGGAAAGATTCAGCAAGACCCTGAAAGGCATTATAACGGGTTTGTCTGACAAACTCAGGAAGAAAGTGAACGTCCTACTGCCATGCCTCTTATTTGCATACAGTAGGTACCACAGTAGGGCGTGGGATTCAGCCCCTTTGAACTGTATTAGCACCCTATGAGAGGCCCCTTAAGCCTCACAGGCTGATCCATGTGAACTGGCTTACACTCCACTATGACAGGGCTGACATGACCATGCGAACAGTGACTAATAAGGGACAGGACGAGGAAAGTGAACCTCTTCCAGGACCACCACTGACTTGCAGCTGCCAGTCAGATTCAACTCGCCGTTTTGCCCCGCTAAAAGAAGTTTCACTTCCAAAAATGTTTCTAAGTCTGAACGTTGAAATCTTCACTGAGAGAAGACGTCAACAGCATCCAGCCAAAGATGGACATTCTCTGGGTGTGAATTTTGAACTTCTCCCACTCAGAGCTTTTCTGCGAAAAGTCAACAGCTTCACCAGGACTTCGTCTAACCGCTATTTAGACTTGTGGAATCCACCTTGGGTACAGCCTGCTGCCTTGTATCACTGAGAATTTTTGACTTGCATTCCAGAGGTTAAATTAGAAGGTAAAATAATTTTTCACCAGACCAAACCTGGTCCATGTATCCGACCTGTGCTCCTTTGCAGTCAGACTTATTTTTTACATTGATCCACTCTAATGTGACTAGATACCTTTGGTTGTCACTTTGCGCTTTTGCCGCTAGAAATATCTAGTACTTTGAAAAATCATAACTATAGTTCCCTACATCAGACTCAGACTTATGTGTTTTGGTGTCCATTTGCTCATTAAAATTTACTATATTTTGTTTTATATATTGGAGTGAGTTTTTATTGTGTTGTGTTTTCTTTTTTTTACTGCTTTGGTACTGATAAATGCTTTTCACATTTATCTTAATTAAAGCCTGACTGCTCTGTGTTACAGAGAGTTGAGCTCAAGTTTAAATTAATAAGACCTTACTGGACCTTGTAAGTAATAGTGCCATTATAACTTGAAGAGGACTACCAACCACTTCAACTAATAATCCTCTTTCTCACAGTGCCAAAACTAATAGATTCAGTGGGAGCTCGACAATGGAGTAGCTGACTTCACGGAACAACCATTGTCTTCAGCCATGAATCTTGTCTAGCTGGAGGATTCTGACTTTCAAATAGTAGACTAAATCAAAAGGTAAAAAATTTGACCCCAGTGACACGCTTTGTGTATTCAAATTCCGCTCCAACATGGTTGGCCTAATATTTTGACTAGGTCCCTGTCAACCATTAACTGAGACTTCATATTAACACTTTACTTTTTCTAGAAAGTTTTTGCCTTAAAAATTGAAAAAAATTAGTTTAATAATGTTTATTTATTTTTCTTATTAAATACTTATTGTTTTTCTCAGTGGGTTTGGGAATTTTATTATTGTCTAATCTTCATAATAAAAATGCTGGTATTGTTTGAACTTATCAGAAAAAAGAAGTTACCCTCTACTGATATTATTTTAGGTCTGGGACAAGGGGGAAATCAGGACTATAAATACAATATCAATGTATCACTCGACCTGTATTTCTTCCACTATGGCTGTAATGTGCTTTTATATTCTGACCCAGAAAACTCTACAAATCTTGCAAAATTATTTATAAAACAATTTTTTATTGTTTTTTTCTTTTTCAAAGACTTGCTACCACCAATAAATGCATTAATCACATGTCCACAATAGTCTCACATTATTTGACATATATTTTCATAAAAAGCTTATTACTTTTTATAACGAACTCGTGTACACATACAATTATTTAGTCCCCATCCTACAGTCCACTCACTCATACATCCATCAGAAAACACCACCTGTCATACCATCATTACAAACCAAGACCCAGCCACTCCACACACACACAGAAAAATGCAACCTCAAGAGATGTTCGAATTCAACCGTTGTAGTGTTGTGAGCTGGAATCACTCCTAAAAACGGTCAACGCACGTTTTGGTGTGGAAATTATTTTCATCCAAACACCTTCTCCAGGACCACACAAAAGGAGACTACTTCAAGGGGTGGCCAATGGGGGCAAATCTATAAAAGAGTATGCAAAACAAACGATCAGAACCTAAAAAAGCATTCCTTTGAAATTAATATTAGAAGTTCCATTGTTGAGAACAATTGAGAAAGCATAGCGATGCAGAGCGATCGTACATCGCACCAGTTGAATGAGTCCAGACATAAACTGTGCAAAAGAAAGCCAGAACCGTATATCGAAGAACACCTTTTATCTTAGTCCCGTATGCAGTGTGTTGTGAGTGAAGGGTTCCTGATTCATACGGTTTCGTGAAGCTAAGTAGGGAGAGTCAGAGGGATAGATAAGCACAACGAGAAACAAGAACAGAATCCCAGCCTGATGTTCACATACACAGGGCTTTAAGTGGGCCGGGTCTCACCGGTGCTGAGCACCGGTAGTTTTTTGAAGGAGGCCTCGATACGGGTCTCTATCGGGCTCTGTTTTATGCCCTGGGACAGGCGTTCCGTTTTTTCCCAGACTGCAGTGACAGCAGCAAGCACATCGATATGCGTGTGCTCACACTGCTCACTTCTCACTAGTGGAGAAGTTACGGCATGACGTCATGCCAGGAGAGCGTTGTAGGGGAAGGGAAATCCTTTAAAGAGAGTCATTTTCTCTCTCGATTTCCCTTCTCTTTTTGAAACTTAGGAGCAGCAACATTGTCGTGCTGTCACCAGGGCTTTAAGTGGAAGCTTTTTCAATATTATATACTAGCCATAGTTGCTGCTTATTTATCTTATGCAACTAACAACCATTGACAAAGCCAATAGTCCTGACTTGTTGTAGGTATGATGTTACTTGTTGTATCATACATCTGGATGCAATGACAGAAACAGCAAAATACAAGTCCGGCGGCACACTATGCTAAGGACAGATTTTTAGCCTAAGTGCTTTAAGCCACGCCCTTAATTACATTGGCCACGCCCCTTTGAAAGACCCCCCAGTTTTTTCATCCCACTTAAAGCCCTGCACATACACACACTACTCGTGTTTATTTTTGCCTTCACCATCTCACATCCGATCTGTGTGGATCGTACTTACACTGTTATCCAGATCTGTCAGGAGCAGATGTCCGTGTATGTAAACACTTTCCTAACTCAACTCCTCGAATCTGATTGGACGCTTCTGTCAGAAATGATTCAAATAAATCCTACTGGGCGGGTAACAATAAGAGACCTAGGTCAAATACACTTGCCTGAAAATAGGGTGGCACAAGAATGTATACCAGAATACCAGAAAAATATTACCTTATGTTTTCTTCTTCCATTACAAATATCTCGGCCCCAACATCTTTAATGTATCCCGGTAATAGCTTAACTGAATTCTGCATCAAGAAACGGGACGTCTTAAAATTGTAAGTGAGGCAACCAGTTTAACCGCTTTGTTTAAAAGGCTTAAAAGAGAGCATTTCAAATTACGCTGGCCATATGAATTAATTGTGTGAAAGAAGGGTGCAGCACCCACCGATAGACTTACGAGAGATCAAAAGACAGGGCTATGAGTTGAGGTCTGCTCAGACATCTCATCAGGAGATTAGTAAACTCCCTCATGGGGCGGCAACTATTATGCCAAAGACACCAGAGAAGCGGTACGTGGGGAAACTAATCCATAGCAGCAGCTATTCAAAGCAGCAGAAGTTCCACCGAGGCTGAGCCCCTAGAAGGACTATTATTGAAATAGGAAATGACAGACATCCCTACTTCAAATAGTGAGTTAAACAATTATATGTCTCATTCTAATGAGGAGGTAAGTCCTGTCCGAGAGCCAGCTTCGGATACCTGTGATGCACCCACGCAAATGCGATCTTACTGAGAAGTAGCCATCTGAAATGCTGAACTTGCAAACAGGCTCCTGGTATGTCTGAAAGATTTGGATGCTAAAGTCCGCTGCATACGGAAGTCTATAAGTATGCTGGACTTCACCTGTTACCAATTAACAGAAATCAAGAAAGTTTGAAAGCGGCATGTATTCTGACATCAGGGTATAATGGGGGCCATCTTAAAGTTATTACTATATATAAAGAATGCTCTACCTTACTGTTTGAACTTATCCCATATTGCTCTAGAGAACTGCATGCTGCTTGTCCTATAACCACTAGTGAGTGAGACTTCTGTTGAGATCAAAATAAGCTGTGTCCATTTAGTTGACAATCGTTCCCCCTTCACAAATTGATAACCTGCTTTCTGACAGTCATCTTGAGCTTGCTATGAACCAATTGCGAGCAGGTATGCTGATCTCATAGGTACCACTATGCCTCACTTGCTGCAGCACCTCAGCTCTACCTGTGCCTAGCACTGAGTCCCTGCTCCACACCAACCACAATCACATTTTTCTCTGTGGAGATCTCCTCAACCTATAAAACAAACTTCTGTGACATGTTTATTGGCCATACCCATCATTTCTTGGCATTAGCTGAAATCAAGGTCTCAGCTGTTTTCAGCTCAGTTAATTGAGTGAACTTTGCGAAGAACATAGACAGTAGAATTTTAGCAATGTAATAGTTTTTTTGCTATGCCATACTGTGAAGTAAGTGATTGGTCAAACCTGACAGTTCTTATACATGGGATAAAGTACCCAACACTGTACATTATAAGGATATTTATTTAGTTAAGGAGCTTATAGAGCACGCAGCTACCCAAAAGGGTCTCCCGGCGCTAGAGGCAGACAGTAGCTAGTGACACAGCAAAAAATACCCAGGTGACAAGGGCTCAATCAGGGCAGTTGAAGAGCATGGTTTTTAGGTTCTTATGGAAAGTAAGCAGTGAGTTACAGTTTCTGAGAGCTACCGGAAAATAATTCCAGAGTTTGGGTCCTAAAACAAAGAAGGAGCGCCCTTAATACGAGCCCTGCGAAACCTAGGCATGGTAAACAGTGCGAGGTTAGCTGATCTCAGCGCTCGGGAAGGGACATGCGGGGACACCAGATCTTGGATAAAAGAAGGGGCGAGACCGTGTCTAGTTCGAAACATGTAACATAAGGCCTTGAATTTAATCCGTTTGTCAACCTTCAGTCAGTGCAATTTGTGGGGCAAGGGAGAGATGGAAACATATCTCGGCCAGCAGGAAAAGAAGGCGGGCGGCCGCGTTCTGGATGATCTGCAAGCGATGAATCAAGGCTTTTTCAGCGCCCAGATACAGTATATTCCCATAGTCCAATCTGGACGTTACCAAGACCTGCAGCACTGTTCTCTGGGAACTTAGAGGAATCACCCAAAGGATATTCTTGAGCCATTTCAGAATGGAAAAGCAAGAGGCTGTGAGCTTGGAGACCTGCGGTGTCAGGGAAAGATTCTTATCAATGATGAAACCGAGATTCTTAACCTTATCTACCGGCGCGAGTAAAGGTCGCAGTATGACAGGCCAGTGGAGAACTCCCCAAAGTTCAGGGTTGTTTCCCAGGATCAGGACTTCGGTTTTATTGCCATTGAGTTTAAGGAAGTTTCTGTTCATCCAGAGGGCGACGTTGGACAGGCATTGCCTGAGCGGGGAAGGATCTTTGTTTTGAGCATCTGATAGTGAGAAGATAATCTGAGAGTCTACGTGTACGAAAATACGGTGAGACCAGACTCTTCAATCACTTCCATCAAGGGGTGAAAGTAACTTTTAAAAAGCAGAGGGCTCAGAATAGATCCCTGAGGAACACCCTAGGTCAGTGTTAGGGTCGTAGAGGTGTTGTTTGCTGATGAGACCTGAAATGTCTGGTCTTTCAGAAAAGAAGATAGCCACTTCAAGGCAATGCCACCAATGCCTGAATCCTCCAATCTATCCAAAAAATTGAAATGTGAGACCCTATCGAAAGCTGCGCTTAAATACAGAAAGGGCGGCTGTCCCACCAGATTCGAGTTCTTGCCTCAGGAGTTCTATGACTCCAAGTAGGAGGGATTCAGTGCTGTGGCCAGCCCTAAACCCAGACTGGGATGGATGCAGCAGGTTGTGAGCAGTAACAAAGGAAGAGAGGTGAGTGTTAACATGTTTTTCCAGAATTTTGGAGAAAACAGAGAGAATCGAAATTGGCCTAAAGTTTGGCCAGCATTGAGGGTAAAGGTCATTCTTCTTGAGCAGAGGGAGTACCAAGGCATGCTTCCAATTCTGAGGTACCTCACCTGTGATCAAGGAGGAATTAAGGAGATCCAGAACTACGGTGAAGGCAGCCTCCTCTAACAATCTAAGTTTTGATGGTGGGAGGGGATCAAGCGGGGAGCCGGACTTGATGGTAGCCAGTAAAGTTTGCAATCGTGAAAGATCCAAAAGGGGCCAGGCATCTATTTCCAAGGGCTTGTCTGACTTAACTGTGGACTGACCGTCCACTAGATGTGGGACTAGTGGCCCGAGTGGTTGGGTGTCAGCAATTGACGGTGTTACTAACATAGAAGCATCTGCTTCTAATTGCCAATGAATTAGCTTGACTTTGTTTAGAAAAAAAGAGGCAAGTTTGTAACACTGTTGTTGATAAAGTTAGGGGGCGGTGTGAACGTGCTAGCTGTGGACAGATCATTTACTACTTTAAACATAGTTTTTTGACAGTTTTGAGCGTTGGTAATCAATTTTGTATAGTAGTCTGCCCGTGCAGATTTGCAAGAGGCATGATATTTTTTCAAGACTGCTACATATTCAGCCTTCGCCTTAAGTGCATGATGCTTCCTCCAAACCCTTTTGAGGGATTTACAGGCCTTTTTTTCTGAGCGAAGGCTATCATTAAACCACTAGTGATAGAAATCCCATGGACAAGCCTTTAGCCTCCTCCATCTTGAAATCCATTCCCCTGCCCAACGACCCCTCCCGCCCTAGAAGATATGAGACCTACCTTGCGTCCACGGATCTCCAGGACCTGCACAACTCTTACCCTACTTGGTCCAACCCCAACATGATCCCGCTGAGACAAATACAATCCATCCTTTCTAACCCGAACAGAGAACCTCCTCGCAATCTTAGAGGCAGCAATAAGGTCAACATCACTCGTGTGAACATCACCCAGAATCCTTCCCCCCCCCTAATCCTCTACGACTTAAATGTGTACTTCTAAATTGCAGGTCAGCCAGTAAACACGCCTCTGATATCTTCGACCTCATCCAACACAAGGACTTAGACATTATCATCCTCACTGAAACTTGGCTAAATCCCGCTTCCACTCCTATTTTAGACCTCCTAGTACCTCCCACTCATGATATAATTAGGTTAGACAGAGCTCAGAAATTGGGTGGTGGCCTAGCATGTATTCATAGGAACACACTCTCGATTTCTCACGTGGTGTCCTCTAAGCCCTCCTCCTGTGAATACTTTTGTCTCAGCATCTCAAGTAAGAACCTTCCGGTTTGCAAACTTCACACCTTCTACCACCCCCCGGGAGACAATCTCCCCTTCATTGAGCAATTAATGGAAATCATTTCTGGCAATGTTGACTCAGCTGTGTCCCAAATCTTCCTGGGTGACTTCAACCTTCACTGGGCAAACCCCAAAGACCTCGCTGTATCTTGCCTTAAAGCTTTCTTAAATGATCAAGATCTGATTCAGCACTGTGACCAACCAACCCATAATAAAGGAGAAACTCTAGACCTCATTATCTCGAAAGGGCAGACCATCACCCTGGATTCCATTACCCCGTGTGACTGGTCAGACCACCACTGCATCCTCTTTTATATTAACAGGGAGGTACTGATGAGGAAGGCTCAACCAACAAAATCAAAGATATGGAAAAGGGACCTTAGATCAATAAACTCTGTTGATCTAGCTGCCCATTGTAAATCTGCCCTCTCCTCCCAAGCTGACTTGATTGAGGTGCAGTTACTCACTGACTCCTACAATTCGACCATCTCCAACATCATGGATGACATTGCTCCACTCCAACATAAAAATGCCACAACAAAAATATCCAAACCGTGGTATAATGAAAACTTAAACACGGAACGCCGCAACCTTAGGGCAGTTGAACGTTCCTGGAGATCAAATCCCTCCTCGGACCAATTTAAACTCCTGAGAGATGTTAGGAGCCTCTACTACAAACAAATCAAGAGCGCTAAGGCTAACTACTTCAGACACCAATTGGATCAAGCGGCAAACCGTCCCAAGAAACTTTTTGAATTGGTCAAACAGCAATCAGTTGTAGGTCCAAACCTCTCTGAACCTGGAGGCAGCCCACCCTCTTGCGACGTACTTGCTGCTTTCTTCATTGAGAAATCAAGGCTCATCTCCACTGACCTCGCCTCTAAGAAGGCTCTACTGCCCTCCTCCAGGGCAGCATCACCCCTTGACCTCTTAGAAAAGCGCAACTCTACCACCCAGAACACCAAGAACAATGCGCCATGGGGCACCTTTACCCCATTTAGTGAAAAAGACATCAAAAAGATCCTTCAGAATATAAACCCATCCAACCACTTCAGTGACCCGTTACTCCCGGCCATCTTCAAAGAAATCAAGAATGCACTCATCCCCACCTGGACAAGGATTGTAAACGCTTCTCTATCACAAGGCACGATCCCCGACTGCCTAAAAGCAGCTCAGGTATCACCTATACTAAAAAAAACTAACGCTGACAAAGCTGATCTCAATAACTTCTGACCTATCTCCAACATCCCCACCCTAGCGAAACTCCTCGAAAAATGCGTACAATCCCAACTCTGTGCTCACATAGAGAACTACCAACTCCTAGACCAGCATCAATCCGGCTTTCGGAAGGGGCACAGCACCGAATCGGCTCTCACTCATGTTATGGATGACATTTTAAAAATGATCGATGAAAATGAATCCTGCCTCCTGATCCTCCTTGACCTTTCCTCCGCATTCGACATGGTTAATCATGACAACCTCCTATCCATTCTGCAAAACAGGATGGGTTTTTCTGATTAGGTGCTACAATGGTTCTTGTCCTTCCTCCACCACAGATCTCAAAGAGTCAGGGCAAATCACTCTCTCTCCCAGCCCTCTCCAGTACTCATGGGGGTCCCGCAAGCATCTGCCTTATCTCCTATCCTCTTCAACCTTTTCTTGGAACCATTAGCTAACTCACTAAACTCCACGGGTATTCTTTTCCATATGTATGCTGACGACACGCAACTCTATTTGAAAATCGCATCCCCGGAAAACATCATCTCACTCAACACTACCCTAACGTCTACTCAAAACTGGTTAACTGAGAACCATCTCCTGCTCAACACCTCTAAAACGGAATTCCTGCTCATCTCCCCTCCGAACCACGTCCCCAAGCTAGACCTTTGGATGAGTCACCTCACTGCTTTCAACTGCACTCCTCTCATCATAGACTCAGCCAAATCTCTCGGAGTCACCATGGACAAGCACCTGAATATGAAAAATCATATCAGCAATATATGTAAGGGAGCAAACCACTTGATGAGGACACTCAGAAATATCAAACCTTTCCTTCCACTTAATGATTTCAAGCAGGTGGTCCAAGCGCTTGTCCTGCTGAGGCTAGATTACGGCAGCGCTACCCTCTGTGGCCTTCCCAAATACACCCTGGCTCCACTAAGGGCATCACTGAATGCTGCTGCTAGACTGGTTACAGGCACCAAACGCAATGAGCACATATCCCCAGTCCTTAAATCTCTTAATTGGCTCCCCTACGAAGCACGAATTCAGTTAAAGATTGCCGTTATGACGCACAAAGCCATCCACCTTAATACTCCCAGGTACCTTGCGCAAAAACTTGAACTATCTTGTGGTGTAAGAGCTTCAAGAAGCGCCACTACTTTCCTCTTGGAAACCACTCATCCTTAGCAAAAAGAGAACTTGTCACCGAGCCTTCTCTGGCGCCGCCCCAAAGATATGGAACTCTCTACCACCGGAAGTACGCAGAATCTCCTCAACGACGGTGTTCAAACTGGAAGTCAAAAGATTCCTTATGAATAAATTCCTACCATAAGTGGGCTAGGCTCTCCTGCTCGATGACATTGTTCCTACTACCATGGTACCATCATTTAATACTACTCTTCTTTACCACATACTGTGCCCCCCTTCGCTACCCGTGTACAACTGTTTATTATAACCCTCCGTGTTGCAATTGTCTTGTAATCTGCGATCATTCCTGTTTTTACTCCTACCTGATGTTGATTTTGCATTTATGTCCTTCCTTCCTTCCTAATGTAAAGCGCTGCGATATCCTTTGGGATCTTGTTCGCGCTATATAAAACTTTATAATTAAATAAATAAGGGTGCCGGAGGACGCATTCTGCCTTGTGTTTTAGATGATCAAGGCAAAATTGAATCCGTGGCCCTTTCAAACCAGTGATGTACAGTGATTTGATCAGTATCCGGTGTAGAAACCAGAGCAGGGATAGTATGTAAAAGTAGTTTGTTTAATTCCATCATGTCCAATTTAGCTCAATGCCTGTTAGTAGTTTGTCGTGTCGACCAAGGAAAGGAAGAGAAAGAGACTGTGATATTAAAAGGTACTGCATAGGGATCAGTCCAGCAAAGTGGGTCGACGTAGAGGGAAGAGAGGTTAGAGAAGATGGGGTCCAATAGATGGCCCGCACTGTGGGTGGCTACAGAATTCAGAAGAGAAAGATTAAGTGATCCCAAATCCTCTATAAGGGTTAAGAATAGCTTATTTTGGGGGTCTTCAAGATGCAAATTAAAGTCTCCAAGCAAAGTAAAATTAGCTGCCTGTAAAATGTGTAGCGCCAAATAATCTGGTAAAACTGCACACCAATTACTAGGCGGTCCTGGGGGACGGTAAATAAGGGCCCCTGAAAGGGTGAATATAGGTGAGACAAGAAGAGAGAAATGAAGAGCCTCGCAATTTGGAATTTGTAGGTTTTTAATATTACATTTGTAATCCTTTTTATAAATAATGCCAATGCCAAAACCTATTCTGCGAGGTCTATTTATCCCCTTAAGAGCAAAGTTAGCAGGGAGGGCAGAAATTATATCAGGTGAGGAGCCATCATGGAGCCACGTTTCAGTTAAGAAGATTATATCAGGGTCCATATCACAAAGAAAATTAAATAAGTGAGTCTGATATTTTGGAAGGGAGCAACAATTTAGATTGAAACACCTAAGCATTTTAATTGGGGGAGAGAAAGCTAGATCCTTGGCCCTAGGCTGGGAAGCCGCCTCCTGGGTAGGAGAAGCTGGCACCGCCTTAGGAGGAAAGGTAGACCATTCAAACTGACCACATGTGCAAAAGAATTGGTGTGCCTCCGGAGAAAAAGTCTGGCATGAGGCATTAACTTTGGGCCTTAAATTGTGGAGGGCCAGTAAAGTATAGACTGTAGGAGCTGGTTGAAAAAGACCAGGGTCTCTGGCCCCTGGCCCCAGCCGGATGCGGACGGGTGCAGACGGGCGTGCCTTAGGCGCGCCCGCTGCGAGCTTCCGTTGCGCATCCGCACCAGCATATGTTTAAATAGGCAACCCAACAAAACAACTAGAATGCTGCCTGCCCGGAAGTGCTAAGCAGGAAATTATGTGGGCGTGCCCTCTGCCCTCCGCACAATTGGCAATGTAGCCACGGCAGACTGGAGCAGGAGGCACAGAGAAAACCTTTAAAAAATGACCCCAAGTAAGTTCAATATAACGTATTAAAATGTTCACATACAAGCAGATTAAAAATGGAGAAATCCTTAGGCTAAGTGTCCCACCGTGGAGGAGCGTAGCTAGCGAGACGCCAGCAGACTCTGCCAATGTCCGCTGCGCGTCAGCACCAGCATAGGTTTAAAGAGGTAACCCGACAAAACAACTAGAATGCTGCCTGCCCGGAAGTGCTAAGCCAGAAATGATGTGGGCGTGCCCTCTGCCCTCCACACAATCGGCAATGTAGCCGCGGTGGACCAGAGCAGGAGGCACAGAGAAAACTTTTAAAAAAATGACCACAAGAAAGTGCAATATAAAGTATTAAAATGTTCACATACATGCAGATTAAAAATGTTAAAATCCTTAGGCTAAGTGTCCCACCGTGGAGGAGCGTAGATAGCGAGGCGCCAGCAGACCCTGCCACTGTCCCATTGCACAGGATATTGCAAGTCACTGAGGATTTCAGTGACCATGTAGAGAAAATAGCCAAAAGGCTGAGTAGCGTTATTGAGTGATGGAACACCGATGTGACTTCTAATATTCAATTAAAACATACTGCAGATTGTACTTTATTCCTTAAGATATATGGTCAAACCATATCCCTTTCCACAAACCATTTAAATCCTTGATGTGGTGCTCCTTCACATAAACAAATAGGATGTTTGCAAACATGAAGAATACAATTAGAATCTCTAGTAGAAATTTAGGTACACCAAATAGCAGTTACACATTTGCTGCAAAGAGATATTAGTCAGTTTAAAAAAAAAAAACACTATAATACAGAATGTGGAATTATGCAGAAATTTCCTATATTTCCTATAATTATCTAGAGTGGAAAAATAAACATAATGCTACAAAACTCTCTTTCCTGCTTATCACTATTCCTTCTGAAAACAGAGCAGAAGAAGGAAAAGCCATGTTTCATTTAAATCTTTTAATATGCATCTTTAATTATGCTCCATGACATACCTTTCCCCTTGGCTTCTGGCAGCAGGTATTGTGATGCCAGAATTCAACTGTAATAACTTATTGCAATTGAGCAGCTAAGTCATTTCTTTATTACAGGCGACTAGGGACGTCAAATGACACCTGTAATAAGGAAATTAGAGACGTACTTTCAAATAGGGATTGCAGGCTCCCACATGTTGTAGCACATTTTCAAGAAATAATTTAACAGCTCCTGACCTTTATTTGTGTGTGAAGTACTAAATACAGACAATAGATTGTAACCTATCTTTGCTAACAGACCGCATTGGGTTTTTTTCCCTCAAAAATGTCACTGGACACTTAAAGAGTTTAATAAAGGCAAAGGCATACATATCATACAAAAAGCAAACAAATGCATTTCATCCCTTCAATCATCACTTTAAGGGCAAAATTCTGTACCTGGGAACAACCTCAGCAGCCTTGAATAAGAAAATATGAATTCTGTTTTCAAAGAAGCAAAACACCCATGAAGCCATACTCTCTTTTTGGTCTTCCAAAAACTGCTAGGCAATTGCCCCTTGAGAGACTACTCACTTATTCTTTTCTACATACCACTTTCATATGAACAGAGAGCCAATCCCAACAAGACAACTTTTTTAATGGGCTCAGTAAATGTCTCATCCCGAACAATTTTGAACTGTACTTTGCCATATTAATACAAACTAGATCCCAACCAAGGCTGTATGTATATTATCAACCTTCTCATTAATAAAGTCACCGCACCTTGAATAAACCCTATACCCTTAAAATAATCTTCACCTCCCCCCCCATAAGCGAATAAAATTGCTTATGCTTCCATCAGCACATCTTAAACATTCATTGGGAATCACAAGCAGACATGAACTTCTAAAGAAAAACTTATTGGGTTGAAGAGTCCTCTCACCACATGCAAACGGTCCACCGAGATAGCAATGAAACATTTTTACATGCTGCCCATATTTTTTCAAAACTGCCCAAGAGGAATTAGCAGAATCCTGATGGCCTAACTTCCACCTTCGCTCCAATAGAAAATCTGTTATGATTAGGCAACAGTCTATTGGGAAACATATGAAAGATTCAGGAGAAATTTACTGCCTACTTCATTCCCATTCTCAAGCAAGTCAAAAGTAAAACAACTAAACCACATCACATTTCATGTACTGCAACATACATTATAAGTAGGGGTGGGTGTTAAAGTCTGCTCCACTGGCAGAGTTCGTGGAGTTTTGCCCACTCTGTGCTCCAAGCACAGAGTTTGGCAACAGCTCTGCCAACCACAGCGTGGCATAGTTTTTATCGCACGCAGCTTGGCAACGTTAAGTTAGTGAGCGCAAGCGAGAAAAAACGTGCACTGCACCACCTCCCGGTGAGATTTCTCAACATGGGCGGTCACGGCAGGTCGCTACCACTCGTGTTGAGAAAGTTGCCACTCGCTTTGCAAAAGCTGCCGCTTGAGTAAAAAAATCTACTCGATCAGCAGAAAGAGGTCAGCGCTCTCTGGTGCACCGCATGGTGCCGTTTGCACTGATTTTACAGCGCGGGGTGTGCTCCTGGTCCTGAAAGGCAGCGAGAGCAGCACGATGGACTGGAATTCTGCTACTTTCACTTTTCCAAGTTAAACACTGCAATTTCACCCATCACTGCAAACTGCAGTTCCACATATTTCACAAGCACTTCACTCCCAATTGTCACTTCAAGCAATATCACTGTGTTTTAGACCCAGGCGTACTAGTGAGAATGCATGAGAATTATTTTCATACATTATCCCCCTACACCCGTGCCCAATGACCATTTCAAGACTGTTGAATTTTTCCAAAAAGTGCGCTTTACCCACTTTTAACGCTGGTAGTCACTTATTCTAAATCAACATCATGTTCTATTTTAAGTTCATTCGAATCTTTACATACAATTAATCACTTGATGAACTAAAGCAGAATGTGAATGACTAATAAATACGCCTCTGGATACAAGTCATCAAACATTCATTAAAAATAGCCAAAAAGAGTTACAGAGAATGAACCACCAAAGTGATTGTCACTAAACATTAAATTCAACTGAATAGCTATTCAGTTACATGTAATGAATTTTCATTGAAAGGTAAATTTGAAAGCACATTTATTATGAGCCAACACATGTTAACATGTTGTTCCAGGCTTACGTGTGTGAAATGTCAATAAAATAATTTTTTAAATGGTCAGTCCTGTTGACACGAACTTTGTTATCTGAAAAATGTTTTATAAAAAATACAATGTGCAGAGTTTAGGTTGAAAAATGAAATGTTTTAAATGCAACAATTGTAGTAGGCTCCAATACTTAAATCTATCAGCCTATAGATTAGAAATGAAACCTGGATTCTTAACTTGACATATCTGAGGATGCCATGAATGAATAAGAAAACATATTAATACTAAAAAGCTTGTTTTTCACATTAAACGACCGTTGTGCAAGATGTTTTTCTTTTCTTTGCTGTAGACATTGCAATTTCAGAAGCTACTGTTCATCAGCTAATGAATAGACACTTTGGGGCCGATTCCGATTCGGGCCGGAAAAAATACCGACCGACTCGGTACGGGAATTTAGTCCGACCGACTCGGACCGGCGCCGTACGACCCGGGTAGTACGATGAATTGCATGTGAAATCCGACCGACTCGGACGGAATACAAAACGACCGACCGAGCCGGACGTAAACAAGCCATCCGGCCGGGAAATCACGCGAAACGAACCGACCGACACGCACCCGGATTGAACCCGAACGAAACGAACCCGCGAACTCCGACCCGCGTAGTACGATGCTGTGCGTGCAAAACACGACCGACTCGCCCGGAGCACAAGCCGTACGACCGACACGCATACAAAACCCAGCCGAAGCAACCCAATACTCCGCGACCGACTCGTACGCCGCATATGAAACCTAGCTGACACACAGCGGGAACGAGTCGGACAAGATCGCACCAGACAACTGCAGCGTCCTACTCGGACACAAGAACGACTCCTACATGCACCAAAAACACCAAGGAAATTTTTTTTTTAAAAAAGGGCCAAACAAGCAACCACAAAGCCAATAAATACAGGGAGGAAAAAAAAATGGAACAAGGACACACCTCCAACTCCACCTACATAAAGGCCACAAATCCCTACCATGATCCTTTGCAAATTCCACTGACCTGCCAGCACAGAACACCATCACACAGCAACCACAGACACACTCACAGCTCATACATCACACAAGCCACACACCATTACCACACCTACAAATAGCACCCTCACACACACCCAGCTAAACCTACACTCACACCCCCACTTGCACACACACACACATCAATCACCACCACCACCCATCACCATGCCCCCAAAGAAGAATCATAAGTTCCTAGACAGTGAATTGGAAGTCATGGTAGATGAGATCCTCAGGGTAGAGCCACAGTTGTTTGGTACATTGGTACAACAGACCCCTATGTCGCAGAAAACCAAGATGTGGGCGAGGATTGTCGACAGGGTGAACGCACAATCACCATGTTTGCGCACAAAGGAAGACATCCAGAACAGGTGGTATGATGTGCGCAGGAGGGTCCGGGACCTACTCAAAAAGGACTACCTCCTCAGCCAGCACACCGGCAGTGGCCCTCCTGCAAAACCAGTATACCTCAGGCCCTGGGAGGAGAAGGTGCGGGCCATCCTACCACCAGTGAGCGTATACGGACTAACAGACATCCCAGAGCCTGGTGAGTACACAACTAATATACACAATATGGTGTGACAACACACACACATCACAGTCAAGGGGATAGGCAAACCATGCACCCTTAGCAAATACACAGCAACCAAAAGATATTCATCCCAAGATGTGAATGCTAGTCAGACAAACACAATACCTGCCATCTCATAGTGATATGTAACTGTGTCATGACATGTACAAACCTAACAACAAATACAGCAAGGCAGTGGCACAAATAGAACCAACAAACACTCCCAGATATTTACCCACCACTAGAACACCACCTCACAGGGAAGCTCACTGAAAGGAAGGAATTCGGTGTATGCTGGTGAAGTCAGTGTAGCCAATAGCATGATGGGAGTGGTAGTCACAGATATTGGTCACACCCACAATTGGCCCATCAACACCACTCTGAACCATGCTCACATCACAGGGAGTGGAAAACAACTGACAAGATGGCTGACACTGGGTACTGCTGTGGGGAGCACAAGGCCCTGATGGGAACTGGGCACCAACAAACAACAGGACCACACTGTCAGCCATCTTGCCATTGCTGTCACACTCACACACAGTGAAGTCCACTCAAAAGGAAGGAAGTATGGGCATGCTGGGAAGGGGGTGTAGGCAATAGCATGATGGGAGTTGTAGGCACAGATATTGGTCAGCCTCACAATTGGCCCATCAACACCACTCTGAACCATGCTCACATCACAGGGAGTGGAAAACAACTGACAAGATGGCTGACACTGGGTACTGCTGGGGGAGCACAAGGCCCTGATGGGAACTGGGCACCAACAAACAACAGGACCACACTGTCAGCCATCTTGCCATTGCTGTCACACTCACACACAGTGAAGTCCACTCAAAAGGAAGGAAGTATGGGCATGCTGGGAAGGGGGTGTAGGCAATAGCATGATGGGAGTTGTAGGCACAGATATTGGTCAGCCTCACAATTGGCCCATCAACACCACTCTGAACCATGCTCACATCACAGGGAGTGGAAAACAACTGACAAGATGGCTGACACTGGGTACTGCTGGGGGAGCACAAGGCCCTGCTGGGAACTGTGCAACAACCAACAGCAGGACACCACTGACTGACATCCTGAAAGACAACTTGCACTCCCTGCAATGGAAGCACGTTCCATGGTGGGATATCTGGCTGGGTGGGAAGGAGGACACACAGCACTGACCATAGTTACAAGCACCTCCCCTCACACACCCCCTCAACACTAACTCCACATAACCCACCTGGGAGAATGCAATGCCTCACATCCTAACTGAAGATCCCACAAAGAACCACCACCCTGGGTTATGCTGTGTGAAGCACAGGGACACTCTTGGGACTTGTAGCCAAACAACTGCCAGGACAACACTCCCAGCCATCCTGTCAGCACAGGCACCCCACCCCACAGGGAAGCAGAGTCAAAAGGAAGGAAGGATGGGCATGCTGGGAAGGGGGTGGAGGCAATAGCATGATGGGAGTGGTAGTCACAGATATTGGTCAGCCTCACAATTGGCCCATCAACACCATCCTGAACCATGCTCACATCACAGGGAGTGGAAAAGGACTCACAAGATGGCTGACACTGGGTACTGCTGGGGGAGCACAAGGCCCTGCTGGGAACTGTGCAACAACCAACAGCAGGACACCACTGACTGACATCCTGAAAGACAACTTGCACTCCCTGCAATGGAAGCACGTTCCATGGTGGGATATCTGGCTGGGTGGGAAGGAGGACTCACAGCACTGACCATAGTTACAAGCACCTCCCCTCACACACCCCCTCAACACTAACTCCACATAACCCACCTGGGAGAATGCAATGCCTCACATCCTAACTGAAGATCCCACAAAGAACCACCACCCTGGGTTATGCTGTGTGAAGCACAGGGACACTCTTGGGACTTGTAGCCAAACAACTGCCAGGACAACACTCCCAGCCATCCTGTCAGCACAGGCACCCCACCCCACAGGGAAGCAGAGTCAAAAGGAAGGAAGGATGGGCATGCTGGGAAGGGGGTGGAGGCAATAGCATGATGGGAGTGGTAGTCACAGATATTGGTCAGCCTCACAATTGGCCCATCAACACCACCCTGAACCATGCTCACATCACAGGGAGTGGAAAAGGACTCACAAGATGGCTGACACTGGGTACTGCTGGGGGAGCACAAGGCCCTGCTGGGAACTGTGCAACAACCAACAGCAGGACACCACTGACTGACATCCTGAAAGACAACTTGCACTCCCTGCAATGGAAGCACGCTTCATGGTGGGATAACTGGGCTGGGGGAGAAGGAGGACCGGATGGCAAGCAAATACCACCAATGCTGGTCATGCACACACCTCAACATTCACATTGACATGCCACAGGTTGGCAGGACAATGTGCTACACCAATATCACTCTCTGACTGTCACAATTTAGGAGAATGCAATGTCCAGGCCCACATCCAGAGGTACAGTCACAACTGTCAGGTGTTTGAACAATTGATGCCAGTAGAAACATAACATACAATCTGTGTCTCTCCCCAAAACAGGTGATGATGGGGACACAGCAGCAGACGAGGAGGAGTCCCTGTCCCAGGCTCCGGGGAACACTGAGCTCACTGGTGTGGATCAGCCTCTGCACTCCTCGGATGGCGAAGAACCAGCTGGACCCTCCGGTGTGAGTCATCATGCAGCACCAGCAGGACCAACATCTGCACCCCTGCACCCACCCCTCCAACAACTGCCAACACACAGGCCACCCCTGCCAACACGGACAGACCAAGGACCACAGATGACAACAGCGCAGGGACCCAGACCCAAACTGGAGCTGGTGACAACGAGCCCAGGAACAACACCCAAGTGGGCCCACGGTCACCTGTGCGTGCCACCGCAGGTCCTGCACGTGTCGCCAGGGGTGGTGGGAGGGGTGGTAGACATAGGTCGCTCTTTGCAGAGGGGTCTGGACTGCATGATGACCCACAACTGGCACGCATCGCGGATGCGTACCAGACTAGCACCGGAGAGGTCAGCCAGGTAGTGGGGATCCTCAAGGACATACAACAGCAGCAGGCTGCCCATCATGCCCGCTTGGACTCCCACATGTCCCGTGTCGAGACACACATGTCACATGTCGAGACACACATGTCACATGTCGAGACACACATGTCTGGCATGGAGTCCAAGTGGGACACATTGGAACAACTGACAGCGGTGCATAGGGACATACTGACATGCCTCCGCCAGATCAGCACCAACATGGCCTCACCTCCCTGTGTGCCCACAACATCTGCTGCTGAAACAACTGCAAATGCCACAGGGAGGGAGGAGGACTCTGGCAGAGAGTCCCCTGCACCGCCGCAGCCTGCACCTGAGGGTCCCCCCCCCAAGAAGAGGGGCCGTCCGAGGAGGCCAAACTGAGAGGCCGATGGCCATCTACATCCCCAGGAAGCCAACACCTGTTCTGGAACTTTTCCTCTGTGTGCAAACTGCACGCCCTGTCGAAGCCAACCCAACTCTCCCACATGACATGGGGAGCTATAGTTGGCCAAATTTATCAGATGACTGTGGACTTTACTCTGGACATTTCAGCTACCAAGACTTCCGAATCACATGGGAACTTTGGATTCCAATTTCTATGTACAGCACCCACCATCCTGTGCACCATCCTCACACCTGTATGTAAATAAACTCACCAATACACCATATCTGCCTCTGTTGTGATTCCAACGTGCTCTCTGTCATGGAGATGGTGATCAGAAAAATGACACTGTGCATGCTAACTGCTACAGCAAGTCCAACACCGTCATGTCAGTCATGGCGACGTGACACATATGAGGGAGACACACCACTAGGGCCACACAACACATACACACCAGGGCCATCAGACTCATCACCTATACTGATGTTGCAACTAAATACAGTGGAATGCACAGACACGCCACCTATTCACAGTCTGTGTCAACTAGACTACAGGTGCAGTAAGCAAATGTCAGTCAGATGTGTGACTACAGACAACGCACATCCCAAAGTGAAGCACAGGTTTATTACACATTTGCAACATGTTGTTTCCACTACAAATGCTAGCTAATCCAACCTGGCTGTGGCCACAAAGTCAAAAAGTGCAGAAGATAGAAAGTCCAGGGGTGTGTGGCACATCACCTGTAGGGAAACGACTGCTTCCACCTTGGAAGTTGAATCATGGATTCGTGGGATCCAAGTTGATCAAACAACTCCGGCAGCACCCTGTGAAGGACAGACATGACACACAGTCAAAACCACTGAAGAACAGCACAGAACGGCAATACTCATGTCTAATACATGTCACGAGATAACTACACAAAACCAAGTTAGCATGTCAACACTGTTGGGCAGTACAGACCACCTGCAAGGACACATCGCTGCACGCATCCAGTCAAGTAGCACATGGCCACACTCAAACAGCACCAGAGCACCACACACACATATCATGCAAACTCAAATCATTGACATTACAACCCTCTGGAGACTCACATTCAGCTGAAGAAGTTGGTGATGAGCTGTGTGCGGACATCACCATCATCATCATCATCATCTTCACTGGCATCGTGACCCAGGCCAGGATCTTCCACAGGTGGCGGACGTTGGTCATCGTCATCCAGGATGAGAGGCAACTCCTTCCGCACTGCCAGGTTGTGTAGCATGCAGCAGACGATGACAATCTTGCACACCTTTGCTGGGGCATATGGGAGGGCCCCTCCTGTCTTGTCCAGGCAGCGGAAGCAGCTCTTCAGGAGACCAAAGGTCCGCTCAATCACCCTCCTCGTCCGACCATGTGCCTCATTGTAGCGCATCTGGGCTGGTGTCACAGGGTTCCTGAGGGGTGTCAGCAACCACGGCATGTTGGGGTATCCCGAGTCACCTACAGACAGACAATTGCACATTAGCCGATTTGAAAATGTGTGCGGGAAAACAACATAGCAGAACACACACAATGGTACAAAGTCAGTACACACCAACAAGCCAGGCACGCTGGTTCGGCATCTGTGACATCATCCTCGGGATGCGACTACTCCTCATCACGTAGGCATCGTGTGCCGAACCGGGGAAACGGGCACACACATGTGTGATGGTCATATCTGCGAGACATACCACCAGAGCATTGATCGAATGGTAATGTTTACGGTTCCGGTATGCCTGCTCATGTGCCTATGGTGGTATCAAAGCCACATGTGTCCCATCAATGGAGCCAATTACATGTGGCATCCTCCCCAGGGCATAGAAGTCACTCTTGACGTCAGTGAGTCATTGACGTGTTGGGAAATAGATGTACTGGTTCAGGTATCTCAACATTGCCCCCAAAACGTCGCGTAGCACACGGCTGAACATAGTCTGTGACATCCCACTGGCAGTCGCCACAGTGTGTTGAAAGGTACCGGTGGCAAAGAAGTGTAGGGCTGCCATCACCTTCACCTTGGGGGTCAGCGCTGTAGGATACGGACGGCCAGGCTGCAAATGTGGGTCCAACCGCACTGCCAAATCCTCAATCAGCTGTCTGGTGAAGCGGTACCGTCGGATGCTGTCACGTTCCACCATCGTTGCCAGGTCTGGGAATGGTTGATGGACAGCAGGAGCCCTGCAGTGCATAGGTGAAGAAAGCAAGATTGTCAGTCACCCCACCTATGTGCCGTTCACCATACTCAATTTCACATGATACATCATTAACAAACACAAGTACTTGATGTGTGTGTCGTTCTGTTTGGACATATATGGCACCTACATGGACATCATCTAACATCTCTGTTCAACAAGTGTTGACAACAGGTTCCAGGGTGTGCTATGGGAAACCATTAGGCTGTGTCACAGTACCCATTTACTGCTCTCACGTTCCACACACATACCACAGTGACATGTCTGGACAGATGCTCCACAGGCATCACAGCTCATTGACAGGTAGATTCCCAGGGACCCTGTCTTGCCACATGGACACTGGCATGACATGGCGTATCATGTACACGTCAGAAAAACAAACATGACACCCACAGGTAGTGGACCCTGTAGCCTCTGCAGGACAGACATGGACGTCTGTGACACACACACACACACCATCAAAGTTCATGCACAAACCACGTGGATGTGGAGACTGTCTCCCATTGTGCACATAGAGTCAGAGACATGTGAAACACAACATGCACACAGACTGTGGAGGGACATCACTATTGTGGCAATGGGCCACCCTGTGACGTACATGCCTTCCCACATGTGAGCCTGGGGGTATGTGACATGTCATACACATACACAACCTGGAAATGTGACCATGACACATGCTCCAAAATGAAAAGTTGCACACCACAGTGGTCAGGTGCACAACACACAAAGGACCCTGTCCCCATGAACACGTGCACAGCCTGGGTGTGTCTGCCCCCAAGTGCCACCCCAAAA
>CAWUFW010009581.1:600000-771985 GCA_963921515.1 Calotriton arnoldi
GAAGAGTTGGTTACCAACAATGAAACGCAGTTAGTGTCCTTGGAAATGAGTGAATTTCTTCAAAAGAATGGTATTCACCACATTAAAACCTCTCTTTACCATCCTAGGAGTAATGGCTTGGTGGAGAGGTTTAATCGAGTGATAAAGGATCAGTTGCAGTTAGCTTTGGTGAATAACATGAATTGGAGAAAGGTCATGAAAGACATGTTGTGGGCATATAGAACAACTTCTCATAGTGTGACTGGTGTGTCTCCTTTCACCCTTATGAGAGGAACAGTAGCTGGTATGGAATTAAATAGAGGGTGGATGAACCAGAAGATGGTGAATGGTGATGTCCTAGGAGAGGTTTTGGATGTGAGAAAGGCTTTGTCTGGAAAAGGGGATCTAAGGGGTAATGGGAGGACTGTGTCGGTGACTGTAGGTGATTGGGTTCATATCAAAAGACCAGGTTTTGTAAAAAAAAGGTTGGTCTAGATCTTCACTTCCCAAGAAGGTTGTGGAGTTTCAGATCCATGTGATTGTGGTTGCGGGAGGAAAGGTATGGAATAAGAATATAGTTTATGTGATTCCTGCAAATAAAACTTCTGTGGTGCATGACAGGTTGTGTGGTAGTGAGGATGTGGTGATCAAGTAGGGAGGTGTTCAACAAGGGCTCGAGGATGGAGGTGTTCAACAAAAAGGTGAACTGGACAGTGACATTTCTGAAGGATGTCATAACAAGGATACCTTGGGTGGTGGTGTAGTGAGGAATAGAAAGCTTCCGGTACGATATAAGGATTATGTGATGTAGTAGAAGTCGTTCCGTGTGGAGCCCTTCTACATGATTTGTAGGGTGTCTTTCCTCTGAACATCCAGTGTGTTCCTGTGGTTCCGTGCCATAGTAATATTCTATTATTTGCTTTTATTTATTTTATTGTGTTTAGTTCATCAAGTTCATCCAGTGTTATTATTTGTTGTTTGATTTTGTGTGTGTAAGTTCTTTATGTTCTGGTTTCATTTAAATATTATTAAGAAGCGATATGTGTGTGGATTGGAATTAGAACAGGAATGTTGGAGGGAGCTGGAGGTTCTGTGGGTGGCAGTTGCTGCCGGGGATGGAGACCTGATGGATGAATAAAGTATGTCCTACCTGCAGATCGTGTTGTGGACATTTTTTCAGTGACAGATGACAAAATGGCAGAGTTAGGATCTGCAGCTTCTGTTCTATGCTCCCCAGTGGAAGACCCCTGTGGCAGAGGAGAACCTCCCATTGAACCTCTTTATTACCCCCTGCTGGTCCTGACTCTGTTCCTTCATCGATAGCAGCTGCGGGTGGGATGGGCTGTTGCGAAGGCTTGTACTTCACACTGAGAGAGAGGTTTTGCAAAGATTGACTTGGAAGATAAATATTGTTTTCAAAACATATCATGTATAATATATTTTTCATGAACAAATGAGATATGTTGCAAGGGGGAAAACAGCCTTTACCACGACGGCCGGACCACGCACTGCGCTTACAATGTAGCCATTACAACGAATGCGTCAAACCACTCATTCCTTTACCACACGTCTTTACAACTAAATGCCTAAGGGAAAGAAGCGTTGGACTTTAAAGTCCAACGCTTTCCATACTTTTGCGCAGACTGGGGTTGGAATAGTAAATTATACCGCTCTAAAGTCCAGCACTTTCCCTAAAGCATGCCATTGCAACGATATGTGTGGTAAAGGAATGCGTGGAAAAGACTCATCCATTGTAAAGACTTCAGAGAACCGCCATGCGTGGTAAAGGCATGAATTGTTTAAACATACAACCGTTGCAAGGGATTAAAGATTGCTCCTTTAGCACAGTCTCTGGAAATCCTTGCTTGAGAGTTTGGGATACCTCCTGAAAAAACCTGCCTAATTCTCCCCCACCCAAATTGGTCCATCAAAGGGCTAATAAGATTAACAGACAAGATATTTGTTCTCTGGGACACTAGTATAGAGCAATGGCTAAAATTACAGTGGGCTGTATCTTTCTGTACTGCAGTCAGACATTAAGCAGAAGATCAATGTTCAGGTTAACATGTGTCTTTCCTGGACTTAGAAATATGTCATCCAAATTCCTGATTTATCCTCCCAGACAGTCTGATCACTCTTAATGGCTTTCCTGTTTCCTGCTTGAAATCCCAAATGTCCAGCCACATGAGTGCCGTTAGCCTGAGATTCCAGTAGGACAGAGGACCCAGAAGGGGATCAGGGTGAGAACCTGGCTGATCAGAGTAGAGTTACAACTGTGGCTCAGTAGCAATGAAAGACATTGGAACTTGCTGTCTGGGATCAGCCAATGTGTTTTACTGGGACTGCACATAAGGAAATCAGTTTGAAGGTTCTTGGGAGTGTGGGGAGCCCAAATAATGCTGAGCTGATTTTCAAGATATGGCATCTTCAAAAATGTCTGTGAGTGATTCCAGCCCTGCAATCTCAAGGAGAATGAAGCTTCAAATCGAACTGATAAATTTTGTGAATTTATCCTCCACCACTGAGAGACTGCACAATTCAGAACTTTTACGCACTCTTCATGATAAGCTTCAGGTGGTTGTATGACCTTACAACGCATGCCATTACCCCGCATGCCGTTACAACGCATACCTTTACCCCGACTTGCTGTCGGGGGTGCGCAGGAAGTTGGAATAGTATAATTTACTATTCCAACTCCAGTGTGTGCAACAGTAGGGAAGGTGTTGGAGTTAAATCCACCACCTTCTACCCCCTGCAGCAAGCTTTTTGCGTTGTAACGACATGCGTTGTAACAGTTGTTTCCTACTTCAGGTAGTTAAATGTGAGGGGTGCAGCCAAGATTGGCTTAGACTGAACCTGCACCCAATCCCCAACTAAAGTCACTCAAGCTTCATAAGTCGTGTAGCAGAAGAACGAATTGTGTGAAGCTCTTGGGATCATTTGAGGACCGCACACATGGCGTAGCTCAGTGGAGGGTCTCTGATCATGCTCAGAGCTTTTACCTTGTTTACTAAGGACTCTTATCTGCAATCATAGTCGCAGCCGAGGTGACATCGCAGTTTCTTGTCAATCATTGCCCTGTAACAATATTGCTGGAGAGAGATGAGCTCCATCACATCATCTATCCCCACAGGCTACTTTTCCACTGGGGGAACAGCTATCTCTAATTTAGCAATTTAATTGCAAATACTGGATAACCAGCCTGAATTATTGCTAAATACCATTAAAAAGATTATTTACCTGATTGTTTCACTCTCTCTCCATAGCTTTTCATTTTTTTCTGTTGGCTTCTATGGTGCTAGTTGGATACTTTCACTTTAATTCAAAACCTGGAAAGTATTTTTATGTGGTATCCATTATTGTAAAGCTCCAAACTATTTTGTGGCAATTAGTTTATACTTTTTTTATCTGTTGAAACTTGACCCGCCAAGTGACAGGTAGGAATAGCATGGGTTGTAGCTGCAGGGTGAAGGGGAATGTAAAGGGGGTAGTGGGTAAAGTGTGGGGGCTGCGACTCAGACTACAGCTGAATGCCTGGAAGAAGGAATAGGAGAAGTTCACTCACTGCCCTTTCAGTAGCAGGGGATTGTTTTTCACTACTGCAAGCACCACTGGTACCATCTCTCTGTTTTTATTCTTGCAAGCCTATTGTTGCAAAGTCATCCTGTGACCTGGGCACCCCCCAACATTTGCTGACTGGTACTGGTGGTAACTGACTCTGACTGACCCTGGGCTTTGCCTAACACTTAGAATACAGTGAAAACACCTACATACACTAGGGTACACTATGGGTTGGGGTACCCCTGTGATTGGCATGACCTACCCTATAAGACCCTTGTACATAATAGGGCAGGGGGATTGAAACTACCTATCAGTCCCTAGTATATAATAGGGCATGGCAGTTTAGAGGCCAGCAGCCTTTTCTGCACTTGCATGTGTGCACTGCTGAAGCCTGAAGTCAGTTTAAAAGCAGCCCTGCGTTCCATGACTGCTTTTAAAAAGTAAATTGTGCCCAAACTCGACTTTGGTGTTTGGGGCACTTAAAATGGATAACCTACAATGTTGTGACATATTAGGAACCCCCAGGGTCTCCCCTAGGTGTCTCAGGGGTGGGGGGTCAGATATTTATAAGGTGGACCCTTATAAAATGAGTTTTATATGCCTTTGGTTAAGTGACATTTCACATTTCACTCCCCACATTGTGATAAAGTGCTGCCCAAATTCGAATTCGATGCTCGGAGCACTGTGGAGGGAGGATCTGCAATATTTCTACAGATTCAGAACCCCTAAAGTCTCCCCTAAGTGGTCCAGGGAGTGGGGGTCTAGTAGATATAGGCGGAGTACTTGTAAAATATGTTTTTATAAGGCCTGGTGCTGTAAAAATGGCCCAAGTCATTTTTCCCATTGCACATCTCATGCCACATAGGTTAACATGGCAAGAGGTTATTAACTAATAACTCCTGATAGGAGAATGGTAGAACTTCCATTCAAAGACTTCCCAAAATGGTAGTGGTAAATCCAACAATATGATATTGTTGAATTTCTCCTAAGATATACAGACAAGAAGTTATAGAACTTTCTTGTTTGTAGGTCCAGATTCAGCCTTCCAGTGGTCTGCCCTGATTGGTCAGAGTTAAGTGGATTAGCCAGGCTGCTTTGAAGAGGTGATAAAGAGCCCCTGGGGTTAACCAGCTCTGCTGGGAGGGCAGTGTGCTGCTACACAGGAATGCCAGAGCAGGGGGAGGAGTCGTAAACCATGGTCTTTAAAGGAAAGGGGAAGGCCTCAGTGTCAGATACCACTCTACTCTTTTGACCCCAAGCCAGAGCTAGGATTAAGGAAGGAATAAGCAGATGCAAGGGGAGAGACTACGGAAATTAGCCACCCTAGGGGTGTGTTTAGCCAGCTCTTTACTCCCTGCTGGAAAATCAGCCATTATGAATTTGGAAGATTTGATGCACTCTGGGACAAAATAATGCCACACTCTACAGGATGTGGTCATACCTTGGGGAGTTACCCTGCCCCCATTGTTCAGGGGTGACCTCCTGCGTGACCCAGAGAACTTGGAATAAGTATCTGAGATGTGCAATTTCTAAGGCCTGCCCTCTGAGGACTGCACCATCTGGAACTACAGCCCTGTGGACTACCTTGCTGTGAAAAAGAGTAAAGAGTGGACTCCCTGCAAGCTACAGGTTAACAGAGCTCACCTGGATCATCACCACCAAGAATCCTCAACCTGAAAAACTACCAGTGGATTTGTAAGGGTTTTGTCCAAGTGGATTGTGGGAACTGAAGTCCTCAACTTTCAAGGACCATCTTGGAGCTTCCAGACCCTTGGAATGAGTTTGAGACACTTTGGGACCCCTTGGGGAACTTCAGGAAGAGGTTCCAGGAGTTTGGAGAACTTTGGAGCAACTTTGGAAAAAAGCTCCATAAGGGGACCGACTCAACCTGGTCAGCCAAGCCGCCTACCTTCAACCGCGAGCCGGCCAAGCCATCCAGGTTCGTCCCGCTGAAAGCTCTGTAGGTCTGACTACCAGAGTTTGACCGGGAGTAGAAGAAATCCGAGGCCAGCGAACCCTCACCGAATCCAGCCTTGTGAAGAGCATCGAGGGACCCCACAAGAAAAAGCTCCAGAAAAGTTTCTAAGTCCAAAGGTAAAAACTGTGACCAGGACCTACCGCAAGGATTAGCCGCTCAGGGCTCCATCGCGGTCGGCCTGAAACTTTGACTTTGAGCCGGTCTATCACGACCAGATATCCCAATATGGTGCTATAGGTTTCTAAGTGCTATAAAGTGATAAATCTTTAAAAATTCATATCTCCGGTTCCCTACATTGACTTTTTGTCGTTTTGGTGTCATTTTAAAGATAAAAATATTTCCGAATTCTATAAATTGGTGTTTGATTTTTATTATGCATTGTGTCTTAATTATTTACTGAATTGGTATTTTTAAATGCTTTACATACCTGTCTTTGAAGTTAAGACTGCCTGCTCGCAGCCAAGCTACCAAGCGTTGAGCATGGGAATAATTTTCTAAGACCTATGCTGAGTCCTATCAGGTGTTAGTGGCCTTATTGCCAGTGGCAGATATACATTTGCCCCTGCTAATAATCCACTTTCCAACACCTATCATTTGGCAAAGCTTGAAAAGTTCAAAAAGAATCATAGAGGGAAGAGTCACCAGCTTTTACAAATTCACATATGACTACCTACAAATCATAATTTGATTCTGCATATTTCAGGTTTGCTAGGCACCTATCACAATTTTCACCTGAGCTTGCTAGCACATATCTTTTTCAGTAGCTTTCCCTTTGAAACTTCATGAGATTTTATTTTGTGGAATTCAAGTCGAATTTTACAGATCCTCCTAAATGCTCTGTGGATTTGGCATAGATATCCTGTTAATGCCATGCCACCTCTTCCACGATCTTCTTGATATAAGGATGGGTCAACTAAAAGTCAGAGGAAGGGGATAAGCTGCATGAATCTACTGGTGCCAGACTACATGTTTGGTTCATGAAAGAACATGGACTGCCAAGGTTTAGTGTTCCCTAGACTGTGTATAGACCTCCTCCACAATGACGTCTTTTGGGAGGAACACAAGGATCTGTAATCGATGGAAGAGGCACAACTCCAGAAAAATAATGTGTATTGGAAGTGTCTAGCAAAAAAAGTGACCAATTTTTTTTTTAAACTCACTTTTGGAAATTATCATTAAAATCCCAATTGAAATGTGTGTGTGTTTTTTGTTTTTTTAAAAGAAGAGGTATCTGCCCTGAAGTTTTTTATGGCACATGGAAAGATTAGGTCCTGACCCTCCTGACTAATGGCCTGATTTAGAGTTTGGCGGATGGGTTACTCGATCACAAAGTTATGGATATCCCGTCCGCCGTATTACCAGTGCATTAAATCTTATAAGACTTGCATCTTATCTTATAAGACGGCAGTTCTATCAATTTTGTAACAGAGTATCACATCTGACAAGCTCTAAATCATGCCCTCAGTCAAAGGCTAAGGACATATAGGACCCTACAGAAGATATAAACTACAGGTTAGAAATTATATGAAGGACGAGAGGAAGATACAAGGAAGATGGGAACATAGGGATAAGATGGAGATAAGGTGGTATATATAAGAGGCACCCCCCGCGCCTAGGGGCGGGGTGCCTTTAGTGGCATTTCGGGCGCGAGGCAGATGAGTGTACAGTGTAAGTGGAGAGGAGTGGGAGGGGTCGCTGCCAGGAAATGCGATATGCAGGGCAGGCACTGAGTGGCGTCACCGAAGTGCGCAGGCGACCCCCTCCCACAGGGAAAGTGTTAAAAAACCCCTGGACACGAGGGAGAAGCCCTCTTTGTTCTCTCGCCTCGGGTGCCCAGCAGGTCGCAGCCGGAAGATAGTTGCGGCGGGCACCGGGGTAAGGGGGCCTCACAGCGTAGGTGACGGAGGAGCGGGCCGACTAGGTTAGTATGCAATTGGCCCGTATGTGGTCGAGTTAGGGTTAAGTAAGAAATTGTGATTATGGGCAAATCACTTAATCATCCCGTGCCTGAATGTGTAATGTAAATGCGGTGCTCGCGTAAAGCGCTCCGATACCTTCGGGTCGAGTTCGCGCTATATAAATATGCAACAAAAAATTATGGAAGCCAGAGTAGAAATAGCTCAGTCGCTAGAGTGATTAGACGGGAGATCGTAAGGTCCTTGGTTTGATCCGGGTTTTTGGCAGATGAGAGGTTAAGGGCTTTGGGTATTTTAAATAGATAACACATTTAACTAAATACAATGGTATGGGGATGGTCGGTAGCGAAGTGCCGGGGAATCGTGGTCCCGGAATAGATGCCGCTTGATGCTGGGGAAAGACGGGTCAGCGCGATGCGAGCAAGGGGTGAATGCGGCGGTGATTGAATAAAAGCAGGGTAGAAGTGAGGTATTAGATGGTTTTAGGAATCACCGCGCGTAGAGGGGAGTATGCGCATAGGGTGAATACAGAAATCAAGAGGGTTGAAGATGCCCCTCATGTGCCGGTTATACAGATTGTGTACAGCACAATGGGGTCGGCCGCAACTCCCGGTCTCTTTCAATTTTCAGCGCGCTTGCCTCGTGCTCCCCGGCAGCTTCACTGGGAGGTGCTCCGCCCTGGCAGGGTTCGTGGCCCCGCATGGTGCCTTGTTAAAAGAGGGTAGGCGGGGACTAGGGGGCAGTAATGCTCTCGTAATTGGAAACGTGGGGGCCCGCGAGTTGGGACGCGAGAGCGGTGAGGGGTTTGTAAGCACCGGGGGGGGGCAAGCGTGGCGCGCAGCGGTGCTGGTGTATATATATATATATGTATAATGATGTTTGATTCCCCACTTCAAAGACAGGCATGCATGGCACAAGGGGGACGAATTAATAACAATGACGCTAGGGGAAGTGTTGCATGCAAGCATGGCACCTGGGGGTAGACCGAGTGGGCCCGAAAAAAGGGGTTGCGGATGGGGAAGAGAATGTCATACCGGGACTTCGGCTAGCAAGTAGGATGCGTATCCCGGGGGTGGGGGGTTCTGATGCATGAGAGTGTCGCAAAGGGGGTAATGGGGTGGTAAGTACCCCTATGGCCCTGCCAATGTGGCGCACTTAAGCAGGGGTTTATAATGCATGAGAGTGTGGTAAGGAGGGCAATGGGGTGGTAAGTATCCCTATTGCCCTGCCTAGGTGGCGCATGTAAGCGGGGGTTTATGGTGCATGAGAGTGTCGCAAGGAGGGTGATGGGGTAGTAAGTATCCCTATTGCCCTGCCAATGTGGCTCACGTGAGCATGGGTGTATGATGCATGTGAGTGTCGCAAGGAGGGCAATGGGGTGGTGAGTATCCCTATTGCCCGGCCAAAGTAGCGACCGTAAGCATGAAATGTGAAGGAAGGGAAGCCCGCAGTCAACAGAGGGCAAGGAAGATGGCAGGGGCCAGCCTTTTAACTCTCCTTTCTTTATCTCTATAGTCGGCAGGATGCCGCCAAAGAGAGCGCAGGGGCAAGGAGGCCCTGGCGACAGCGGAGGAATTTTGATCCTTGTCAGTGCTGTGGGAGGTCACGAAAAAAGGCGACATCGATTGGGCGCTGAAGACATTAGCGCAGGGACCAGGAGCAAGCTCGCAGCAGGAGGCCCCTCTAACTAAACGCACAAGGCTGACGCCCGAACGTTTTAAAGATGCGCAGCAAGAGAAGGTCAAACAGGCCGCAGTATCAAAGGCGAACACTTCAGGTGAGGCAGTGGCACTGGGCCAGCCCCTGTTGTATACAGACATTGGTCAGGTTTCTGGTGCAGCTACCAAGAATTGTCAGACGGGTGTAGAATTGCTCATGGGGGGGGATTTTCACAGGCTGCAGCTCCCTCTGTGTTGCCAACACTGGTTGCGGCACAAACACAACAAACCACGGCAGCTCAGGGGGCGGGAGTGACCACCACGCCAATCACCGTGCAGGTCCCCGCGCCAGTAGTAGCGCATCAGGGTGGCGGGGTGGCACAGGTGTGGGTCCAGTCAGGAGGGGTGGCTCAATCTCCCTTGGTTGTTGCTGCCACGTCACAAGGTCCAGTCCGTAATACGGGTGCACCGGAGGTTGGGTCTACCTCAGCGGGGCCGCCTGTACCCCCGGGGGCAGTGGCATCAGGGAAAGCCCCCCTGTCACAGAGCCCGGTAGTATATGGTTCTGCGTCACTCGCTGTGGCTCCATCAGCGAGTATTACATGGCACGTGCCGGGGTAAACCAGAGAGGAGATTTTCAGGGGAGAGTATGTAGATGTATTTGATCTGATCAATGCGGGAGTGGTGCCAGGGAAGAGCAGAACAAGCAAGGAGGGTGAATTTAAGCAAAAGAAAGTTTGGGTGGATTGGTCAATTAAGAATTGGGTGACTGGTTTCGCTATCTACGCAGCGATTATGGTTGAGCAGTTCCCAGCGCGGCGGCCCAGTTAATAAGCTACATGTCATTGATCCATGGGGCAGCCTCTGAATTCCAGGGCACAGCGTGGCTGCAATATGATACCAAATTCAGGCAGATGAAAGCTGTAAGGCCGGAAGTGGCTTGGGATCAGCGAGAGATCAATATATGGCATGCAGAATTCTATTCGGCAACGCCAGTCAGCAAGCCTACTCATTCCTTTCGGGGGCAAGGGAGCAGGTGATAAGAAGCAAGCGTGCTGGCAGTTCAATAGGAACGAATGCAGCAGGGGAGCAGCATGCAAGTTCAGGCATATATGTTCCTTCTGTGGGATGCAAGGTCACCCAGAGAGCAAATGTTATAAGAAAGTGGGGAAACCTAAGGAACAGCGCGCCCCCACCCCTGTCAGTGTCCAGAACAAGGGCCGTCCGGCCCAGTCATCATAACAGCCCGCCCACTCCCATACGCTTGCATGTTCTAGCCCGCTTTCTCAGCAGATATGACAAGCAGCAAGAGGCTCATTTCTTGTTTCAAGGTTTTAAATTTGGCTTCCATATCCCGTCTACTGCCCCACCCTCCATGGTGCCACCACGCAATCAGCGCACGGTTCTGCTGAATCCAGGGGTGGCTAGGGAGAAAATCATGAAGGAAGTGGCGCTGGGGAGGGTGGCTGGGCCTTTCCAGCAGTTACCAAGGAAGGACTTGGTGTGTTCACCTTTGGGCCTGGTGCCAAAGAAAGAGGCGGGGAAATATCGACTCATTCATAACCTTTCGAGTCCGCCTGGACTGTCGGTCAATGACAGGTTGGATCCGGAGCTATGTGCAGTTCGGTACACCACTTTTGATACGGCTATTCAGAAACTGCAGAGATTAGGTGAGGGCGCCCTGATGGTAAAATCCGATATTGAGGCGGCCTTTCGACTCCTGCCGGTGCACCCGGAGGACACTAGGTTGCTAGGTTTTACGTTTGAGGGGAATTTCTTCGTGGATCTATGCATGCCAATGGGGTGTTCCATCTCGTGTACGGTGTTTGAAACTTTCAGTCGCTTCTTGGAATGGGCAGTGAAAGACTTGGTGGCAACACAAGATGTAGTGCATTACTTGGATGATTTCCTGTTTATGGGTCCACCTAGCTCGCCAGCTTGCGGGGAGGCCCTGCTGGGCTTCCAGCGGGTGGCAGAGGTTTTGGGGGTACCCCTGGCAGAGGATAAAACTGAGGGCCCCACGACTTGCTTAACTTTCCTGGGCATTGAGATTGACACTGTGGGAGGAGTATGCAGACTCCCTATGGGAAAGGTGAAAGCTTTTGAGTTGGCAATAGATGAGTGTTTAGCGGCACGCAAGGTCACCTTGCACCAATTGCAAGTCTTAGTGGGGCAGCTTAATTTTGCACTTCAGGTGATACCCATGGGCAGGGCTTTTTCTAGCAATATCTCCAGGGTAATGTCAGGTTTAAGGGCGAAACATCATCACACTAGGCTATCGGCGGAAGTGAAGGATGACTTGGGCACATGGAGGGAATTTTTGAGGAAGTTCAATGGATCAGTGATTTGGCAGCAACCAGCGCAAACGAGCATGGAGCTAGAGCTTCACACAGATGCAGCTGGCAGTGTTGGCTTTGGGCGGTGCTGGGCTCAAGGTGGTGTATGAAGCATTGGCCAGCAGAATGGGTCAATAAGGGGCTGACACGCAACATCACTTTTCTAGAACTATTCCCCATCATTGTGGCATTGCATTTATGGGGCACATTGCTGGAAAACAAGCGCATCGTGTTTTGGTCTGACAGTATGTCGGTTGTAATGGCAGTGAACAGTCAAAGGGCCAATTGTCCGTGGGTGCTACGTTTGCTGAAAGAATTGGTGCGGGGATGCCTCAGTTGCAATGTGTTTTTTATTACCAAACATGTCCCGGGGGTGGACAACACCGTAGCTGATGCCTTGTCTCATTTTAAGTTGACAGAATTCAGATGACGTTCTTCCCGGAAAGCCTGTGGAAGATTGGTGCCCCATTGCTCCTGACCTGATAGCAGCTTCTATTGCGCCCAAGACTAAGGGGCCGATTCCGATCTCGGCCGGTAGGGCTCCGAATCGGATTAGGCTTTACCGGTTTCCGATTCGGACGCCCTGTTTCCGACCGAGCCGGACGTGCGTCCGGGCGAACGAGTACGATGCGAACGTACGCGAAATCGCCGACCGACTCGTTCGCGGGACCCAACCGCTCCGACCGACTCGCACGGACACGACTCGCACCGCGCATTGGAGACGTTCCCCGGCTGGGTAAGTACGATGCGCGCCGCAAGCAGTCCGACCGACTCGCGCCGTCCGGCTCAAAAGTGCAGTCAGAGCCACACTTTGGGGGTCCGTGTCGGACCCCCCTGTACGCCTAGTCGCGCGAGTGTCTGTGCGTGTACGGCGCGACCCGCTTCGACGCGTACCCACTATAGGGGGCACCCTTGTTTGCCTCGCACCCATTGAGTCAATGGGAGCCCGCGTACGCGTTGTACGAACGGCTCCCATTGACTTCAATGGGAGTCCGACCGAATCGAGTCCGATAGCATGCGAACGCATCGTACTCGTTCGGTCGGACTGCTAGGGTCCGATTCGGTCGGAAATCTCTCCGGGTCCGGCTCGGTCGGAGAGATTTCCTGCCCGAATCGGAATCGGCCCCTAAGTGTATGTATGAGAGGACATGACAGGTATACGTAGCAGTCTTAAAGGGTGCAGGGAGTGTGGACAAATTTACACCGCAGGGGGTGCTTCTTTTCATACTGCGCCATAAAAAGAACGGAAGGTCACTGTCACTGGTTAGGCGGCAGTTGTCGGCCATTGCTTTCTTTGCAGGATTGGAAGGGGTGCCGGACCCTACTAAGGATCCTAGAGTCAGACGTGCGGTGAAAGGTTGGGAACGCATGGCCCCGGGGGTAAACGACCACAGGAGACCCATAGACGCCAGTAGGCTTGCAAGCATTTTGGGGGTGTTGCCGCAGGTCTGCATATCCCTTTATGAGGTGCATCTGCTGAGGGTAGCTTATTCCTTGGCGTTTTTTGGGGCATTCCGAATATCGGAACTGGTACCAGCATCGAAGGCGGATAAGGAGGGGGGAATCAGCTTGACGGATGTGTTATTGTCAAGCGATTTGCTCCAGGTCAGAGTGAGGAGGTCGAAGACAGACCCGTTAGGCAAAGGTGTTTGGGTCCACATGAGGGCAGTGAATGGGGCTTGCTACTGCCCGGTAGCTCTGATGGTGACGTTTATGCAGATGCGGCCTAGTGAGGGGGATGGTAGGTTTCTATTGCATGCAGACGGAACACCGCTGACAAGATTTCAGTTCACACGGCTATGCAAGCGTTCCTTAGGATTGCTGGGGGAGGAGACTGCCCATTTCACGTCTCATTCATTTCGCATCGGGGCGGCTACAACAGCAGCCACTCTAGGGCTATCATCGGAAGCCATAAAGAGGGTGGGCAGATGGAGGTCGTCTTGTTTTGAACATTACGTGAGACCGCAGCTTCTTTAAGCGACGGACGAGGGTCAGCGGTGGCCTAACAGTGCCTGTTTTTCTTTCTCTTTATTCTTTTGACTTCTATACAGTGGTGGCAAGGCAGCGGACACAGATATGCTGGTGTGGTGACTCCTTTATACAAAGAGCAGGGCAATTTTTCGGCAAATGCGGGGAAGGAAGAGCGCAAAGGCTGAAAGGAATCGATCATCATTGGATAGGGGTCGAGGGGCAACGGTTGGGGGATCTCGCAGGCCAGTTGCAGGGAGCGCTTGATAAGGGCATGCCAGTTCCCGACGTGTTGGTGATTCATTCGGGTGGTAATAACATGCTCCCGGCAGGCAGGAGGGGGGTGAAGGAGGCGCTTTTTTCAGCATTTTCAAGTTTAAGGAGGTCCCTGCCGGGCACCACCATGTTTTGGTCGGAAGTGATCCCGCGCCAAGCTTGGGGGGACAATGCGCCAACGGGTGTGGTGAACAAGTCGGTGAGAAAATTGAATCAGGAGGTGCGAAAGCTGTTCGCAGGTTCACCAATACGTGTTGTTAGACATAACTTGATACAGGCTTCAAAGTCAGAATTGTATTTGGCAGATGGGGTGCGTCTGTCGAACACAGGATTGGAATTGTTCGTATTAACCATATTGGGGGCCATAGCTGTAGATCTGGAAGATGTAGCAGCCGGTGGGGGAGGGCGAGAGCGCCAGTAGGCTCCTCGTCCTGTGGCGGGGTCCCGGGTAAGAGGAATGCCATGGACTCCTTTTTTGGCGGGGTCTGCCTGATACTGGACCAGGGGGACAGTCAATGGGGCTCCGGGCTGGCGGGAGAGGGGGGCGTCCTGCTGGTGGTCCTGGACTCTCCGGCCCTACCCGAGATGCCGGTGCTTGGAGGAAGCCATTTGGGTGAGAGCTGGTGCGCGTGTAAGGCGCAAGGCAGTGCCCTGGGTGGCAAAGTTTAGGGGGTAGACGACGGTAGTTGCACCTCCAAATGGAAGCAGTAGAGATGGGTGTTGCTGCCTGCTGGCACAACATGCATCAGGTGTGGCGCTGGAGATACAGAATTGTAAATACAATTGTAACCGGTGGCCGAAATGAATAATGTATAACCCTATGTATCAATGTGTATTGGATTTGTTTAATAAATGTAATAAAGTTGGTCTAATGTTGAGAGTGCGTCAACAAATAAAGATGGTGTTAAGTGAGAAGTAATAAAGACTACGCAGTGAAGACCAACCATTTGTATGGTACCTTTGTGGGGGGAAAAAGGGGGGCAAAAGGTGGGTTTGGAGTGAGGCCAAGGTTGCAGGGGCGAGTAGCACGTAATATGCCCACTATAACTATCGATGCTGATTCCACACCAAACGTTAATATTTGTAGGTGTAACAATCTCAACACATGAGAGCATACAGCAGGTGTACATGGTACTGATTTACAAAATACAGTACTAATATTCGTCAAGATACTATAGGTAATATTTTAGAATAAAAAGTATTAATGGATAGGCATAACTGCTCCTATTGTTAGTATATACTTACATTCTGTTGTAATGTTTTGAGTTTTAAAAACTCAATTAAAAAAAATGGGGCTTAATGCAGACAGCGCTGCTTGTTTAAAAATGGTTTCAGCTCAACCTGCCACCACAGCGCAGTGCACACAAAAATGCTATTTATTGGACGTCCTCCTGGATGGAGGGATGTGGGGCTAAACTGGAGGGGGAAGAATTGACTACTGACCCCTTTGTCTTTTAAGGGCTTAAATGAAAATGTATGGACCTAGCGCACAAACAAAATCACAAATGGCCACCCTCCTGAGGAAAGCTGATTTCAAGATTCCCTCTGTTCCAAGCATAAGTTATCTTCCCCTGGGTGAACAGCTGGAAGCCCAGCACTGATCCACCACTGAAACACATGCCATGAAAAAGCACTGTCACGTCAGTTTCAGCAAAAGTCTAGTTAATCTATGGAGCTCGAATATCAAGCTGCCTGGCACAAAGTCAAGCAAGTAACCTAAAAACTCAATAAACATTGTTAGGATGGGGAAAGGATGTGGTGTCACGGCCAGAGCTGCCGACTTTAGAACTGGAGAACCATGTTAAAAACTCGGCGTCGTCTCAGCTCAAATCCTGTGATTCTGGGCAAATTATTTATTATCCTTGTGCTGTGCCTAAAAATCACACGACTGTCACTGGTGCTCATGCAAAGCATTCCAATACCTTCGGGTAGATAGATAGATAGATAGATAGATAGATAGATAGATAGATAGATAGATAGATAGATAGATAGATAGATAGATAGATAGATAGATAGATAGATAGATAGATAGATAGATAGATAGATAGATAGATAGATAGATAGATAGGGTGGGTATGGGTGGATGGATGGATGGATGGAATTTTTGTTTTTAAAAGGGTTCGGTGAAAAGCAGAATACATCTGCTTTAGAGAACTCCAACGTGTTTGATCTGACAGCAGTTCACTAACTTTCTCATTTTTGGCTCCCAGCTCGACTCTTGATCTTCTGGTGCATAACAGCTGTGGCACTCCACGCTATCATTCATACGAAAATAGTGATTTATGCACCATCTAACGTTTTCTGTCTTCTTCAAAAAAGGCCTCACACAGCAGGCAAAGTTATGTGGAGCGGCCTAATTGATTCTCAGCTGAATTGGGTGAGCAGACCTCGGCTTTTTTAGGAATTCTGCACATGCCTTTTCGAAGCGCTCTGGTTTGATGGTATTAGGTTAATTATGTATGCTAACCGTGCTCCCCTCTGCAGACTGCGCCTGGTGTGATCATACTTAGAAGCTACCACTGAGAAGAAGTTTCCAAAAGGATGCATTTCCATTTGAAGTACTAACCAGAACGTGCATGTCTGTGACGGCAGATGCAGTCCTACATTTGTTGATGATGCTGACTGCTCCCTGCCAGGATAATAGCAGAGTTAAAGTAGAGCTGCTGCGTCGTGCTGGGCTTGAGTGATGTCTAAGACAGTGAGCAGTGTTCTCAGAACAGAGACTTTTATTCTCTTGCTACCACGCTGGTCACCGCAGGAATTGTTTGTATCTCATAATCGTCGGCCCAGCTGTGATCTCAGTGCATTACAAGGAATCACCCTGACGGCAGTGGCAGCTGCTTTCAATGTGCTTAAAGTTTGCTGGACGGCCACGTCAGTTTTGACGGCCATCCACCAAACTTTCACAAAGTTTTTGATTTTCAGTAGGCAAACTTCTAAAGCAGGAGTTTGTTTCTGAAAAACAACAAATGAATGACCCACACACTTCCGAGGAATTCTCCCAGGATGTGTGGGTCAGTATTGAATTTTCCGGTTCTTCACCGCCTTCCTGGCGCCGATGGACCGGGAAGAAAAGAAATTACACTGCAGACCCTAAATAGGCAACAGGATGTGGGAGCACACCGCTGACCTCTCAGGCAAGGTTCGCCCCTGGCATTCTGGTAAATGCAGTCTCTTGTAGCTCGCTCCGATATTTTCGAGTGTTTCGCCAAGGTTGGCGCAGTAAGTGCTGATCTCTAGACACGTGTTTCTGGTTTATTAACCGTCATCAGTAGAGAATACAGTCTTGTATTTTGGGGTTTGCTGAGTAGGCTGCCAAACATTATATCAGGTCCAGTACCTCTCACTGGCGCGCAGGTGCTTCATCCACGAGCTTGTCAGCTCAATGACTCACGGGAGTACTTTAAATAGACAACAGGATGTGGGAGCACACCGCTGACCTCTCAGGCAAGGTTCGCCCCTGGCATTCTGGTAAATGCAGTCTCTTGTAGCTCGCTCCGATATTTTCGAGTGTTTCGCCAAGGTTGGCGCAGATAGTGCTGATCTCTAGACACGTGTTTCTGGTTTATTAACCGTCATCAGTAGAGAATACAGTCTTGTATTTTGGGGTTTGCTGAGTAGGCTGCCAAACATTATATCAGGTCCAGTACCTCTCACTGGCGCGCAGGTGCTTCAACCATGAGCTCGTCAGCTCAATGACTCACAGGAGTACTTTAAATAGACAACAGGATGTGGGAGCACACCGCTGACCTCTCAGGCAAGGTTCACCCCTGGCATTCTGGTAAATGCAGTCTCTTGTAGCTCGCTCCTATATTTTCGAGTGTTTCGCCAAGGTTGGCGCAGATAGTGCTGATCTCTAGACACGTGTTTCTGGTTTATTAACCGTCATCAGTAGAGAATAAAGTCTTGTATTTTGGGGTTTGCTGAGTAGGCTGCCAAACATTATATCAGGTCCAGTACCTCTCACTGGTGCGCAGGTGCTTCATCCACGAGCTCGTCAGCTCAATGACTCACGGGAGTACTTTAAATAGACAACAGGATGTGGGAGCACACCGCTGACCTCTCAGGCAAGGTTCGCCCCTGGCATTCTGGTAAATGCAGTCTCTTGTAGCTCGCTCCGATATTTTCGAGTGTTTCGCCAAGGTTGGCGCAGATAGTGTTGATCTCTAGACACGTGTTTCTGGTTTATTAACCGTCATCAGTAGAGAATACAGTCTTGTATTTTGGGGTTTGCTGAGTAGGCTGCCAAACATTATATCAGGTCCAGTACCTCTCACTGGCGCGCAGGTGCTTCATCCACGAGCTCGTCAGCTCAATGACTCACGGGAGTACTTTAAATAGACAACAGGATGTGGGAGCACACTGCTGACCTCTCAGGTAAGGTTTGCCCCTGGCATTCTGGTAAATGCAGTCTCTTGTAGCTCGCTCCGTTATTTTTGAGTGTTTCGCCAAGGTTGGCGCAGATAGTGCTGATCTCTAGACACGTGTTTCTGGTTTATTAACCGTCATCAGTAGAGAATACAGTCTTGTATTTTGGGGTTTGCTGAGTAGGCTGCCAAACATTATATCAGGTCCAGTACCTCTCACTGGCGCGCAGGTGCTTCATCCACGAGCTCGTCAGCTCAATGACTCACGGGAGTACTTTAAATAGACAACAGGATGTGGGAGCACACCGCTGACCTCTCAGGCAAGGTTCGCCCCTGGCATTCTGGTAAATGCAGTCTCTTGTAGCTCGCTCCGATATTTTCGAGTGTTTCGCCAAGGTTGGCGCAGATAGTGCTGATCTCTAGACACGTGTTTCTGGTTTATTAACCGTCATCAGTAGAGAATACAGTCTTGTATTTTGGGGTTTGCTGAGTAGGCTGCCAAACATTATATCAGGTCCAGTACCTCTCACTGGCGCGCAGGTGCTTCATCCACGAGCTCGTCAGCTCAATGACTCACGGGAGTACTTTAAATAGACAACAGGATGTGGGAGCACACCGCTGACCTCTCAGGCAAGGTTCGCCCCTGGCATTCTGGTAAATGCAGTCTCTTGTAGCTCGCTCTGATATTTTCGAGTGTTTCGCCAAGGTTGGCGCAGACAGTGCTGATCTCTAGACACGTGTTTCTGGTTTATTAACCGTCATCAGTAGAGAATACAGTCTTGTATTTTGGGGTTTGCTGAGTAGGCTGCCAAACATTATATCAGGTCCAGTACCTCTCACTGGCGCGCAGGTGCTTCATCCATGAGCTCGTCAGCTCAATGACTCACGGGAGTACTTTAAATAGACAACAGGATGTGGGAGCACACCGCTGAGCTCTCAGGCAAGGTTCGCCCCTTGCATTCTGGTAAATGCAGTCTCTTGTAGCTCGCTCCGATATTTTCGAGTGTTTCGCCAAGTTTGGCGCAGATAGTGCTGATCTCTAGACACGTGTTTCTGGTTTATTAACCGTCATCAGTAGAGAATACAGTCTTGTATTTTGGGGTTTGCTGAGTAGGCTGCCAAACATTATATCAGGTCCAGTACCTCTCACTGGCGCGCAGGTGCTTCATCCACGAGCTCGTCAGCTCAATGACTCACGGGAGTACTTTAAATAGACAACAGGATGTGGGAGCACACCGCTGACCTCTCAGGCAAGGTCCGCCCCTGGCATTCTGGTAAATGCAGTCTTTTGTAGCTCGCTCCGATATTTTCGAGTGTTTCGCCAAGGTTGGCGCAGATAGTGCTGATCTCTAGACATGTGTTTCTGGTTTATTAACCGTCATCAGTAGAGAATACAGTCTTGTATTTTGGGGTTTGCTGAGTAGGCTGCCGAGCTCGTGGAAGAAGCACCCGCGCGCCAGTGAGAGGTACTTGACCTGATGCAATGTTTGGCAGCCTACAGAGCAAACCCCAAATTCGAAGCCTGTAATCTCTACTGATGACGGTTTAAGAACCAGAAACACGTGTCTAGAGATCAGCACTATCTGCGCCAACTCTGGCGAAACACTCTGAATACTATAGCAAAGCAAGCAACATGAGACTGCATTTACCAGAATGCCAGGGGCGAACCTTGCTGGGGGGTGAAGCGGTGTGCTCCCACCCCTGTTCCAGACCCTAAATAGGGACGATGGTGTAGTGTCCTCCCTCAGACAGCCCCTACTTTGTCAGGCCGTCGTGGAATACTTAAGGTTCGCCTGTCTCTAAGTAAGGCAGACGGACCAAGGGTTTGGTGGTCAGGATACACTGTCACGTTTGGAACGGAGCAGCCTCTCCGCCAAAACATAAATACGGCCATAAGTTGTTATATGAACTTCGATTATTAAAGTGTGTCCTGATGTTTTGTTGCAGCGGCACCCCAAAAGTAGGAAAAGGTACACTTTGAAGTACCCATAAACAGGATGGAAATTCTTAATAATCAAATCAAATTTGATTATTTGGAAACATTTAATCCAGAAAATCATTCAAATAACATGTATTTATTTGACTTGCTTATTTTACTTTTATATGTAGCTCTTACTTATGTAAGGTGCCATAGTGCTACATAGAGAACAGCACTGGAGTGAAGTAGTCATCTAACCATCAACACAGAGCAAGGAGTAAGCAGAGGTGGCTACTGCCAAATTAAAGTGGTGGGCAGAGCAGGGGAAAATATTTTGACTGTGACGGCATTGAGCCCAAGGGCACTGCCAGGAAACTGCAATGCCCTTGGGCTCAATGCAAAAGCTCTCAATTCTGGTCAGTTCCAAACAGTGTTTATAATGGGCTGCAAATGAAGAGCTCTGGGGCCATATTATCAAGAACGGCGCAAACATTATCGCCGCTTTAGCGGCAGGAAACTGCTGCTAAAGCGGCGATAAGGGGCTTGATAATATGCCCTATAGAATTCCAATAGAAGCCCAGGTTTGATGTCCTTGACACCAGAACCTGGGCTTCTATTGGAATTCTCTATAAGGAAAAGGAAGATGAGGCCAGATACTGTGGGGGGAAACACTATTACAACCATTGATTCATTTTTGGTGAGGGCAGAAAGTGTTATTTCCAAGGAAATCACCTTGACCGAAAGGCAACTCTCCCTGGAGACCACTAGAGGTGAAGCTGGTCTGCTGCCCCAAAAGTACACAGAGGTGGAGGTCACCATACCACTAGGGGAACTGCTGCCCCCCACTGCTTGCCACGAAGCAGTTGTGGAGGACTCTCTTGTCGATGACAAGATCTCACCTGACGAACCACCGGTTAAAAGAAAGGGGAGGGGTACCATGAATACGAAAGGGGAGGTTGCTTCTTTGGATGTGGGTGCTGACTGTTCAGTGGCCTAGGTTGTTGACAAATTGTTCCCAAGGTTTGAAGCATTGTTAAAAGGTTTGCTGGCACACATTATGTTACACTTGTAGGGGATTGAGGGAAAGGTATGGCAACACCTATGCCCCAAGACAGGGGCATAAGTGCAAAGGAAGTGGATACTGTAACCAAAGGTAAGGGTGATCCCACAGGAATCGTTAATACTGCCACAGGGGATCCAATGGAGGGACAATGTCAGACTACGATAGGGGGGCAGAATGACATGAGGGGTCTAAGTCAAATTGGTTCATCCCAATTACCCACGCCAAATGTTTCACTGAGCAGGAGGGCACCCTCCTAGCCGAGGGGTATTGTACAAAGGGCATCTTTCTCGAATGGGTCTCTTATTGCACAGACAGGTGACGTTACATTATTACATCTACCACCTGAATCAGCACCCCTGGTCCAGTATTTTAACGGGGGTTCCACCTATGGGACACTGAAAACTATTTATTTATAGAGGGGTTTTTGTCGTTTTTTTGAAAGCTGCTCTACCTTCTTCTGCAGGGCGAGCTAAGGGTGGTCTTGTTACAGGTATTCTTCGAAGTCATAGACCTCTACTTGGGACCATAGAACCTTAGTAGGCAGGGACTTAATCATCCTACTACCTTAGTTCCCATGGGCCCGGGATCGACTAGCTATAGTATCGCACTTGCCCTCCTACTCACTCACAGAGGATCAAGTGATTAGACACCCCAGAACACAACACTCCAAACCCTCTCAGGAATCACAGTGACAGGATACACCCTTTCGCTCTCACACTTGTACTTGTCCACAATAAGATCCGACAGAGACACAAGAAAGGTCTAAAATATGTATTTTACCCAATCGTGCTCTAGTTGCAGTATATGTGCCTCAATAAGTAAAAAAATGACCAAAACAAATACAGTCAGCATAGTAAGTAATACATAAATCTTAAAAGGAGCTGCCATGGTATTAGACAGGATAAACTAACACCCCTTCCCTTTTACAGAAGCAAGGTGATTATATATCAGAAGATCTCTGGGTGTTTTCAGTGGACCCCGTACCTTAGCATGTACAGATGGATGTTCTACATCTCAGGTGTAGTTGCAATCTCTTCTCTGAAAAATCTCTCTCCCAGTGTGTATTTCCATGTCTGTGCATATCTATATGACAAAGAGTACGTGTTCCCAAACAACAGCTGCATTCATGTGTTTTTTTTTCAAGGTGCTAGAACCTGACCAAAACAGAATAACACGGGGTATTGTTGGTTGACCTTGCCTACAGTTTTTAGATTAAATCTCAGGAAAGAACAGAACGCAAAAACAATGGCAGGTTCTGTGTGAAAGTACAGCGTGGTACAAAGCAAAATAAGTTTGTATAGTAACATGCGCAAAGCAGAGAGCAGCCTGCAACATGCTCATGCTAACATAGGGAAAACGACAATGGGCCTGCACAGGACATATGACACCCTCCCCTTGGTCAGGATGGTAGCACCAAAGTGACGATAGGAATCAGGAGATAAGCAAAACCAAAGCACTGGAAATTGAGTGCAGTCATTGTCTCATAGACAAAGGCCATATAAAAAAACTTTTTGAGGTGCAACAATGGAATCAATCAAAGCATGACACGGGGGCCCACAATATGGGATGCCAAGTGAAAAGCCAATGATTCCAATAAGAAATCCGAACCTTTCAAGGTAAAAATATTAACTATCTGTTAGACTTAGCATCTTTTGGCGTGTTTCCCCTGTCTTTTTGCTTTCTGACCTCCTGGTATCGACTCTGTTTTTGCTGGTTTCATGTCTCTGCGCACTTTCATTACTGCTGTTAAAGTGCAAGTGCTCATGTTGTGAATTGCTATTATGGATTGGTGTTTCCATGATTGGCATTTTTGATTTACTAGTCAGTCCCTAGTAAATTGCACTGAGTGTGCCAGGGCCTGTAAATCAAATGCTACTAGTGGACCTGCAGCACTGATTGTGTCACCCACATAGTAGCCCTGAAAAGGTAACTCAGATCTGCCACTGCAGTATCTGTGTGCAGTTTAGTACTAAACCACAATGAGTTGGGGCGTAATATCGCCCCAAACCTGGTTGCACAGCTTGATGGTGGATTTACCACGCTCCTCATATGATATAATGTCATCCGTTTTCATCCATGTACTCAGAATTTCATCCATATTTGATTACTTGTACTCCTGTTTATTCACACGTAGAATGTCATACAATTTCCATAGTTTCTCATGTTCAAAATGTGCCCATCCGGACTTTAATTAAGAACACGACCAAAGCATGATTCGTCCCAGCAGTGTTTATTAAAACCCAATGCATTTCGGGCTTCGGGAGCCCTTCTTCAGGGGTAACTACAACAACAATAAAATGTGCACTATTAATACATTGCCCACAATGGTACAAACATAATCATCCATACTGGCCATGAAGCTACTAATTAATACCCAACCTTCATGACAATTATAAACATAATCATATTCTTCTGTTATAAGTATCTGCATGCTTAAGTGAAACCCCTCGTATCTTCCACCCCTTGTGAAATAATTACATGCCTCTCCTTCCCTCCATGTCTATCCCGTGTGTTCACCCCTTCCATACCCCACGTTCACACCTTCCCTGTTCTTAGCCAAAAACACCTTTACCAACTAACAATTCATATTGCTGAAAAACGGGTCGGTTGAATGAGGGAGGAAACACTTTTTGGTCCGAGTAATGGAGATGGACGGGTTAAACAGTTCATGCAGGTATGTTGAGGGTTGTGGATGCAGCAATAGAAAAATGCGCATGATGTTGCAGTTTGTGTGAGGTGTGCTTTTGAAAAAAACCGAGTGATACGAAGGGGCTATGAAATGAGGGATGTTTAGTGCTGGTCTCAGAGTGGGATTTAGTGAGGTGAGGAGGAAGGGTAAATAAGAGCTAGATGTAATGGGGGAGTGTGGGTGATGACAGGATAAATAAATGAAGGCGGCGGGAGTTGCAGTGAATAATGAATGTTAGATAAGAACGATAGGATGGAGAAGTAAAGAGCGTGAAAGTTTCAGCAATATGAATTGTTAGTTGGTAAAGGTGTTTTTGGCTAAGAACAGGGAAGGTGTGAACGTGGGGTATGGAAGGGGTGAACACACGGGATAGACATGGAGGGAAGGAGAGGCACGTAATTATTTCACAAGGGGTGGAAGATACGAGGGGTTTCACTTAAGCATGCAGATACTTATAACAGAAGAATATGATTATGTTTATAATTGGTATATCCACCATCAAGCTGTGCAACCAGGTTTGGGGCGGTATTACGCCCCAACTCATTGTGGTTTAGTACTAAACTGCACACAGATACTGCAGTGGCAGATCTGAGTTACCTTTTCAGGGCTACTATGTGGGTGACACAATCAGTGCTGCAGGTCCACTAGTAATTCCGCCCCAAACCTGGTTGCACAGCTTGATGGTGGATATACCACGCTCCTCATATGATATAATGTCATCTGTTTTCATCCATGTACTCAGAATTTCATCCATATTTGATTACTTGTACTCCTGTTTATTCACACGTAGAATGTCATACAATTTCCATAGTTTCTTATGTTCAAAATGTGCCCATCCGGACTTCAATTAAGAACACGACCAAAGCATGATTCGTCCCAGCAGTGTTTATTAAAACCCAATGCATTTCGGGCTTCGGGAGCCCTTCTTCAGGGGTAACTACAACAACAATAAAATGTGCACTATTAATACATTGCCCACAACGGTACAAACATAATCATCCATACTGGCCATGAAGCTACTAATTAATACCCAACCTTCATGACAATTATAAACATAATCATATTCTTCTGTTATAAGTATCTGCATGCTTAAGTGAAACCCTCGTATCTTCCACCCCTTGTGAAATAATTACGTGCCTCTCCTTCCCTCCATGTCTATCCCGTGTGTTCACCCCTTCCATACCCCACGTTCACACCTTCCCTGTTCTTAGCCAAAAACACCTTTACCAACTAACAATTCATATTGCTGAAACTTTCACGCTCTTTACTTCTCCATCCTATCGTTCTTATCTAACATTCATTATTCACTGCAACTCCCGCCGCCTTCATTTATTTATCCTGTCATCACCCACACTCCCCCATTACATCTAGCTCTTATTTACCCTTCCTCCTCACCTCACTAAATCCCACTCTGAGACCAGCACTAAACATCCCTCATTTCATAGCCCCTTCGTATCACTCGGTTTTTTTCAAACGCACACCTCACACAAACTGCAACATCATGCGCATTTTTCTATCGCTGCATCCACAACCCTCAACATACCTGCATGAACTGTTTAACCCGTCCATCTCCATTACTCGGACCAAAAAGTGTTTCCTCCCTCATTCAACCGACCCGTTTTTCAGCAATATGAATTGTTAGTTGGTAAAGGTGTTTTTGGCTAAGAACAGGGAAGGTGTGAACGTGGGGTATGGAAGGGGTGAACACACGGGATAGACATGGAGGGAAGGAGAGGCACGTAATTATTTCACACGGGTGGAAGATACGAGGGGTTTCCCTTAAGCATGCAGATACTTATAACAGAAGAATATGATTATGTTTATAATTGTCATGAAGGTTGGGTATTAATTAGTAGCTTCATGGCCAGTATGGATGATTATGTTTGTATCATTGTGGGCAATGTATTAATAGTGCACATTTTATTGTTGTTGTAGTTACCCCTGAAGAAGGGCTCCCGAAGCCCGAAATGCATTGGGTTTTAATAAACACTGCTGGGACGAATCATGCTTTGGTCGTGTTCTTAATTGAAGTCCGGATGGGCACATTTTGAACATAAGAAACTATGGAAATTGTATGACATTCTACGTGTGAATAAACAGGAGTACAAGTAATCAAATATGGATGAAATTCTGAGTACATGGATGAAAACGGATGACATTATATCATATGAGGAGCGTGGTATATCCACCATCAAGCGGTATTACGCCCCAACTCATTGTGGTTTAGTTTCTACGTGCCACCAGGGCAAGGCACGCACTTGGTTTGCACGCACTCTCAGACAAGAATGAAATAAACTTGGAGGAACATTAAAATGAATGGTGTGCATCCCATTTACCTTGCTGAATTGCAGTTTAGTACTGCCATGTCGACTTGGCAAGTGCACCCACTTGCCAGGCCCTACCCTTCCCTTTTCTTACATATTAGTCACCCCTAGGGTAGGCCCAAGGTACCCCTGTGGGCAGGGTGCAGTGTATGTGAAAGGTAGGACATGCCTTGGTGTGTGTGGCATGTCCTGATAGTGAAATACTGCCAATTTTGTTTTTCACTATTGCATGGCTACCTGTTCCCATAGGATAGAATGGGGAGTTTGCTTATAACATCTTATAAACATAACTACCCCTGGGAACAATGTAAGAAAATAAAGTTTAGTACGCTTGAACTCAGAATGTTAAAATGCATCTTTTAGTGAGGGTGACTTTTACATTCTGTGTTTGAAAATACCACTTTTAGAAAGTAGGTATTTTCTTGCTTAGCTATCCAGTGTGCCTCTGCTAGGATGAGTATTGACTGTCTGGCTTTGGGGTGACAGGGGCTGGGGAGGAGCAGTGGCTCCAGAGAGTCTGGATGGGTCAGGGCTGGGCTGAATAGATCTGGGCTGCATTTAGAGTAGGGGGAGGAGATTTCCTTTCACCTGAATGGGCCTGGTCTGCCTCTGACAATGCTGTCAATGCTGGCAATGCTGGGCAAAGACACTCTCTGCCTCCAGAGAACAAAGGATTTTGTAGTATAAATATTGGGGCCCAGACCCCAGAAATGTAGAACTCTTTTGGAGCAAGAAGACTTCCAAGAAGAAGAGCTGGAGAAGCTGTGAGAAGGAACTACCAATTTGCTGAGTGCTTTGCTGTGTTGGCCTGCAGTGGCTGCCTCTGTCTTGGGCAGTGAAAGGACTGGACTGAACTTTCTGCAACTTCTTTATTGAGTATCTCCAAGGGCCTGAAATAGAGCATGCCTCCTGTTTGAAGTCTCAGGGACTGCAAAGACTTCACCAACCTCTGGGTACCGCTTCTGGAACCACTGTTTCAGCTGCCACAGAGAAGGGAAACACAACCGACTCTGTAGTTGGCTCTGTGTCCTGACGGCACCACAGACCACAGATCCGCATCTCGCACCGCAACCCTGGTATCACCGATGATGACAACCGCCGCCACCACCACCGAGCCGCTGCTTGCACCGTGGCCTGTGGGCACCGCACTCCGCACCGCCTCACTTCACTTCGCCATCCTGGTCTCACCGACGCCATTGCTGCTGCTGCCTTCGACACCCATGACCACATCGTGGCTGGGGGCACTGCTCGTACGTTTCACGACGCACTGCCTCGTCCCACACAGCCATCTGGGCTGACCGATGCCAACTCCTGCCAACCGCCTCTGTCGCCTGCAGCGCAACCTGCCAGCACCGCATCGAGCACCTCTTCGCCCTGCACCGCAAGCTTTGGTCTCACCGACGCCGTCTGGACGATCATCACCGAGCCGCTGCCTGCACTGCATCAAGAGGACACCGCACTCTGCACCGCTTCCATTTTGCAACGCAACTGCGACGGTTGCCATGACTGGCTCTCATCACCGTGTGAGCCGCAATGAGAAAGGTACTGTTACCGACTCTGTTGTTTTCAGCATCGCGGTAGCCCCGGACGGAGCTACCGACTCGTACGAACTGTTCTTTTTAAGTATTCTTGCAAAGTATACCTTTTTAAGTACTGTATTGTGGATTTGTATCGTTTTGGTCTTGTTTTAAGTATATAAAATATTGGATATTTTTCTAAAACTGGTGTGGTGTCCTCTTGTAGTGTTTTCACTGTATTACTGTTGGTTATGTGCAAATACTTTACACACTGCCTCTAAGATAAGCCTGACTGCTCGTGCCAAGCTACCAAGGGGGTAAGCAGTGGTTATTTTAGGAGTGTAACTCCCTTAACCTGACTAGGAAGAAGGGCCCCTACTTGGACAGAGGTGCAAACCCTTGCCAACTAGAGACCCCCATTTCTAACACCATCCAATAGAGCAGATCAAAGGAACAAACATGTTCTTCAGTGCCAGTTGTCGATAGGACCATCATGGGACATCCTGTGTTGATTTCAATGAAAATGAGATCCAGAAGACGCTGTGCCATTGCACAGGGATCATTTCCAGCCAATCGCCATAACGCCAGGTTATGAACGAGTCACATGCCTAGGGAACAGTCCTGTTAATAGGCGACTAAGGGACTCATTAACAGTTTGAAATCAAGGGCAGCTTGCGGTGGCACAGCCAGGCAGACATCCAGAGCCCTTTGAAAGGGGCAATGGATGCAATAAAACACAGGTTGCACACAGGTGAAGTAAGTATATCGGAAGGTTAAACAAAACTTAGCATCCAGAGCGTCTAGAGCCCCCATTCCAAAGAGCCATAGCATGCACTCACGGTACAGCTGCAGTGGTGCCTGCCCCGGAAGGACATCAAAGGGAGAATCCATAGCAGAATAGCAGGAACAGCACTATAACGCCCCAAATCAAGATGAGCAGCAGTGGGAACCCACCGAAAATGCTGGAAAAAGTGTGGGGCATATTAGCAAGACCCGCGTTAAAAGTATCGCCGTTTTAGCGGCAGGAAACTGCCGCTAAAACGGCGATAATGGGCTTGCTAATATGCGTTATGGAATTCCAATAGAAGCCCAGGTTAGATGTCCTGCACATCTAACCTGGGCTTCTATTGGAATTCCATAACGCATATTAGCAAGCCCATTATCACCATTTTAGCGGCAGTTTCCTGCCGCTAAAACGGCGATAATTTTAACGTGGGTCTTGCTAATATGCCCCTAAATTGTATAAAAGCTGGTGTTACTCCAAAAATTATTTGAAACAATGTCATGAAGAAGAAGCCCACAAGTTCAAAAAAGTGTGCCAGGCCCATGGTATCAGATGCATTAAATATTTGATATATCAGTTCACCGAAATGTAGGGGGGATTTGAGTTTAACATTGACTGTATTTCACTGGATGTTCTCACCACCTGCAATTCGAAGGTTTCGGGAGCTGAAGTGAAAGACACTTCTTGCTGAAACAACAACGCTTTGAGACTGATTAGCTTATTGAAATCTGTTTTCAAAGTTGGAATAGAAGGCCATAATGAACTATCTACACCCCCGTGCAGAGGGGGAAACAGAACGTTGTTGCAGCAAGTGACTAACTTGGAAACGGACACGTCATACGGGATTCCTGCCCACAGACCTCAACAGTCCTGATTATTAAGGACAAGATAGCTTCCATTCAAAAGCAATGTGAGAGTGGCAATAATTGGGGGAACAGGAGTTCCTTCTAAATAACAAGTCAAATTAGGGGCAGACACATTACAGGCACCATGAATCTTTAAATGCTGACAAACAAGGGAATGACCGGCAGTGGAGTCGCATTCCTCCCCTGTAAGAAAAACCTTTTTCTCAGCCCATTGACAACGATACGTAAATGGCAGGGACCACAACTCTTGTATGTAGCTGCTCTCAGGGGGTTCATATCTACCTACTGGTAAGTGTTTCATGCATGCAGTGATCTGAAAGATCGAGGTAGGCAACAAAATAATCCAGTGTATTAACCAGACTGCTGAAAGGGTTTCCGCTATAGTAAAGGGAAGTTGTTCAAGTTTCTCTATGTGCAACATGGTGTAACTAGCGTCTTTCTTAGCCATTGATTGCTGTTTATTTGCTAAATTAAATGGTAAGAACAAAGCGGTAGAATTAAGGTAATGCCAAGGAAGGCACCTGTCCTTAAGTATTTGGAGTGTCCAGCTAAATTACATAATTGATCTGAGTTGAGTCTAACCATGATACAATGTGGATACGGTTGTGTGATGGGGCAACGCATGCCTCAACAATGCAAGCCTGAACCACGCGCTCTTAACCATGACTGCTTCTTTTCCATGCATGTCTTTGCCACGCATGCTTTTACTATGCAATTATGTGGTAAAGACATGATTTGTAATGGGACATTTGTGGTTAAGATTACACTCCTCCCCCTCTGCCCTGAGCCCTAAAATTTGGCCTTCCTGCACTCTATTCTACCCGCCCCAGCCCTATAAACTACTCTGCCCCTATCCAGATCCTTAAAACCAGACCCCCAGCCCTAAAAACTACTCTGACCCCAGCCCTCACCCTGAGCCCTAAAACCAGCCCCACCCCTAAAACCTAACCCCACCCTCCTGCCCCAGCGCAACTGCCCCCTCAGCCTGAAAACTGCCCCATCCCTGTCCTCTGCCCTAAGCCCTAAAACTCAGCCCCCTAAAAACTACTCTGACCCAAGCCCCACTGCCTGAGAACCAAAACCAGCCCGCACCCACTTAAACTTAGCCCCACCTCCCCCCTGTCCCAGCCCAACTGCCCCCTCGGCCTGAAAACTGCCTCTTGCCTGACCCTGCCATTAGCCATAAAAATCTCGACCCCCCCAGCTGTGAAAAATACCCCGACCCCCCCAGCCCTGAAACTAGCCTGAACCCATACAAACAACCCACCGCCCCCCAATCCTCTCCCTAACCTTCCTCTTCCTTCTTCCGCCAGTCTGGCAGCAACTAGGCCGCACATATGCCTTACCCACACACATGCGTGGTTAAGGCATATGCCTGGTTAAGGAAAGCGTGGTTACGCTTGCGATGTCGGAACATGCGTGGCTCAGGCCGCGGTGTTCCAACAGTTTTCCTGAAGATTCATCATGTTGCACAATATCAATGACAGATGATACAATATTATCTAAACTATAAATACAAGATGACAAAGTATTAATACTGTTATCTACTACAGCAAGCATGTCACAAACCTGTGTCTGAAAGCGAGGCGATTTACCTCCCTGGAGCCGACTGCGCCCTTCTCCTATTACAGGGCCGCTTTGACGAATCCGGAAGTCAGGCAATCCAGAAGAGGCTGGAACTTCTGTGGGACATCAGTGCGTCAAAAGAAGGACACAAGGTGAACCCGAAAGAAGAGGAAGGCGGAGAATCGGGGAGTGCGTCGCCAAACATCGTGACAAGAGGAGAGTACCCAGCACGGATCTCTGACCCGGTACCCAAAGAACCAGAGGAGCCAAAGCGGGAGGACCCAGAGACCAGGAGGAACTCAGCAGCATCTGGAGGAGAGAGGGTGTATCCTGTCTGCCGGTCAGACTCCGCTCCTAGCCACATACCAGGAGGAACGTGGCTCAGCCAGGTGCGTGGGAGGCTCCTAAGTAGAGCCTGTAAGTGGGAGGGAAAACCACAAGCAGGAGGTGGATGGGACTGAGAGAGAAGGGGAGGAGAGGAGGAAGCTGGGTTGAAGGCAATACTACTTTGAAGGCAATACTACTTGGGCTGAAATTAACACTACTTGGGTTGAAGCCAAAGAGAATTTTACCTTATCTGAGTTCATATTTTTTTTTATTATTATTTTTGACTTTTTCACTCAACTTGATCACTGGTCCTTTCCTCTTGTAACATCCTTCCATTAACCTCACGATCTTCATAGAGAAGACTTTAAAAGATCACTACTGTAACATACACGACTGAGATAATTATAACAGTGACTTAACTGACTTCTTCTTTCTGTTGAGGGTACCGGCAGACAGGAACTCCACAGGTCATGCAGAAGAAAAGAAGATGCTTGTTAATCTTGGACTCCTATTTCTTCCCTTTGTATGTTCTTTTGGAAACTGTGAAATAAAAGACATCGAGTTAAAACTTAAAGTAGACTGATTTTACATTAGATTTTCTAAGCAAGATCACAAGTGGTGGAGAATGCGGGCAACCTCCCTCGATTGATTCATAATTGGATGCTCTAATTCAACACCTGATACAAGGACAACGCAAATTAGAATGGGCTTTGGAACGCCAAATGTCTTTAGCTAAGGCTAATATGGTAATATTTTGAGATGCGCTGAAGACTCAAACAGAGCAACTTAATAAGTTGGCCCAGGAACAATTGCAGGTGACTTCTGGATTGATTAACAAACGGGGACCAATAGTTAGTGTCCCTATGATAACTTTGCAAAAACTCCTACCGGGAGAAGATCTCGATGCCTTTTTGATACATTTTTAACGGACTGCAAGGGCAAGGGCAAATGCTTGGCCCATAGAGAGGTGGCCCTTTTATCTAGTCCCTTTGTTGACAGGTGATCCCCAAGCAGCATACCAAACAGCTAATTCCCAAAGGAGAGGCCACGTATGAAGAAGTGAAGAGAGTAATATTGGACAGTGCTGGACTAGATGAGGAAGCCTATCGCTTGAGATTCAGACAAGAAAGGGGAAAGCCGGGCAATACACCAAAAGTATTCTCTTTTAAATTGAAAACAGCAGCTGAGAAGTGGTTAAAACCACACGACCATACCAAGGAAGAGATAATGGACAAAATATGTTTAGAGCAATTGCTAGAGGCTTTACCCCATCAAACGCAAAGGTGGATTCACCAACATTTAGAGATTACATTGTACAAGCTGTTAAGATGCCTACCACCTTTTCACGAGTTCAACCTCGCCTTTCTTCCATAGAGTCTGACAGGAATGTAAAGAACCCCTCTAGACCACTGAATCCTCATAATGACAGAAAACTGGAACTTCAGGTTCTTTCTGGGCCCCAATGTTTTGAGTGTGGTGAATGGGGCCACATAGCCCGTTTCTGTAAGAACAAAAGATCCAGAGAAGAACCAATGGAAGTCAATTATGCCCAAGCTCCATTTATTTCACTCAGGAGATGGGCTATGTTTTTTTTGTCAGTGTACAAATTAATAAAACATGGGTGACCACTTTGTTGGACTCTGATTGTAAGCAATCAGTCGTACAAGCTGAATTAGTCCTCCCCTCACAAATCATACCCAGGAAATTTGTACAGATCAGGTGTGTACATGGGGACATTAAAACCTATCCCGTAGCAAAGTTGTTGATTTCTACGATCTTGGCTGAAAAGGTAGAGGTGGAAGTCAGCATACTTCACAATCTACCTGAAGATGCTTTTCTAGGGACTGATAACCTAAATTTTTTGGGCTTGTTCTGTGAGACAGTGCTCAACCAGGTAAAGGAGTCCAAAGAACAAGTCAAGGTCCCAACTCCCGAAAATGCCTTATTAACTCCTGAACACTGGATGATAGACTGCAATTTTTGCTTCACACAGATGAATGATACTCTTCTCCAACCTATCTGGGATAAGGCGTGTCAAGATAATAACCATACTTTTCCTTATTTCCAAATAACTAATGGACTCTTATATCGAATACCAGGACCCACTGACCCACCTCATTTGTTGGTACCATGAGATTTTCAGGATCAAATTATGGGGCATATTATCAAGGGCTTTATCGCCGCTTTAGCTGCACTTTTTGCCGCTAAAGTGGCGATATTTTTATCGCCCTATCAGCAAGCTGTCGCTAACAGGCGTTAGCGACAGCTTTCAGGCAATAGCGGCCGGTTTACCCATCGCCTTGCATGCCAGCGATAATTATCGCTAATGACATGCAAGGTAGGCGTTCCCAACCAAAAGCGACTGAAAACAGTCGCTAACACAACTTCCCCCTATTAACAAAGCAGGCGAAGCGATAAAATAAATCGCGCTAAGCGCGTTTATCGCTAGAATTTAACACCTGCTAATGAACATGACTTACCTGTTTGAAGTATAGGAGGTGGATTGTAAGGCTAAATCCACCATAGCGTTAATGCGAGAATATCGCTGGATTTCCAGCGATATTCTCGCATTTCGCCGCTATCGCTGGAAATATTATCGCACTGGAGATAAACCTTGCTAATAGGGTGTTATCTCAGCAATAATTTCCAGCGATAGGCGGCGTTAAAAAAAGACACGCTAAGCGTGGTTAGCGATAACTATCGCAACTCCTTGCTAATATGCCCCTATGTTTTAAGCCCATTCACACTTACTAGTTGGGCATCAGGACCCAAGAAAACAACTAAGGAAATTCTTCAAAATTTTTACTGGCCTGGTATTTTCGCACATCTAAAGAAGTATTGTCAAGAGTGTGAAGTTTGCCAAAAAAGGAATCCGTACCATCCCCCTAAAGCACCTCTCCAACCATTGCCCATAATAGGCACTCCTTTTGAGAGGATTGGGATGGATTTAATAGGTCCCTTACCAAAGTCCTCAAAAGGATGTCAATATGCTCTTGTTTTAGTAGATTATGCTACCCGCTATCCAGAGGCCTTTTCTATCTCTAGACCAGATACCAAGACTATTGCACAAAATTTGATAGAGTTTTTTTCTCATGTTGGGCTCCCAAGAGAAATCCTCATATATCAAGGTACCCCTTTGTGTCGCTTCTTATAGTCCAGCTATGCAAGTAACTAAACATTAAACATATCAAAACTTCGGTGTATCATCCTCAAACCATTGGTTTTGTTGAGAGATATAATGGATCTCTCAAACTCATCTTAAAGAAAATGTTTTCAGGAGAAGGAAAAAACTGGACCAAATGATCTACTTAGCCCTCTTTGTGCTAACAAGTCAAGTACAGAGTAGCTTGGGATGTTCTTCTTCTTTCGAATTACTCTATGGGCAAAATCCCCGAACGCTTTTAGAGATAACCCGAGAGGCTTGGGAGAAAGACATGAAGCCTGAAGCGGATAATCTTCTAGAGTTCACCCAACAATTAAAAGCCCGTATTGTGAAACTCTGAGAGCTGGCGTATAAAAATCTGGAAAAAAGCCAAAGAAATCAAAAACAAGCCTACGATAGGGGGAAGAAGTTAAGAATATACCAACCAGGTTACTGGGTTCTAGTCTTGCTACCTAATTTTACTCATAAGATGAAATCTGAATGGAAAGGCCCCATTAAAATCATAGAAAAAATTGGAAACCTCTCGTATAAACTAAAGATGGGAACTCATAAAGGACAAACTTTTCACATAAATCTCTTGAAGAAATGGCTAGGGCCACTACCGAAAGTAATACAATTGACGCAACCAGAAAGTAGAGCCAATTTTACCCTAAATCAGTTACACATAAATGAAGAATTATCGAAAGAACAAAAGGGAGGGTTGAGAAAGACTTTACAACCCTTCTCTACTATTTTCTCAGATGTACCGGGGAAAAACGACCTAACAGAACACTCTAGTCCTACTCCAGAGGGAATATAGTAAAGTTGAAACCTTACCAAATTCCCGCAGCAAGACGCTAAGCAGTTTATAATGAGATAGGACAGATGTTAAAAATGAATGTTATAGAACCTTCTCAAAGTAACTGGTCTTCTCCCATAGTATTAGTTTCGAAACCCGATGGGAGTATACGATTCTGTATAGACTTCCGAGCAGTTAACAATATCTCTAAGTTAGATTCTTACCCTCCTCCCAGGGTTGACAAACTGATTGAGAGATTAGGAGATGCCAAATAAATAACCACAATAGACCTTACCAAGGGTTATTGGCAAGTCCCATTAAGGGTAGAAGATAGAGAAAAAACTGCTTTTTCCACTCCTTTTGGCCTGTTCCAATTCACTGTACTTCCCTTTGGGCTTCACGGGCCCCTGCCACTTTTCAACGATTAATTATCTAATCCTTGAAAACCACAGATTGTACTCCTTGGCCTATCTTGTTGATATCAATATATTCAGCTGTACTTGGGAAGACCATCTAGGACACCTATTAAAGGTCTTAGGGGAATTGACCAAGCCTAACCTACATATAAATGCAAAAAAGTCAATAGTGTATTTTAACAAGGTGAAATACTTAGGATACCTCTTGGGAAACGGAGTCATAGAACCCGAAATTGAGAAGGTTAAACCTATTACTGAGGTTCCACTCCCAATCAATAAAAAAACAGGAAGAGCCTTTTCGGGACTAATTGGATATTATCGAAAATGTATTCCAGGGTACTCAACGATAGCTACCTTTAACTGACCTATTAAAAAAGGGACTCCTTTTTAAAAAATGTATTTTATTTTATTTTAAATACCCGTGTAACCAATTGCATTAATATTAACATTTCATACAATTACATGTCGTATCATATTTAAAATGTCGATATACAAAATATAGCACATAAAAATAAAAGAGCCATTAGTATCCGTTACATTATATAACATTTCATAAACATACAAGCATTGAATCCGTTAAAAACATACTAGACAAACAAGACCATACAGAGGAAGATATATACATGGGGTGACCAAATCTCAGTAGCCACCGCGGCCTGTGACCTGTTTACGTCTTTTAGTTCAGAAAAGGTTGAAATCCGGCCTAGGTCCCTGCCCCGCTACCTCTCCTCCTGCTAGTGTCGGGATGCTGAATGTTCTCTCTCCACCTAGCTAAGGGTGCCCAAATTGCCAGTCCCAACTGCCTCACTTCCCTACCCCGGCATGAATAAAGTGCTGACTCCTGGTTATAGACCCCCAAGAGGCGTGCTAACCACATTTGAAAGATGAGGGGTCCGCATCCTTCCATCTCGAGGCTAGGAGTATCCTGAGGACCGCTACACAAATAAATAAGAAATACTCTTCATCCATATCTATGCCCAAACTGCTGTCATGACCCAAAATCATCAGGGTAGGGGATAGGTTAATCTTTTGCCCTAGCAGACCCTCCCAATAGTAACCTATCGCAGTTATGAAACGTGCACCAGGGTAGCTGGTCCTTCCCCACATCTTGGGCATTTATCATCCTCTCTTTTACCCCACTTAAAAAGTTTATCGGGAGTAAAATAAATATTAAATAAGGTTTTATAATGTTGTGCCTTTAGGTTGGTTGAGCGAAAAGTTTTATCCGCTAATAGCAGAGCCTTATACAAATCAGCATCTGGATCATTTAATTTTAATGCCCACATGGTTTTGGTTTTCTCCAGGTCATCCTGTGTATTTGTAGCAAAGTACCATAAATGTGCTCGATTCTTCTACCGCTCCCTGCTATTAGCTCCATTAGAGGGATTTTCCCCCCGGGAGATATCGATGGCCTACGACCAGCTAAACTACTCCGAATTTGGGCATATTTAAAATATTGTCTCGTTGGGGCCCCGTACTTCTGGTGTATAGCACCGAAGGAGAGTAACTGATTGGCTTCAAATATATCTCCTATCGTTTTTAAACCAAGTTGTCCCTAATACCTTCCCATCGTATCATAGAATGAGTGCGGTAGTGCATGTGAACGCCATAATGGTGTATAGTAATTTATTTTCGGGATTAGAATGGCTTTTTGTACCTTCTTCCATAATTCCCGTGCACTTTGCACAACCTTAAAACGCACCTTCTTATAATAACTCCCATCTATTTGGCGCAGCAACAACCCTCGAGCCTCCTTTCCCAAAATAAGCTCATATATCGAAGGGAGAGTAGCGTAGCTTACTTCCTCAGCATCTTCTCTACTACCCGGTAGAAGCAATACCGACATCTGACACAGTAAGCAAGCCCATTGATAGAATCTGATATTTGGGAATGCCAACCCTCCCCTTGCCTGTGGGAGTGTCAGATATTTTAAGGAACGCCTAACCTTCCCGTATTGCCAGGTGAAATTTGCGAAGGTGGCCTCCAGTGACTTCATAGTATACTCGTCGATCATGAGGGGAATAGACCGAAACAAATAAAGAATTTTTGGCAGCATAGTCATTTTAAGAACATTTCCCCTTCCAATAATAGATAAATGCAAACCATCTATCCTTTTAAGCTCTGAGGAGATTGACTTCACTACTGGGTCAAAATTGATCTTAACTATTGTATCAACTGCTGGACTGATACGAACCCCAAGATAGACAGCGCTCTCTGTGCACCTAGGATCACTCATGTTGATGTTATCTGTACAAACTATTAGGGTCTTGCTTTCATTCATCAGATATCCTGATCTCAGCCCAAATTCCTTCGCAATAACGGTAGCTTCTCTGATTGCACTGACCGGATCCGTGGTTAAAATAGCTAGATCGTCTGCATAGGCAAGTATTTTAGTCTCGAAACCATTAGTGATGACGGGCTTGATATCTTGACACCCCAACAATCCTTCTATCAGAGGGTTTATGTAAAGAGCAAACAGTAGTGGCGAACATGGGCATCCTTGTCTCGTCCCTCTTGATATGTGAATGTTGTCCGAGCTTCCACCCATTAATTGTATTCGAGCCTTTGGTTCCACATACATTGCCTTTATTGCTCTGATGATTCTAGGCCCAAACCCTTTCTGCTCTAATATTCCCCATAGATAGCTCCAGGCCACCCGATCAAATGCTTTTTCCGCGTCGAGGAGGATCATGGCCATCCGGCCCCCCGTGGCAGCCTGAATATCGAATAACAAGATGGTCCGTCTGATATGTTCTGTAGTTCCCCGTCCGGGGATAAACCCATGCTGCCACAGCGATACCAGCCGGCCCATGACCCTCCCCAACCTCTTAGCTAATAATTTTGAGTATAATTTTGTATCCGCGTTGATCAGGGATATAGGTCTGTATGACGACGGGTTATCTGTTGGTTTGCCCTTTTTGTGGAATACTACAATGTTCGTCTCTTTCCAAGAGTCAGGAACTTTGCCATTATGTTGTATTCCAACGAAAAGGTCTAATAATATAGGGGCGATTACTGTTTGCATGCATTTATAGACTTCCAGTGGGATACTATCAGGGCCGGCTGCCTTTCCTGATGGTATCTCCTGTAGAGCTGCTATTACTTCCTCGACTGAGAAGTCCCTATCTAGTTCCTCCTTTGCCTGGCTCTCTAACTGGGGGCCTAATTCCGCTTCCTCTAACCTGGGAGGTCTGCGTGCTCCTCTTCTTTATAAAGTAGCTGGTAATACTCCTGAAATACTTTGAGTATATCTTTAGACTCTGTATATGTTTGGTCTTCCTTTCGTATGACTGTTATTTGGTTTCTGATACTTTTCTGCCTAATTCGGAGCGCTAATAGTTTCCCAGCTTGCTCTCCAGTTTCGTATGATTTACCACGCTGCGCTTGGTATTCTTCTGCCGCTTTCTGTGCTAACCGTTTATTTAGCTCGGTTTTTATGGACAAAATCCTATGCTGTAAATCTATCACCTCCTCCCCCTGAGTAATTGCTGCTGTGTGCAGTTCTTCTGCCCTTGCTAATTTGCCTAATAGCCTGTCATTCTCAATCCGAGCCTCTTTTCTTTGCCTTGCAACAAAGCTGATCATTTCCCCCCTAAGGGCGGCTTTAAATGTATCCCATACTGTATTTCGATTGGCGCTATACCGGTTGTTATCTAAAAAATCCTGCGCCCATTTCTGCAGGTGTTCTATTTTTTTTTTTAAACCATATTTTATTGGCATTTAATCATTATTATCACATACATTGCTTCAGGATGAATAACTTCTTGACCCAAATGGCAACTGGTCTGTTAACAAGTACAAATCCGTACATTCAAGCTTCCTGTAACTGGAACTAATCCCGCTTCCCCCCACCCCCCCTGGGTTGCTATGGAACAAATAACATATATGGACAGCTTGTGAGTAGCTGTACGCAAATGTGAGGCTCACCGGCCGCGTAGGGCAGTAGTCGGGATTGTGCGTGTTAAGTCTGGTGCCCACCCAGGTCATTGCCTAGGGCCACGACAGCTGCTCTCGGGGAGCCCAACTCTTCCTTATCCTCCTGTCCAGAGGCTATTAGTTCACCCACTAATGTCTCCCAGGCTTTGGCCCTGTCCATCTTGCCAACCCCCCGACTGGCTTCCCTAAATAGTAGTCTGCTTTCTGCCCCCGCCCATCTTTCTAGTTCTCTTCTCCAAGTGGCGGTCTGCGGACCTCTGTGGGTCTTCCAGTTTCTGGCTATCTCCCGCTTGGCCAGAACATAAGCAAGGTCCTGAAGCTTCCCTGTCACCTTGTTCTTGGCCGTGTGTGGGAACCATCCCAAGAGGAAGTGCTCTGGTGTCTGTGGTAGCTCTTTATCAATCAAGTCACCTATTATCTGCCTTATGTCTCCCCAAAAAGTCTGTAGTGCGGGGCAATTCCAAAACATGTGAAGTATGTGTGCCTCCCTTTCCCCACATCTCGGGCAGGCCGCTGAGTCCGCACCAAAGTACCTCCTAATGCGGGCCGGCGTTAGGTATGCTCTATGCAAGACGTAGTAGTTAATTAATTTAAAATGTGCGTTCCTGGACAGCTTTGGCACTTGCTCTAGAATTCGTTCCCAATCCCTCTCTGGTATTTGCTTACCAAGGTCGTCTTCCCATCGTAGTTTCAGGCGCTCTAATAGCCGCCATGCATCTGCCTGTATGGCCTTATAAAGGCAGGACACCGTTTTAATTCTTCCCGCTGAGAGCGCCACATACCTGCACCCCGCCAGTGCTCGCGGCTCCGTGACCCCGCCCCTCCAGTGTTCCCTAATCTTGCGGGTCAAGGCCCTATGCTTCAGGAAGTGACCCCTAGGGATATCATATGCAGCTTGCAGGTCCTCGAAGGGTAAGAGTGCGGAGTCTCTGTAAAGGTCTCCCATGTCTCTCAGTCCCGCTTCTACCCAGTCCTCCAGTCCTGCCCAGTGCTCTCCCTGCGGAAGGTACCGCAGCATTGTCAGTGGTATGTCAGGAGAATAGGGAGTCACAGTGCCCACCTTCCGCAGGTATCTGGACCAACAGCGTGTTATCACCTTGGTAGCATTTGCGTCTGGTGGCTCGGTGTGGCGGACTCGCAAAAGGATTCTTGCTAGGCTGGCAGTATCTGGCGCATCCGGGCAGCGCTCCCTGTCAGGGTTGCGGTCTGCCGCTAGCCATTGGATCAGGCAGTATAGCTGTGCAGCTAGATAGTAGCTCTCAAGATCAGGCACCGCTAGCCCCCCCTCTGCTGTAGGGCGTCGCAGTGATGCCAGTGCCACTCTCTGTCTGCCTGTACCCCAAATAAATGAAATGACCATTGAGTCCAGTTTCTTGAACATCGCCCGTGGGATCCACACTGGCAACGTCCCGAAATAGTATAGAAGGCGTAGTAACGTTACCATATTTAGGACCGCCACCCTTCCAGCGACAGAAAGCGGGAGTGTGCTCCAGAAAGCCATTGCTGCCTTCGCTGCCCTCACTGCCTTACCTACATTACCCTCCAAGAGGTCTGATGCATCATGATAGATTTGTACACCCAGGTATTGTAGGCATATAGGTTCCCACCGCAGCCGCTCCAAAGTAAGTGGTGGAGGGGTGTCCGGGGTGAGCGTGAATAAACTGGATTTTTGCCAGTTAACCTGGAGTCCAGATACAGTGACAAATCGGGCCAGCATAGTGCGTGCACTATGGAGTTCACCCGCAGTATCGCGCAAGAAGATCAGGAGGTCATCCGCATACAATGCTATCCGATGGCGGCCCGTTGATGTCTCTAGTCCCCTATAGTCCTGGCCACTTCTGGCTCTACTCGCCAGCGGCTCCATGGCCAGAGCAAACAGGAGGGGGGAAAGGGGGCATCCCTGCCTCGTTCCTCTCTCCACCCTCTGTTGAGGTGAGATAACTCTCCCAGTGCGCACACGGGCTGAAGGGGCTGTGTACAGGAGTTGCACCCATTTCAGAAATCCCTCCCCCAGGCCCATCCTGCTCAGGACTACATATAAATACTGCCACTCCAGGCTATCAAACGCCTTCTCAATGTCCACTGCGAGCACTGCTGCTTCTTGTTTATTGTACCCGTCAGAGTCCATTACCGCTAGGAGGCGTCTGATGTTCGTGGCAGTATTCCACCCTGGGATAAATCCCACCTAGTCAGGGTGATCAAGATGGGGCATATGGGGCAGTAAGCGAGTCGCGAGGATCTTACTCAAGATTTTGTAGTCCATATTCAGCATGGACAGCGGTCTGTAGGCCGTGTAATCATGGGGTTCTTTCCCTGGTTTAGGTATGGGGATAATAAGGGCCTCCCTGGTGCTAACGGGTAACCGCCCCTGCTCGCGGGCCTTCTGATACATTGCGGCCAGGTGAGGGGTCAACTCCTCCGCATACGTTGCGAAAAATTCAGCGGGCAGGCCGTCTGTGCCCGGTGTTTTATTACGCGCCATTCCCTTGATGGCCACCCGAATCTCTCGCTGCATAATATCCGTCCCTAGTAGTTCCGCAACTTCAGAGGTCAGGCGTGTCAATGGTAGACCAGCCAGGTAGTCCTCCATGTCTGCCAACTCACATGTGCACGTCTTGGCATAAAGTGAGGCATAGTAGCGTGCAAAAACCTCGTTGATCTTACCCTGAGCAAAGTGTCTGATCCCCCATTCGTCCTCTATTTCCACTAGGGGAGAGCCCCGGCTCACCGGGTTCGTCAGCCACGCCAGGAGCGAACCAGACTTATCCCTCTCAGCGTGGGTGCGCTCCAGGTACTTTTTATAGTCAAAGCTCCGGAGCCTCTCCGTTTGTCTCGCTTCTTCCTCTTTGGCATCCAGGAGCGCCCCTTGGAGTTCCGGGTGTCCCGGCCTCCTGCGTTCCACCTCCTGGAGAGCTGACTCTGCCCTTCCACTTCCCTCATAATGACCTTCCTGACTCATGTGGCACGCGTAATGCACTGGCCCCTCAAGACCACCTTAAAAGCGTCCCATTCTGTGGTTAGGGATGCCGTCGTCCCAGTGTTGAGTCGGAAGTAATCCGCTATCTCACCCCTGATCTCCTCCCTAAAAACCTGATCCTCCAGTGTGTCTGGTCGAAGTCGCCACGTGGGGATTGCCGCTGGCGGGTGTGCCCAGTTCAGGAACATAAGCAACGGATTATGATCCGAGATGGTGCGGGCCAAATATTCTGCTGATGTGATCTGCTGTTGTGCATCCACTGAGCACAATAAGGCATCTAGTCGCGCGTGTACCTCGTGAACCACCGAAAAATAGGAGTAGTCTCTGGTTTGCGGATTCAGGGTGCGCCATGCGTCCAACAGTCCCCAGCTCTGTCTCCAAGTGTGGAACGCATGGGAAGCACGCGCTGCTTGGGAGGTTGGCAACGGGGGGTGGGACCGGTCCATAATTACGTCATCTACACTATTGAAGTCACCCCCCACTATCACAGTGCCCGCAAGATATTGTGCTAATTGGTGGCTTAGTGTCCCAAAGAATGCAGGCTGATCTACGTTAGGCGCATACACACTAATTATGGTAATGTCTCGGCCCTCCAGTCTTCCCTTGATGGCCACATAACGGCCTTCCGGATCGATTATTGAGTTGAGCAACTGGAATGGGACCCCTGCCTGGACCCACACTAACGTCCCTCGCGCATAGTCCGAGTAAGTAGTGTAGAAGAGCTGCCCCCTCCACCTCCTGTGTAATGCCTGTCCTTCCTTTTGTGTTAGGTGCGTTTCTTGTAGAAGGGCTATCTGGGCCCCTCGCCGTTTGATATATGAGAGGACTTTATGGCGTTTAGACATAGTGTGCATGCCCCTGATATTCCAGGTCATGTATTTGTAATGTCGGTTGTCAGCCATTGTCTAGTGTCACCATGACTTGGGCCCCTCCAAGGTTGGGCAGCACCCACCGCATTTGTCTCCCATGTAAGCTCACATGATATCCAGTGTTCTGCAACCCAGTGTTTCCCCCCAAACCCAACAACAAACTTGCCCTCGAACTCCCTCTCCCCAGGATAAGTTGGAAAAATAAACAACCCCCATCCAAACCAGTGTATAAAGTCTACAAGTGACTGCTTGATCCGCCTGGAGGAAAGCCTTCCTCCCCGTCCCCCCGATTCCCCCATCCATAGTTTAGTTCATATAGTGTTATGCTGGGACCCCTCGTGGCATTGCTCAAAGCGGTTCAAAATCTGACCCCCACCCCTCAGCACAAATGTCCCTGATGTACTTGCTTGTCCTGAATAGGTCACATCAGGTCGTCCGCTGATCTAGGCGTAATGACTGGAAGGATCTGACTGGCCTCTCCCACCGTGCTTGAGCTGGCCTCAGAGTCCGAGTCTCTCTGCTCCTCTCCAGAAAGAGAGGGGGCATCTCGTGAGCTCGCCGTGCTCAGGGAGGCCACCGCCGCCACCGCACTTTCTCTGCCCCGGAGAGTCTCTTCCATCGTTGGGTGGCCCTTGGGTTTCATCCCCGCCAGGGGAGCGTGCATGTTCCTGCTCGGATGGATCTTTGCTGACCCTTCTTCGGTCTCGGGGGTCCTGCTCCTCGATCCAGTCCCAGACGTCCCGAGGAGTGGTGAAGAACGTGGTCTCTCCGGCGCGCACTATTCGGAGTTTGGCTGGGAACACCATAGAGTAAGACACCCCAATTTGGTGCCGTTTCTTTTTGGCCGTGACAAAGGATGCTCGTTGTCGCTGTACTTCTTTGGAGAAGTCGGGGAAGATCCTGACAATGCTGTTATCTACTTTGAGTTGTCCTTTGAGGCGCGCCTGGCTCAGCACATGGTCCCTGTCTTTATAAAATAGGAGACGGGCCACCACCGGTCGCGGCGGTCCTCCAGGCAGGGGCGCCCGAGCCGGTACTCTATGTGCCCGTTCTAGGGCGAAGAACGTCGAGAGGCCCTCTTCCACCACTTCCGTTTGCAGCCAGTTCTCCAGGTATGCCACCATATTGTTCCCTTCAACTTTTTCAGGCAGCCCCGTGACTCTAATCTTATTCTGGCGTGCTCTGTTTTCTGCATCTTCAGCGCGCTGCTCCAATATTTGGACCCTTTTCTCCACGTCTGTGACCTTGCGCATGGTTGTAGTCACTTGTGGCTTCAGGTCTTCGACGTCTTCCTCAACGGTAGTGACCCGGTCTGCCAGTTTTCTGTGGTCCGCTCGTAGGAGGCCCAAGTCTTCTTGGAGCGTATCTATCTTGGTCTCCACCGCCGTCCGCGACTTTTCTATGGCCTGCAGGATGTCGTGGAGTGACAGTTCTTCCTGGAGTGCAACCTTTTCGTCTCGGGTCCCCGTGCGTGTGCGTGACTCCCCACTATCCTCGCTCGACAATTCCTGTTGCTCTGTGTCACGTCTCTTGTTTACCCGTCCCATGGTGCTTGTAGAGTACACGCCGTCTGGAAAGGCCTAGTTTCAGGTGTGCCCAGTCTTAGGCGCGTTCTAGGCCTCAAAGCTGGAAAGGCGGCCGGTCATGTATAAAGGGGGTGGACACTATTATTGTCAGAGGTTGCACTGACCTGTAGAAGCCTTCAGATTAGACAGGGCCACACTACCGTCTGCCTCCGCGACCTCCGGTACAGGCGGCTCGCTGTCCGATCGCCTCACCCGGTCGCTTCTTGCACTCGTGGAGGTGTTTCCCCTTCCGCCCCAGGCCCAGGGTGCGTGCAGGGCAGTGCTGCGTCACCTTCTCTCTCAGATCAGAGTCTGCTGTGTATGGCTCTGGTCACTCTCCCACCCCAGCAGTATGCAGCCGCCATTGCTCTGCTATAAATGTCCATCGCGCCTCCGCCGCCTGCGTGTGCAACTACAGGGCCTGTCAGAGGGATTGCAGGCCCTGTAGCTACGATGGTTGTTCGAAGCCGGTGGGGCCTGGGGCCTCTCTCAAGTCCAATGATCAGATCGCGGCTGCCATTTTACAGTCCAGGGGTGGCCCGGTCTCCCCAGCGTGAGTCTCTGCCACACTTGCCTCCTGATGGTCTGCGGGTGGGCAGCTGTGCGTTCGCCCCAAGTAGCTCTAGCCTTGTGTCTATAAAGCCGTAGGACTGGCGTCAATACGGGCGCCCCCGCCACGAGGCCCGATATTGCCCCGGGCCGGTGTAGCAGTTCCTCCGCCCCGATCCTTGGATGTGGGCAGGATCGGCACCGCACCAAATCCACTCCCAGAGCAGGGCCCCCTGTATGGGTGGCCGGGTTCTCACCTGCTCTCTGTTGCGGGCACCACTCTCCGTCCTGCTAGTGCCCCAGTTCAGGTTGCAAATCCCAAAATGGGCCCCCCCACTCAGCTCATCGACGGGACTGGCTCGCCGCCAGGCGTGTGTGCCCGGCTGGTACTTGTGGTGACGTTGCGCAGTCGGCTGTCTCTGCAGCGCTCGCCAACCTCCTCTGTCAGTTCGCGGCTGCCATTTTGAGCTGCCTCACGGCTCCGCGGTCCGATGTGAATTTCGGGCCTCACACCGCGGTCGCCGGCATGTGTCTCGGCTGCGCCGATTCCTCAGTGGTTCCGACGCCTTGCGGGCCAATGACAGTGTCTGGGGTCCCCCTGTAGCGGGCAGGATGATGCTGGACAGGGGATCACCGGCGGGAGCTCTGGTTCAGGCTCCCGTCTCCATCGGCATCAAGCCACGCCCCTTCTGCAGGTGTTCTATATATTCCTTATTGACCAAAAGCTTTCTATCCAGTGTCCAATTATAGTGTGTCTTTCTGGGGGTATCAGCACAGATATTCAGTAATAGTGGGTTGTGATCGGAGATCACTTTCGGAAGTTTTTTAATCCCCACTTTGCTGATCAAAGTTGATGAGGCAAGGAAATAATCAAGCTTAGTATATTTTTTGTGTGGGCAGGAGTAATAAGTATAACCTGCCTTATTTGGTTCCTCGTGTCCCCAGATGTCTACCAACCCATGGCTAGTAATAAGGGAGGTCAGTGCTCTATATACTTTGGGCTTTCGCCCCATATAACAATTCTTATTACTCAGATCCGCAGATATATTAAAATCGCCGCATATAATTAAGGGACAGGGCCATGTTGCAAGCTCAGCTTCCAGATGCTCAAATATCTCTGGATCGTCTTGGTTTGAGCCGTATATTGTGCATATCGTATAGCCTATTTCGAGCTCCACCACAGCCCAGCGGCCTAATGGATCTGCTGCTTTACGCTTGACCCCGCCCAAAGCAGTTTTTGCAAAAATCGCAGTACCCCGAATACTGGAGCTTTGGGATGTACAGGCAAGCAGATTATACCCTCTAATATACAACCAATTTCTTTTCCCCCAGGGAATATGTGTCTCTTGTATACATACAACATCAAAACGGTTCATCCTAACAAATTCATCAAACCGTAGTCTCTTATTCCAATCATTTAATCCTCCTACATTTATTGTACATATATTAAATTTCCCCATTCATACTTGTTTCCTTATGCCGACTAAGCCCACTACTATGTTTTATCGGACCGTTTTGCAAAATCTTCTGATGCTTATCTAAATGGTTCCGGGTATTTATTTTTCCCCCTTTGTCCCCCCCTTTTGTCCCCCCATCCTGTCCCTACCCCCGCTCCTGCCCCTCCTCCCCGAGACCAACCCTCCCCTCCCCTCTCCCTGCTACCCTACCCCGCCACCACCCAAGTGAAGCGCTCAGACCTAGGTCTGTGCATAGGATGAGCGCAGCATCCGTGACAGGGCTGATCCTGTTACTGCTTTATAAGATGCATACCCTGTGTAAACCTGTGTAAACCTAGTTTTTTTATAAGACTAAGCATAACTTATATCCTAAATCTTATATTTGATGACTGTGCCTGTTCTCTTCTTTTTTTTTTAAATCCTTCTTTTTTACATATACATATATCGCATTTATTTAACTTTATTAGTCCAGGCCATCAAGATATTCTTTTGCTTTAATTTCAGACGTGAAATAACGCGTCTGACCCTCGTGAATTACTTTCAACTGCGCTGGATTAATCAGATACATTTGGATATTTTTATCCTGGAAGGGCTTTATCTTCTGTCTTAGTCTCCAGCGTCTCTCCACCGTGGTGTGACAGAAGTCTGGGCGAACGAAAAATGAGACCTCGCCACTAGATCTTTTGGATTCTGGTCTGGCCTTTTCCAAAATTGCTTGGCGGAGCAAAAAGTTGCCGAAATATACAAGGATAGCTCGTGATTTAGCTCCTTCTTTCTGATATCTAGGCTTGAAGGGAGTACGATGAGCTCTCTGTATTTCCACTGCCCAGTTCCACTCTGACAATTCTGGGAAGGAGGACCTTAGCAACTCGACTATGTATGCCCGGGGATCGGACCCTTCCACTCCTTCCGGAATCCCTAGCACCCTTAAATTATTTCTCCTCTGTCGATTTTCATGGTCCTCCAACTTCCACTGAATATCTTTAATTTGAGATTCGTGCGCTGCGGCCTGGGTTGTTACTCCTGACAGATCTGTCTCTGCGGTAACAATTCTCGCCTCAAGGTCTGTCATTCTTTCCCCTATATTGATACAAGATTTAGACAGTTTCCTGACTACTCCTTGCATCTTGCGCATAGCAGATTGGGCTTTCCGACTGTCCTGACGAGTCTCGTCCCTATGCAACAATATTGCTTGATATATAGCTTCTAGCGTTGGGGGGACCGAGCTGGTTTCGGTGGTGATCACCCCAGTTGTCGAGCCTGCAGCTGAGTTGCAGATGTGTAATCCCATTTGAGGTCTTTTCCATCCCTACGTTGTGCCTTAGTTCGATGACTTAATTTTTTAGCAGTGAGGATCTGTGCCTTTTCATCTTCATCCGGGTCTGTCTCTATATCGCTTGCCTCGGAAGAGGAGCTAAAGCCGTCCTCTGACCATTCTGCCCCTTCCGAGACTGAAAAGAAACAGTCACTTGGTTCTCTATCCGGCTTCCCCTTATTGCTTTTATCAGCCTCTGCCATGCCCGTCACTGCTAGACTATGCCGGGACTCGAGCACGGAAATATCCCTATTGCGACCAACATCTTTTGCGCATTCTTGCGCGCACTCTTGTAACACATTGGTAAGCCTTGTTTCCTTAAACTGGGAACAAAATTGCTCAGAGTTGGATTTAGCTTTGTCCTGGAGTTCTGATAGTACCGTTTTATTTACAGACTCCTCACACTCGTCTGGTAGGTCCTCTGATTTATCTTCCTCACTGCAGACCCCTTTTAACATAGAAATGCACGCGGCTGCTGCCTGCAATTGCCTACCTTCATTATGCGGCATAGGTGAGTCCTCCCCTGTTATTTGTATCAAGGGAGCGTCCTGAATCTCGCACTGGTTCTGTTCCAGACCTTGCTTTCGTGTTTCGCCACTGACTGATCCTGGCTGGGCTTCCCTGGAACGCTGGAACAGATCAGCCACCGAGGGGCCGGCAGGACGTAGTTTCCCCGCTCCCCCGCCTCTTCCTTTCCTCTCTGCAGGCAGTTCACTGGTGGAGATCTGCGGCTGCACACGCCGCCCGCGTCCAGAAGTTTGATCTGCCTGATTCGGTGAAACATGCTCCGCTGTGATTCCTCCGCGCATCTGGCGATTACCCCCAGCCTTGGGAGCTCCGCCGCTCCCTGCTGCCTTCGGTCCCATCTTCTCGAGGCCGCGCGTCAGCTCACTGCATTCAGAGCAAGGTATGTGTCCCGCTGTGGCTTGTTTGAGAATGCACAAGCCGAGTTTAATCCATTCAATCCAGGCACTGCAACGACACTTATGGACTCTACTCATTGGCAATAACGGTCCATTTCCATCGTCCACAGGGTTTTTGTTTTCCGATTCAGCCTGGTTGTCACTGGTGCTGCTACCGGCCTCCTAAGCGGCCGCCATCTTGCTTCCTCTAAAAAAAAAAAAAAAAAAGGGACTCCTAAAATGAGATTCCGACACCCATCAGATAAAGCAATGAAAGCGTTCCAAACTCCTAATCTCCACAGACTTCGAAAAAACCTTTATCTTGCAAACAGATGCCTCTGATATGGGCCTAGGAGCTGTTTTCTCTCAAAAGGACAGTGAGGAAATAGAAAAACCCATTCTTTATATCAGTAGAAAGGAATTTCCCTGAGAAACTGCATATTCCAGTAAAGAGAAAGAATGTTTAGCCATCAAGTGGGTGGTTGATAAACTGAGGTATTATCTGGAGGGCAAACCGTTTTTACTTTATACTGATTATGCTATGCTCCATTGACTTGGTTGAGCTGGAATAAAGGGAATAATCCCAGAGTCCTTAGGTGGTTCCTTTCGCTTCAATCTTTCCAGTTTGTAGTTCAACATAAATCTGGGAAGAACTTAACAGGGCCAGATTTCCTCTCTCAGTTTCCCCTTTTTCCTGATCAGGGAAATCTGGGGATGGGGAAATGCCACGAACCTGGGGCTGAAAGCAAGGCGATTTACCTCCCTGGAGCCAACTGCGCCCTTCTCCTGTTACAGGGCCGCTTCGATGAGACCAGAAGTCAGGCAATCCAGAAGAGACTGGAACTTCCGTGGGACATCAGTGCGTCAAAAGGAGGAGACGAGGCGAACCCAAGAGAAGAGGAGGGCAGATAATCGGGGAGCACGTCGCCGAGCATCATGGCAAGAGGAGACTATCCAGCTCGGATCTCTGACCCGGGACCCGAGGAACCGGAGGAGCCAAAGCGAGAGAAACCGGAGACCAGGAGGAACTCGGCAGCATCTGGAGGAGAGAGGGCGTATCCTGTCTGCCAGTTGGACTCCGCTCCTAGCCACGTCCCAGGAGGAACGTGGCTCAGCCAGGTGCGTGAGAGGCTCCTAAGTAGAGCCTGTAAGTGGGAGGGAAAGCCGCAAGTGGGAGGTGGATGGAACTAAGAGAGTGAAGGGGAGGAGGGGAGGAAGCTGTGTTGAAGGCAATACTACTTGAAGGCAATACTACTTGGGCTGAAAGCAACACTACTTGGGTTGAAGCCAAAGAGAATTCTACCTTATCTGAATTAATATTTTTTTAATTATTATTTTCGACTTTTTCACTCAACTTGATCACTTGTCCTTTCCTCTTGTAACACCCTTCCATTAACCTCACTATATTCGTCGAGAAGACTTAAAAAGATCACAACTCTAACATACACGACTGAGACAAATATAGCAGTGACTTACCTGACTTCTTCTTTCTGTTGAGGGTACCGGTGGACAGGAACTCCACAGGCCCTGCAAAAGAAAAGAAGACGCTTGTTAATCCTGGACTCCTGTTTCTTCTCTTTGTGTGTTCTTTTGGAGCCTGTGAAATAAAAGCCATTGAGTTAAAACCCAAAGTAGACTGATTTTACATTAGATTCTCTAAGCAAGATCACAAAGCACTTTATCCAAATTATCTTGATTGGTTTGGCATAAACGTACTACAGCTTCCATTTGTGACAATTTCCAAATTTCATTATAAGCAGCATAAATAAATCGTTTAGAACGGGGGGATTTTGGATCCAAAAGGAAGTCAGACAGATTCATGTCTTCGGATAGGAGGGAAAGATGTTGTTTCACTGCAGACAATGGGGAATGTTCTAAACATTGTTGGTATAATTTACTCACGGATTAGGTAGTAACAGTGTTATGGTGCATGGATTGTGAATATCGGGGATCAGGCCTGTGTGATTTGAACAAGATGTGGAGTTTAAAAAATGAGCATGACAATCATTAGTGTAACCAGCCATACTAACCACCCACCAGGAGCCGTAACTGAAGAATTAAATGTACCATTTTGTATAATACTATTTAGCTGGGCCTCAGTATATTTTGTGTTAGAAATGGGATTTCTGGTTGTCTAGGGCACGCGCCTAAGCCAGGCAGAAACCACAACTCTAGTCAGGGCAAGGGAGTTACATGCTGACGATAACCCCTGCTCACCCCCTTGTTAGCTTGGCAGAGCAGTCAGCCTTATCCCAGAGGCAATGTGTAAAGCGTTTTCGCAACACACTCACACAGCAGCGACACACTAGGCGCACCACAAAAGAAACTCCACACACGGTTATATAAAAATAGCCTTTGTATTATCCATAAAAATACATTAGAACACAATCACCTATATCACTGTGCCACTTGTCATGGCTTTACAGGGATTCACATAAATCACTAGGCCAACCGGGCCACAGTCATAATCATTACATAGCCCATAAATCACTTAGTAGCCTGTAAAACACATTTAGAGCACATATCATAAATCATTGCACCACTAGGCGCTTGTCATAAAGAGGCACATACATCACATGAGTACTGAATCCCTATGACAAAAACACATCCTACACCATCACTGTCCATATCTTATGCAGGTCCTGGAATGTAGGCCACAGGAACACCTGTGCACCTACTACACGTAGTGTGGCAATTTCCCCAAGCTGCACTCTCATGCCGCAATAGTATGGAATAGTGCCACCCAGGTATGTGCAGGTGAGGGGGGAGTACTCATGGCCTCCCCTATGTGGGGGGACCTCTTGGGGTCCCCTGCGTGTCTCAGTCTGCAGCAGCTGCCCGCAAGCACATGGGGCAGCTGCTCCCCTCTTGACTGCGACTGCCTCCCGGCTCACTCCGGGTCAGTTCGCCCACATGTGGTGTGCACGAGGTGGTGGTGCCTGCCTGCGGTCCATATACCTAGAGCGGACCACGCGGGCTACCACCCAGCAGCACGATCTCCCCACACTGGAAAAGGACGCGCAGTACTCATGTTTGAGACCTCTCCTGGTCTCAGGTGGCCTCACCTCCCGGCGGGGAGGACCTCCGGTCTGCGGCCAGTGCAAAACCTCTCTCCGTCTTGCCGGCGAGTCTTTCACTTGCGCTGCCCCGGCAACCCTTGGGCGGGGCTAGTCTTCTCGGCGGCTCCCTCGCTGCGATGGCAACTTGCTGGGGCCACGGTCAGGCTCCACGTGGGCTCCCCCACAGCGGCACTCTCTCCCCCACATGGGTAAGCAACGAGCAGTACTTCCGTTGTAGACCTTTCCTGGTCTCAGGTGGCCACGGGAGTAGCCTCCTCCATACTCAGCAGGGCTCCGACATACCGGCAGTGGGCGGGGCTGTAATTTCCTGCCCGCAAGGCTTTCTGGACTTGGGGGCTCCACCCCCTGACTCTCGCTGGGGGCAGGGCCAGCGGGTCTGCCGTGACAGCCAGGAGCCTGCGAGGTTCTGTCCTCGCCCAACGCCAAGAAAGGGGCGAGATATTTCCAAAAACCCTGCACCAGCCTCCTTCTGGCACAACAGGAAACTGCGTCCCGGGGCCAGTTAGCAGAGCCCCGGCTGCCGATAAGGAGATAAAGGCTGAGGGGGGAGGAGGGAGAGCGCTTCCGTTACTTCAGCTCTCCTCTCCCCTTCGGTTCCTGGACCACAGGGAATGGCAGCACTGCACGTGCTCCTTCACCAAATCGCCAGGAGCCAAGCACTTGGGAATCTCCCCTACAGCAACAGCACCAGTGCTTTTTCAATTCAGAGCACACCACCACACTTCACAGTGCTCTCCACGCACTGCAGGTAGGGGACATGCCACCTACTCCCTGGAGACACAGGGGCAGAGTACAGGGCACAGGTAGGCCAGCACGCAGGGCCCCTCAGCAGAGGGCAGTCCTTTCAGCCACCCACCAGGCAGCAGCTTGGTCCCAAATGACGGTTCCTCCTGGCACACAGCAGTCTATGCTGCGTCTTCACTTCTCAAGTTCCAAGTAAGCACCAAAGACATGGGTTCACAGCCCCAATATTTATAGTGCACCAAGTCTTTGTTCTGCCCTGGTACAGAGCCCTGGACCCAGTTTGAACCAGTTCTGGGGGCACTCAAAAAGTACACCACACTCCCCATTGTAAGTGTAAGCCCTGGCCCCAGACACACCACAGGGGGGCAGAGCCATCATTGTGGAAGGCAGGCACAGCCCCATTCAGGTGCAGGTGCTACTCCTCCAACCACTCCAAATGCAGTCCAGGCCTATTCAGCCTAGTGCTGACTCATCCAGACTCTCTGGAGCCAAAGCACCTCCCCAGCCCCTGTCACTCCAAGGCCAGACAGTCAATACACAACAGGCAGGCACAAAGACACATAATACACAGAAATGCCTACTTCTAAAAGTGGCATTTCTAAAATAGTGATAATAAATCTGTGAACACCAAAACACAGCATTTATTTCCACTATTCCAAACATACCAAACTTGATCACGCTACCCCTCTCTTGTCAGGAAATACCACTGAAGCACATATCAGGGAATCCCCAATGCATTCCTGTGGGAGGGCAGCCTCACAGCAGTGAGAAACCAAATAGGCTGTTTGTCACTACCAGGACATGCCACACAGTTAAGGCACATGTCCTACCTTTTACCTACACCGCACCCTGCCCATAGTGCTAGCTAGGGCCTACCTGAGGGGTGACTTATATGAAGTAAAAGGGGAGTCAAAGACGTGGCAACCACTTTATGTGCCACGTCACAGCGGCAGTGAACTGCACGCACAGATGCTGCAGTGGCAGAGGCCTGAGACTGGTTTGAAAGACTACTTTGGTGGGTGACGCAAGCAGCGCTGCAAGCCCACCAGTAGCATTTAATTTACTGGCCCTGGGTATATGAGATACCACTGTATAAGGGACTGATAGGTAAATTAAATATGTCAAACAGGTGTAGACCAACCTTACCAAGTTTACCATAGAGACCACATGCACTTTAGAACTGGTCAGCAGTGATAAAGTGCCCAGAGTCCTAAAACCACCAACAACAGGTCAGAAAAAATACAAGAGTAAGGCAAAAGGTTCTGGGATGACCCTTCAAAAAGGGCCACGTCCAACATTTTGTATAAGATTGCCAATCATCAAAAGAGGGAAAGGTTGGAATAGTTGGAGTATTCAATTCTTTAATTTTAGCCAATCCCAGACAAGTAGTCTATTGGATTGTTTCATTTAGAAAAAATATTCGTGTAGGTATGAGACATGCATGAAATAGAGATTCTGTACCTTGGACTTGGCAGGACTTAGCGCCCTAAATCAATTTCTTTCAAGTCAATGTTGTCTTTCCAATAGTCATAGCCCTTCAGGGCTAATTCCTCAATGAAGGACACTGTATAGATTAGCTTGGTTTGAATAAGCATATATTTCTTCAAGGCAGTAGGAGCCAATTTAAAATAGTATGATTTCAGGTCTGAAGCGTTATAACTGGTGAAATATGTGTACTTCATCTTTTGTGTTATTGAGCTACCCTGAGGTGAAGTTGGGCAATGCTCCGTTTGAGTATAGTTATATTGGGGACGCTGTCCATTGGTTCTATGCAAAAAATTATGTCCATAATGTTGATAACAGAACAATTCGGCATAGTTAGCAGAATATAAATATAAATATAAATGCTCAGACTCAAAGACAGTGTAATATTGCATTTCAGAAAACATGGAATTCACAGAATCAACATCCCAATCATCCGAATGCAAACCAGGCACTATTACACTGCAGCTTGTGATTAAGGACTGTAGCTCACTTGCTGGTGCACTTAGCATACCATGGCTTAGGTATGTCAATCTCATGTTGAAGAGTGTGGGTTGTATAGATCTGATTAACAACCTTAGACAGCTACATCCAGGGGAGATACAGGATATAAAACGCATGTTCCTAACCAGATGGCAACGCGAAAGGGACAATAGAGAGTTACTCAAACCTACAGTGAGACAGTATATTCTGCGGAAAACATGCCCCCAGGGGAAACCTTATTTCTCATTTGATACCAATGCCCATCATCGTTTTTTATGAACAAGGTTCAGGTTTAACTTAATTCATTTGTCTTTAGCTGTTCTCAAAGGATTTTATAAGTTAAGTGATTTAAAACCATGTTCCTGTGATAACTTTTGGGATCACAACATTTTACACTTTATGGGGCAGATTTACAAGCCCCTTGCGCCACTTTTGCGTCACTTTTAACATGGGAAAAGTGACGCAAAAGTGGCGCAAGGGGCTTGTAAATCTGCCCCTATGTTTTTGGGTGATTTTTATCAGGTATTAGGGCTAGATACATTCTCCCGCTGGTAAGAACATAATTTTGCACAAGTAAGACCAGCTTTGATGTACTTACAGTTTGCTTTGGGGTTGCAAGTTTCCTCGGTGGAGCACTTAGATTTAGGAAAAAGTTATTTATTGATTAGAGGTCATTTTTACTCATAATAGACAGCGCCATGTAGAGCTAGTACAGGGGGTGACATTGTGTTTGCACTTTATGTATCTGGTACTGAAACCATGCATTTACACTTTAAACGATTGTCCGTTGTAGCCTACGCCTAGCACCATATCAAAATGTGTATGCTGTTTTTTAATCAATGTAACTAGATTAATGATTTTAGGTGGCCCGATTATTTCCTAATAACATAGCAGACATTTTTTGTTGTCAAATCTTTATTAGGATGAGCCCCTACACTGTTTATTCACAACCATTACTTTTGTGGAGATGTTTTTCTTTTTAACTTGCGTTTTGCACATATTATCATTGAATGCCTCAAATTCATGCCGGTAATGAAATTGTAATCTTTTTTGACTTGGACCACATTTGTGTTTTATATACTTGTTTGCATACTTATGTCAAGAGATATATCTGTATGCATAGCTGTGATATATCTGACTTGTGGGTGTTTATATGTGCTTTAATGGCGTACATTGACTGAATAAAGACAGTTGATTGATTGACCCCATGCCGATATGTAGAACTGATTGGAAGGGAGTGGACTCCTGGAACAGCCCCAGGTTCCCTTGTACGCGGCAGCAGCTTGTGCCATTTATGTGAACCAAGTGTTGGCAGGGTGCATCCATGCCAGGGTAGGAGTGTGTGACCCAGTATGTGGCAGCATGGTCCTAATATAGAGGTAGGGACTCTGTCTTATCCCTATGGACTGCCTCATGTCATCCCTTCTGTGTACATAAAACATCAGGAGCGAACGGTTATTTCAAGTTGCCGGGATTTGTCTTTTTTGAGCGGGGAGAGAAGCTTGTGATCTTTAGTTTGGGCAGCATGACAGAAGCTGTAGCCTGAAAAAAACATTACATCATTACATTGTTTCTCTTTCTGCCCCCTGTTACTGATCTGTTTTGGGAGTACCAACTCATGGAACTGCATGGATGGTGGCAGGAATCAGCTCTTTTCATTGGGAAATGTCAGACGAGTGCCTCTCCTTTGCCTTCCCTCCACTACTGGAGTTTAATCTAGTTAAGCTTATGGGGGACTGATGGACCTGGCCCTTTTTGCAGGGTCTCCCCCAGATTTGTACCTTCTGTTGCTGAACCCGTTGTTGTTGGCTTTAGTACTCTGGGCACTTTATCTCTTTTAAACATGATAAAATTGGCCTACACCTAATTGGCACATTTAATTTACTTGTAAGACCCTAGTAAATGGGGCCTGTAAATTAAATGATACTAGTGGGCCTGCAGCACTCATTGGACCACCTAGTAAAGTAGCCTTTTAAAACATGCATCATGCCTGTCACTGCAGCCTGAAGTGCAGTTTTAAACTGCCAGTTCCACCTGGTAAAATAAATCTTTTGCAAGGCCTAAACCTTCCTTTTTTAAAACTTTTAAGACACTTGTAAGGTAGGCCATGAAGGCTCCTAGGGGAGGGTGCACTTCATTTAAAAAGTAGGACATGCCTCTTTAAGTTTTACATGTCCCGGAAGTTAAAAAAAACTCCTAAACTCGCTTTGACTCCTAGAAGATCTGTCTTGTATATTTTATAACATTTAATAAGTGATATGATTTGATTCAGAGCAGATAGATATGTGGTGTTCTCACTCCAATGAATTGTAATTTAAAATCCTCTATAATGGTAAAGTCAGATTTTAAGTCAAAATTCTGAAAATGGCACTTATAGAAAGTTGGCAATTTCTTGTCCTAATCTTTTGTGCCTTCTGCCAGTGTCGTGGGTCACATGATTGTGACTGGCTCTGCTGTTGGAGTTTGTGTATTCCTTCCAGACAGTAACACAAAAGGAGACTAGATGTGTGCAGGATGGGCCATCCTGCCATGATGGCTGGGGTCAGAGCTCTGCCTTGCCCTATTTGCACATCAAAGGGTTTGCCTCAAGTATACAAAAAGGAACCTCACAATAGTATTTTGTCACCCCAGATATCTTGGAGCCTTGACAGGGGAAGGGAAGAACTTTCCAGAACCAGATGTGGGGGTAATTTAGGCCATTTCGAAGGCTGGCATCAGGTATAAATATTTGATCTCCAGAGCCACTCTTCAGTACACACCTGGACCTGTGAACATTTGCTTCCCAGAGGAATGCCCTGCTCCTTGAGGCAAGCCTTGCTCCCCAGAGGACTGCCCTGCTGCTGGAGGACTGCCTTGACCCAAAAAGGCTGTCTTGTGCTTGATGACTGCCCTGCTCTCTGAGGAGGAAGACCGAACCTGTTCCCTTCATCCAAGGCTACTTGAGTGACTCAAAGGGTCAGCTAGCTAACCTCCTGTCTGAGTTATAGGGATGATCCAGCGGCGTACTAGCAACAGATACTCCACTACCATGTACTCACCTGGGCCCATACAACTCACTTCCACTAAACACCAAGTAGACCGCTGGAACTTTTTAGTTTTATGATTTTCATACTTCAAGATCTAGTTATTTCTTTCCCCTAACTAAACCTTTCACTGATCAAATAGTTCTTTCCTCTGGTCAATGGACCATTAGGTGGAACTAGTTGATGGTGAAAATTAACATAACTTATTAAACTTTTCTTGATTAAATGAAATAATCACAGACTCAGGAAGTTTTAAAATCTTTATCTAAATCATGTAAGTGTGAACCATCTCAACGTTTCAGTACAAACACCCTCATTCGCAAGAGTGCCAATTCAATCAAAATTTCAATAGCAATTCAGATCCACACAACAACTATGCTCAGAAAGAAGAGGATAGAGAGAGAAGAACATCTATCAAACAATGAATTTTATAATTACCAAGTATGGTGTGAAGACCAACCCCCTGGCCAAAGGGCTGGTAAGGGTCCCCGGGACAGATCAGGAGACAAAGACTTCAGGACAGGAATCAGGACAGGATACTGCACCTCTCTAGATACCGACGTCTGCGTCGCACCCCTCTCTGACACTCTCTTCCTCCTCGTAGTTCTTCCGCGATCTTCTTTCTAACCCAATTAAGTTAATTAGATGGTTCTGCATTCGATATTCTTCATCTGCGTCTCACAGCTTCAACACCACCCACAGCATCGACAGCATCCCGAGCTCTGCTTCTGTGCTCCCATAAAGCTCCGCACCATCAGCACACCCAGTTCTACCTAACTAATTAAAACTACCTCAATTATACAGTTCACAATTTCTGAAGCACACGCAAAAGATATAAATTTGATAATACAATAACATAAAAGAACAAAGGATTCTCGTATTCTTGGGCTTGTCCAGTCCTTTTATTACGCAAATTATTCCACTCCCTTGCACCAACGCGTTTCGTCGCATACGGGTTGTAAACCCTACGACTTCCTCAGGGCTGGAAGTAATATAAATAATCATAATGTAATATACAAAAGAAAATTGCTCATTTAGTTTTACACCTTATAAGCCCAAACATCCCCTTAGTGCAATAAGGGACTATGCAAAAAACCAAAGTATTGTGCAATTATCACATAATTACAGCAAATTCCATCACAAACAAAATGCCTTATAAACATCATTACACTAATAAAATATGATTATGTGAAATGTCGATGAGATGGCCAAAGTACAGTTTAAAAGTTAATCAACCCCCAGTGAAATACGTGTTCCAATCACACAACAATGTGTCAGAAAATAAAAAAACGGTACCTTAAAAGTATTTTTCAAACGTTTCTCTGTAAGGTTTGAAAACAAAGACATAGAAGGGGGGATAAAATAATCCCCTTTAGATTGAGATGACAAGGGCATGAGACAACAGCTATTCATCACGTCCCATTAAAATCTCCTATTACCCAATCTTTCAAACTAATTCTTACCTCAAAAATGTTTTCATCAGTATTCATAGTCAAACTCCTTACAGAAAGAAATAACGAGTCGTACACTATAGATCCAACACACGACCCTATGAAGCAAAATAACAACATTCTCACTAACAATTCATATATTCTTTCACAAATTACATATTACGTATTTATAAATGCCCAAACGCCGAATCGGAACCAATCCTTCCGATTATTTCAACAGGTCCCTGCAGTACGGGGCAACCTGTGTTGATACAAAAATAAACAGCCGAAGTTAAGTATCGGCTAGAAACGTAACTCCATTAGTTACAGGTCCCTGCAGTACGGGGCAACCTGTATTGATACAATGAAAAATAGCCGAAGTTAAGTACCGGCTAAAGTCTATCTGAATCACGATAGCGCATGTACCTGTGTGTGTTGTATCCTCGCATCTCACCGGATATGGTGGAAACCTATTCCTGTTCCCAAGCGGGTTTACATAGTAATTTGCAAAAAGTGAAGAGGTGACTATACTCCCCACAACAAAATAGCGCCATCTTTGAATGGCTAAACACTCGCATGCCAGTCGCCCATGCCTTGTCATATAAGTCCTTACTTACAAAATCAAACTTACTAATTCACCCTTACAACGGTGATATGTAATATAAAGTATAAATACATGCCATAAATCACTACAGCCTTCAATCACCAAGGAAGTATTGTAACTCCTGATCATAATTAAGCCCCTCCTCCACCGCTCGTAAACGCATGATCCACCGTGCCTCATGCCTCCGTAGTCTCAGCTCCCTGTTACCACCGCGTGGATCTTGCCCAATATGTTCTATACCATAAAACTTAAAGGTTTTAACGGGGCCTTGTGCAATACAATTTTGTACATGTTCTGCAATCGGATATCTGCAATCATTATTTTTTATTGCTCGCATATGTTCTCCAACCCGTTCTTTAAGTGCCCTTATAGTACTTCCAACATACATTTTTGCACAATTACACACAATAATATAAATGACATATTTCGTGCCACAATTAATATTAGACATTATAGTGTACATTCTACCAATGTTGTCTTTAAACTGCTTGATCTTATGTTCCGCAAACCTACACATCCCGCAATGACCACATTTAAAGAAACCTTTAGACGCTTGTATTAACCATGATTCAGATTCCTTAACAGTAGGATAACTGGGGCTAAGTAAAGCACCCAATGTCCTCCCCCTCCTAAATGTGATCTGGGGTTTATCCGTTAGAAACTCTTGCAAAGTTTTGTCTGTCTGCAAGATATGCCAGTGTTTATTAAGGCTTCTGCTTAGTGTAGTATTGATATAAGTATAATCTGTTATCAATCTGATCTGCGCGGTAGATTGTTGGTCAGTGTGTCTAGGTCTCAAAGTGGTAGCTCTTTTAGTCTTAATGACCCTTTCCTTTGCTTTAAAAACATCACGATACGGGTAGCCTCTCTGAATAAAACGCCTTTCCATGTCCTTAATACAAGTAATAAAATGTGTATCTTCACTACAATTTCGTCTAGCTCTCAACATCTCCCCAAATGGGATTGCCCTAATCTGATGCCGGGGATGTGCGCTTTTCGCATGTAATAGTGAATTACAGGCAGTAGGTTTTCGATACATCTTACTCTGAATAAGTCCATCCTTGATATATAGTTCCACATCTAGAAATACCACTTTACTAGTACTCAAGTGGGTAGTGAACCTGATGTTCATATCATTACCATTTAAATACTCAATAAATTCCTTCAATAGTTTCTCTGTACCTATCCATATCATGAGGCAGTCATCTATGAACCGCCCCCAATAAAGAATGTGTCATTCCAACGACTTCCAGAGGTACCCCAAATCATAACCTCCTCTAACCAGCCCATAAAAATATTCGCATAGGCCGGTGAAAATTTAGAACCCATAGCGACTCCTTGGGTTTGCCTAAACCATTCATCTTTAAAAAGAAAAAAGTTTTTTGTAAGTATCAATTCTGTCATAGCCAGAATCATTTGTGTATGTTCCCAATGGCAAGCCGGTTTCTTGGATAAAAAGTGATATAGTGCCTTAAGTCCCAATTCATTACGAATACTGGTGTATAGCGACACCACATCAAGAGTCACCAAAATCATATCCGGGTCCCAACTAATGTCTCCCATTAAATTCAAAATATGTGTAGTGTCCTTTATAAATGAAGGTAAATTCATTACTATTGGTTGCAAAAATATATCCACGAATTGCGATATACGTTCTGTAGGACCACCAATACCTGACACAATGGGCCTCCCAGGTGGAAATGGGAGGCCTTTGTGAATTTTCGGCAAAGTGTATAGACACGGAAATCTTGGTCGAGTCACTTTAAGATATAAAAATTCATCCTCATCCAGCAGACCACTTTCATGCCATTTTTTAAGATATCCATTAATAGTTGCTATTAAAGGGAACATAGGGTTATGAACCACCTTTTCATAGCACTGAGTATTACCCAATTGTGAATACATTTCATTTTCATAGTCTGTGGTGTTCATTACCACTATATTCCCCCTTTGTCTGCTTTTCTGATAGTAAGGTTAGGATTTCCCATTAATACCTTTAAAGCCTGTCTCTCTTGAAAAGTAAGGTTGTCTCTATAGGGGCCTTTATAAAGTCCCTTCTTCATCATGCTTTTATCCAAATCATTAATAACTAGTTTATGAAAGATTTCAACATTATTCCCACTCATAAGATTAGGAGACCAACGAGACTTAGTCTTGAGCCCACTTGATATTGAAAGATCTGGTCTAATGTCCAAATCCTCCAATACCTTACCAACGGTCACAGGGTCCTCCTCTAACTCGGTAATCAAGAGCAGATTAACAGTATCCTGTATGTCTTCAATAGTTAAAGCACTAGACACCGTATCAAATAATGCTGGTGTTAAACTTTTATTATGCTGAGGGTTCATAGCAAAATATTTCTTAAGTTTCAAGCGTCTAATAAACTTGAACAAATCAATTTTAGAGGTACATAAATCCCCAGAGACTTCAGGACAGAAGCCTAAACCCCTCCTAAGTAGTGATATCATTGAATCCGTAAGTATACAATCTGACAGGTTCACTACCTCCAATTCTTTCTCCTTGTCTGAAATTATTATTTCTTGTCCCAAGAGCGTGTTTTCATTCTCAGACTGTCTCCTTCTGATCCCGCCCCTCTTCCCACGCCTTGTTTTCTTGTGTTGTCCACCTTTTTGGTCTGAACCCGGTTCCCCCTCTTTATACGGTTCACTTCTTGCATGAAGGAAGAGTTGCCTAAAGGGTGTAATTGTTTTGATAATATTCCTGACCCTCCTTCTATTTCACTTTCGCTAGTTAGTATTGTGCTCAATGAACTACTACTAGAGCTAGTAGACAATGGCTCAGACAGTTGTTTACCCTTGTCAGTCTGAACTAAATAATCATATTTACTTGAGAATGTAAATACCCTTCCACTATTATAATCCAGCTCATCCCGTTTTAATTTTCGGGCTTTTCTTTGCTTGATATCATTCTGATGATTCGATAAAACTCTCTTCAGAATTTCATAATTCTTGGCTGTAGGTTCTGGCATATTTAATGCTTCGATCTCAGACTCCAACTGTACTATTTCAGTTTGGAGTTTCGTAACCTTCCTCTCTGCATTCTCTATCAGAATGTCAATCAACTTCATTGAACTAGAAATCAGTTCCTTTTCCCAGATATTAAGAAGGTCTTCGTCCAGATCATCGTATGTCGGGATGATCTGTGAACGTAAACCCCTTGGAATCCTATTTAATTTGACATACTGCTTCAACGTTACGCCATCCCACCATTTTAACATCTCTGAACGTTTTAACCTTTCAAGTCTAATGAATTTATCACGCAACCCTTCATTCTGCGAACGGTCACCACTTTTCACCGCTTTGGTTATAGTACTCCCTTTACATACATTTTCAAATAGCTCTGCCGCCATCCTATCCCTGTCCAAATTATCACACATCTTGATTATTACAAGCAGTAATGTGCTTATAGAGCTGCCTGCCCTTATTTGCAGTTAACAAAAAGTGGGTGAAAACAGAGCCCTCAGGCGCTCATACAAATTTACACAACAGTATAAAACACAATGCCAATATCCCGCTGTGCATTCAAGAAGGGAGAATAATCACCCAAATCCTCCCAATATTTCAATCTAAGATTGAGTAAACAGTTCACAATTTCTGAAGCACACGCAAAAGATATAAATTTCACATAATCATATTTTATTAGTGTAATGATGTTTATAAGGCATTTTGTTTGTGATGGAATTTGCTGTCATTATGTGATAATTGCACAATACTTTGGTTTTTTGCATAGTCCCTTATTGCACTAAGGGGATGTTTGGGCTTATAAGGTGTAAAACTAAATGAGCAATTTTCTTTTGTATATTACATTATGATTATTTATATTACTTCCAGCCCTGAGGAAGTCGTAGGGTTTACAACCCGTATGCGACGAAACGCGTTAGTGCAAGGGAGTGGAAGAATTTGCGTAATAAAAGGACTGGACAAGCCCAAGAATACGAGAATCCTTTGTTCTTTTATGTTATTGTATTATCAAATTTATATCTTTTGCGTGTGCTTCAGAAATTGTGAACTGTTTACTCAATCTTAGATTGAAATATTGGGAGGATTTGGGTGATTATTCTCCCTTCTTGAATGCACAGCGGGATATTGGCATTGTGTTTTATACTGTTGTGTAAATTTGTATGAGCGCCTGAGGGCTCTGTTTTCACCCACTTTTTGTTAACTACCTCAATTATACCCTTCCATAACCATGTACCACCCATTAATGTTTCAGTTTCGCAAAATACTAACTCTGATTGGATAGGCAAGGGGGGGACGATCATCACACCATACTTACATTTTGCTTATTCCATTAAACCATTGTTTCAAACTCCTCCCCTCAAACTTTATTAAATCATTTCCTTTCCCATACATCTCCAAACTTTATTAATACAAAATGTAGCAATATCCTGAATAAAGCTCCTACATATGAACTCTTCACCCTCATGTTCCCAGGGCACATCTTCGCTGGCCTTGGACGCGTGTCAAGACCTTACTCATCCTTTCGTATTTTCTCGCCAGTGCGCATGCGCGGCGCTACGTCAGTCGGCTCAATTTAGACAAGTTTAACAGGCCCAAATGCGCACTAATAATAAAGTCAAAAGAAGAAATGTTATTTTAAAAAATAAATGGTTTCACTGTATACCATGAACCTCTACTCTAACCCATTCCATTTATTATTATTCTTTCTGCATTTGCGTTAGTATAAAACTTATTTTCTAATTCCAGCAAGCAGGTGCCATGCATGTGAGTTTTCAAGCGGCCATTTTATGGTTCTTTGCGCAAGCGCCAGAATTTTCCTCCAAGCATTAGTACGTCATACTACGTTGATGCAGTAGACGCATGCGCAGTAAAGATTCCCTTGTTAAAGTGCGTTTAGTCCTTCGTTCATGTTAATGCAGTTAGTAAACACATAGGCAAGCTTCATTTTCCCGCGTGTCTCTTTCTAAATGCGAATTATTAATTACAAACACGTTGTTAGTAAGTCGTTATCGAGTTAAAATGAAAGGATTGCTTCCGAACAAGTCTCGTTTATGAGCCCTTGCTCCATCAGGGACACAACAGGCTCCAGAGAACTCCTTGTGGCTGCCCAGCTGACCTGCTGCACTGGACCTTCCTGGACCTGCAACTGGACCTGCCTGAGCCCAGCTGGCCTCTGCTGCAGTTAGTTCCTGATCCCCAAGAGGTGTTTCCCCAGGCCCTGGACCCTTGGTGGCATCAGTTGAGCTCCTTCTAATCCTGAGGTTTTGGGCTGTTCATGACGAACTGGACTGTTTGTGCTGAGAATCTGCCACTCACGACAACTGCCAACGCGAAGCTCCAGTGAACCTGACTCTTCGTGTTATAGACTGGAAAGACTAAAATGGCTGCCTCTCCTTTGAAATCTACTCCTGTCTTCAGTCTCTCCTCTGTGCTCCTTCAGATCTCAGGACCTCTTGCCGAGTGGTCGAGCAGCATCCCCAGCCTCAAGCAGCATCCTTAGCTTTGCCTCCTTCTACTTTCGCCTCAGTTTCCGCTTCTCCTGTGTCAACCTCACACTGCTTCTCCATCAGCTTTGAGCAATGACCAACTTCAACGCCCGACCAGCTCTTCACAATACAGTGACAGCAGCTCATGGTGCTCAGCCTGCTCTTTGTGCTACAGCGACAACCATCCGCGGCGCTCTCCTGGTTTCTCGTTGCCTCCTTCACCGCAACTGGAACTCTTTTCAGAAGGTAACTTTTTCAGCAGGACTAACCTGATCCCTGTGTCTCTGGGCCACACTTCTTCTTGGATGGCCTGAACTTGTGGCTTTCCCCAGACGAGCATGACCAGGGTACCGCAAATGGTCTTTTTAGGCGCTATATTTACTGAAAACTCTGAAATTGCATATGTTCATTCTACTGATCGGATTTTTGTCGTTCTAGTATCATATTATTAAATATAATTTTCTCTATTTTCTAAATTGTGTCGCGTTGTTAAAATTTATTACTGTTTGTGTCCTGCATAAATACTTTAATATAATCCAACAATAATCCATGGGACTCATTTATGTTCTACTTCATCTTATTTAGAACAAGCATGTGCAGACTCAATTCTATTGGTCAGAGTATGTATTGTGCTATATCATTTTTGTTCACATTTTTAGCAATGCATTGTCTGTATATATTTTGTGATCTATGAGATATATGTTGTACTTGGATCAATTTACTTCTATTCAAATAAGCAGGTGTTGTTACTTTTTTTCTGTCCAACAGAATTCAGTCTACACATACTTGTTTAAAATAAGATTGAGGTTGACAATATATGAGTCCCACATGACTATGGATGGATTATATTATAATTATGCAGGTTTTCTTGGGCATGCAGGCTGATCTTTTTCTGATTTCATGCATAAATATTTTACACATTGCCTTCATGTTAAACTTGACTACTTTGTGCCAAGCTACCAGAGGGTTAAGCACAGGTTAAGTAAGTCAGTTTTGTGGTTCACCCTGACAAGGACTGTGGTTGTTGTGTTAGTAAGGCGTTCACCTCCTCAACCAATAACCCCATTTTTTATATTGGTGGCAGCAGTGAGATCCAGTACTTGTGTTTGTGTGGTGCCACTCTGTGATTTTGTGTAACAATAACATCCCATATAAATATTCTGACATCACATTCAACATCTTTTTAAATTCTCCTTAGTTTGATATTTGGCTACTCTTCCTTTTTGAGAATTTAAGTCCAGCCTCACATCCTTTTTGCTACAATGGGGTTAGAGCTGTGCAACATTGACAAACTCAGCAAGGTTTAGTTGCAGAGGCTATGCAAGGAGGGAGGGCTGAAGGTAGGAAAAAGGCCACCAAATAGCCCTTAGAGCTTTTGAGGAGGTCAGGAGGATGCAGGCCACACCAGAGGTTCAAGAGGAGAATGACTCTCAGGATGGGGAGGTAGACATGGAGGATGAGGAAGGTAATGAAATGGCCTGTATACAGCTCCTGAGCTGCAGCAGCAAGAGGAGGAGGGCAACTTGCTATAGAAGTGAGAGTCCCTGCCAGGACAGGGAGTAGTGTGCCTTCCCACAACCTGTCCCTGAGGAGCTGGAGGACAGCAGAGCTGAAAGGATGTTTCAGCTGGACAAATTGAGATTGGCTGTGGAGGAAAAGAAACTTGTTCTGGAGTAGAAGAACATTCTGCTGGCTCATGGGATGAGTCAGAAATAGCTGGACCTGAAGGCTAAACAACATCCAGAGTCTAGAAAAAAGGTGTCAGTAAAAACCCTGTGTCACATGGACATAAGCGGGTTCACAACCCCAAGGATTGGGTGCCTAACGTTTTGTTGGGGGATGACATAGGCAAGTGGTTAGCGGCATATGAAGTTGCTCTGGAGATGCATAGGATCGCAGAGAAGGATTGGGGAGCCATTTTCTGGAGTCATATTCCCAACAAGAGGGGGGATTCACAACTGGCTCTAAGGAAGAATGACAGGATGAAATACCTACTCATAAATGAAGCCGGCCTCACCCCTGAGCAGTCTTGGTTGAAGTTCAGGAACATCCAGAAGCTGTCCCACCAGTCTTGGGTAGATTATGTGGATTACTTTTGCAAGGCTACACTTGACCGATGTGACAAGGTTTCACCGCACTCAGGGGGATATTCTCAAGAACGTGCGATAAACATCGCCAAAATAGGCTAACGCAATTTTTCATATCGCTGTCTATCGCGGGAAAATAACTCTGTGTCAACGTCGTATTCACAACACGGAGGTAACATGCGAAAGTTTCCCGATAACGCCTCAAATGTCCGCGATACAACTACCGCGACAACGATAAAAAAGGAAACCCGAACGCGAAAAAAGTTGCGATGGGCCCAATTGCGATAGAAAATCTGCGACAAGCAGTGCCAGGCTTGCAATTCCCATGTCAGGCGGGAAAAATCACCATAAAAGCAGCACAACAAAAAAAATCTAAAAAATACATAACAACTGCGAAGCACTATGGAGGTAGCAGGAGCAGGTACAGAGGACAACCCGGACCCCACAAGCCCCATGAAGGACCAGCCTGGGACCTCGGGGTCAGGGAAGGGCAAGGAGAAGAAGAAGAGGAAGACGCGGTTCAGTCCACAGGAAAACAGGATCCTGATTACGGAGGTGATAGAACACCATCAACAACTGTTCGTCACCTCCATTGTGTCATTGGCAACAAAAAATGGAACATGGCAGTCCATCGTGGACAAGGTGAATGCAGTCGGAGTGCTGAGGAGGACAATGGACAAGGTCAAGAGGCGATGGAATGATGTGAAGCGGAAAACCAAGCAGAAACTTGCAGACAACCGCAAAGCAGCAATGCAGACTGGGGGTGGGAGTCCTGCGCCACAGGAGGAGCTGGATGAGATGGAGGAATTGGTGTCCACAGTCATCAGTGTGGAGATGGTGGCAGGAGTCGGGGGACCGGACACTGCTCAACATGACCTGACACAACAGCAACAGGGTGAGTAACCACCAGGGACTGGGGGGACGGGGGGAGATGGGCACAATGGCCCACATGCACAATGGAGTATAGCACACTGCACAACCACAATGACACTGGAACATGTCCCTGATCTCTTTGCCATACTGCAGCACACATAGTAACAGCAAGTAGTCCCCCATCAACAATGTGCCCAGAGGGGGCCCTCCTCACACATCACCAATCTCACAACAAACCCATGCACATGTGCTGAACCCAGCAAAGCTGCAGATCCGTGATACCCACTGACAATGCAAGTGACACTGCATGACGATGAACATGTCTGCAGGCCACTCATCATGACATGTTGCACACCATGACACCGAGGTGGCTGAGTGTGGTCCACATCCGGATAGGAGCAGGTCACACACTGACACATCCACGTGCACAAACAACCCCTGACGGCAACAAGACATCTGCGGACAAACCATGCCCAAGAGTCCCAACTCCCACCAAGAGCCCAATTTACCCAAGTATGCAACATCTCAGCACTGCATAAGCACAGAAGACAAAGGCACACAGCCTGAAAGGGAGAAGGGCAAGCAAAGTCGGAGCTGCAGGGGCGACTCTCCCACAATGCAGCACACACACAAGAATCAGAGCACATCAACATTGACAACAATGTGGTACAAACTGCAACACTTTCACAACAGAACAGAGGACACAACTGCTGCCACTTGTGTGTAGAAACTGGCCAATCACATTTGGCATAGCAGGAAACTGTGACATGATAATGGACAAGTACAACCCCACATCCCTGATGGTGCACATATGTCCACTGTCCCGCTTCAAATAGGCAGCTCATCCTAAACAGTCACAATGTACATTGTCATGCAGTCTGTTTGGAAACTTGACCAATGCGTGAACATACATGGAACACACTGTTAAACTACATCTCCCATTTACATTGCAGAGGGAGAATCATCTACTCCTGCAGAGCAGATCGAACACCTCCTCACTGATGACGAGGAGGACCTCCCCACCTTCGACACCGACGCCCTCCAAGAGTTCATGGACAGCTTTGGCACCCCACCCCCAGGAGCAGGGCAGCCCAGCTGCATCGAGGAGACCCCACCCCCTGCACAGACCACACAGCAGGAGGCACCCACCACCCCGGCTGTCTCCCAGGCCCCCCACGAACAACACATGGCCTTCCAACGCCATGTGTTAGAGGGCCAGATAGAGATGGTTGATCAGGTGTGGGTGGGGTTCGACCTCATGGCAGCCAAACTAGATCCCAGCCATGGGTGTCTGCGTCCCATCAGGGACCACTTACAGTCCGTAACGGACACCCACAGTCCGCTCCATGGTCTCCAACGAGCCTTGGCTGACATCGCTGGAGTCCTGACTCAGAGACAAGAACACCTGTCTGGTCGGAGTGGCTCCAGCGATCTCAGCCGGGAGATGGGACACATGCGGAGGCTCATGGAGGACATGGTGCGGATGGTGGCGGAAAGGATGGCTGCCACGGCTGCACATCAGCGAGATGTAGATGGGATCTACCATGCCCTGCAGATCCTCATCATGGCATTGCTGCCACAAGGCCTGGCGCAGATGAAGGCTGCTGCTCCTACACCATCCACATCTCCGCCCCCTGATGTGTCAGTGCCCCACCGTGTGGCAGACATTCCACCTCCGGCACCTGATGTGTCACTGCCACACAGTGAGGCCGATAATCCACCTCCGGCCCCTGATGTGTCAGTGCCACACAGTGCTGCAGCCGAAACATCACCACCGCCAGGTGAGGCACATCACACATCAGAGGACGATGATGTGGATGAGACTGCCGTTGTGGTAATGAGGAAGCGGTAGCATTAATCTCCGCCATATGGCCTGTTTCTGCTTGGTTCAGCCCTTTGCATCATCACCTTCCACCGTCCCCCGATACACTCTGAGGCACTCACCTTGGACCTCGACATGGACTGCCATATTCTGTTTGGTTACCAATGACACAGCAATCAGACTGCGGACTGAACTCTTCCTCTTCCAATGAACTTGTCCTTCCCTAATAGACTCTGGCTGGCCCTCCACGGGGCAACAGTGTCAAGTGGGGTGTGCATGGCCCTGTACTGCTCCAGCTGCTACACTCCAATGAATGTGAATTAAACATTCAAATTCACACAGATGCGTCATGTCTATGATCCTTCAAGTATGACAGTATGGATGAATGTAGGGTCACTGATTCCCCCTCACGTCCATTTTGCACATGTTGTGGGGCTTGGGTCACATGGTGCAACATTGCCGATTGTGGTCCGGGTGGCGCAGACACTACATCGGAGTCACACGCAATGGTTACTTCCTTGTCCAGGCCAGAACTGAACCACGCCCAGAGCCCCGGGCTCATTGTTCACACCCCTACGCAGGACTGGCATACGCCAGCCCAGCCCACTCCGCTTACGCTCACAGGGGGTGACAACACAGCTACATGTCCCAGGTCTTCCCTGTAGTGATCTGCTGGTCACTGGTCTAGTTGTCAGCATGCCACAGCCACTCCCTGAGGGCTGGTTTATACCCACACCACACCCATCCAGCACAGGCGTCACAGGACATGTGACCCTGCCAATAAAAGGGGCCCACCACAGCACATCCCCCACTGCCGGAGGTGACATGATGGCGTCCGCTTCCATGGAACTCAGTCATGAGGGGTCCGTGACTTGCGTTGCACAGAGTTAGTGGCACCCGATGGCCTGCGTCCGGCACGGGCCTACCGCCACGTGGCGTTGACTTGTGTTGCACTGAGTTAGGCCCACATGAAGAGCTGAGTGGGTGTGCAGCCTGCGATGATGCGTTGGCCTCGATATGGCGTCCAGCAAATCAAGACTCGAATTGAACTTTGAGCCCTGCTGGACCGCAGTGTACATGCAGGCAGCAGTCAGCACACACATGACTCTGCGGTGTGGTGCCGCAGGGTGCGCTGGGGGCCTGTGGCGCGGAATCCAGCGATCGGCTGAGGAGGCTGCACCGGCATGTGGAGGGCCCTCTTGGAGACACGCTGGTTGTGGCAGGTGAGCATTGAGGCCTGGGTGTGCAGGGGCGGGCAGTCATCGCTGGGCGGTGGACCGGTCTGGGGACCAGGGCTGGGGTGCAGCAGGTGCACAGGATCGCGCAGGCACCACCTGTCACGGCGGCGGTCACGTGACTGGGTGGGGGGCGCCGCCCTGGCAGACACGGCCTGCATGCGCTGACGAGATGTACGCAGGTTGGCATGGGATGTAGTCACCTCGTCTCCAGTGTGAATACGGCCGTTGAATGTGGTCGGGCATGTGTGTGTAGGCCTATGGTCACGATATGGCGGACACAGAGGCACACGCAGTAGTTACTGTGGTGGCCATCCTGGAAGTGGACCACCCCCAGGGCCCCGGGCTATTCATTCGCGACATACGCCGGCCAAGGCCGCTCCGCTCAGGCTTACAGGGGGGGACTGCATGGCTACATGTCCAAGGTCTTCCACACTGCCTGGGGTAACCTGTTTGCATCCACTGTCAATTACCCTGCAAACACCAGCAGTAGATGTCCACATGGACCTGTCTGTGCTCTGCATACTGCAGTCTGTCCAGCACATCTCCGCCACACTTGGCGTTGTGTCCTTTCTTATTGCTGGGTCACTTGCCTCCTTCGCACATTATTGGTTCCCACCTCTCCCCACATTCTGCAATTGTGTGGCAGAGGGGCTCTGCCTTTGTGGATGGTTTGTCTACATGTCTGGCCCCTGTTACCACGGTTACTTGTGTTGTCATGTCCTGTAGTTGGGCATGTTGGTTGGCATGTTGTATGTTATTTTGTTACGTGTGCTCTCCCACAGTTGTGAGTTGTGTGATTGTGGAGTTGAGGTGTGTGGTGTGTTCAGTTAGTACTTACCAATGAGCAGTGCATTGCCATGGGTGCCATCCTGGAAGCGCTGGTTGATGATGGACTGTCGGAAGATGTATGTATCATGGACACTGCCTGTGAAGTTGGCGACGACATTGGGGAGCTGTCCCCGGTGGTCCACTATCGCCTGCACATTGATGGAATGCGCGTGCTTTCTGTGGCGGTTATTGTGCGCAGAGTCGGCAGGGGGCACAAGTGGTACATGTGTACAGTCAATTGCCCCCGACACGTGCGGTAAGGCAGCTATGGCGTAATTCCCTTGCATGGTCTCCAGCTGTTCATGCACAGCGTGGGGGAAGTGAAGGTGCAGGGGTATCAAGATGATACAAACCGTGATGTTAACAGGTATGATGAATCCTGCATGATGAGACCGTAACAGATGTTTGTGTGGTCGTAACCTTCCTTTTCTTTCCTGTGGAGGTTACGAGCACACGGACTTCTGTTACAGTATGTTTGGACTGGATTCATCATACCTGTATGCATTCCGGTTTGTCCAAGTGCAATACACTGTGCCAGATTACGTTTGTGACTATGAGGACGCTTGACCATTGTCACCATTTCTCCAAAAGGTTTCTGACTACTGATTTCGGGATATGGAATGGTATTTGGGAGTTCCCGCAGCATTTGCAGTTTTTGGATCCACACGTTGCCCTGCTGAAGTTCCCCGTTGGGAATGGAACGGGTTGGCTGAGCTTTTCGTCTTGTTGTTTATGTATTTGTGATAAAGTTCTGTTTTTCCACTAACGTTGACTGCTGGACTTCATGACCTGGGGGGGAGGGTCCGAGGGGTGGTTGCGGTGGGTGTTGCAGCCTTTTTGGGTCTCCAGGCTGCATGATCATTGTCTCCATGGCATCTGTTGGTCTTCAGATGTGGCTCTAGGCTGGGCTCCCTTTCATGCTGCAGGTTGTTGTCCTGCTTAACACCAGTGAGAGGCAGGTGTTGAATACCTGCTGCTAACGCGTCTTATCGCCTGTTTTCGGATCGCATCGCTGATCTGGCTGCTCGTTGGGAATATCGCGAAGTGGTGTTTTCGTGTGTTTTTGCACGGAAACGCCTACTCTGCATATCATTAGCATTAGTTGTCGCTCTCATCCATGGCGATGTGTTTTGCGGCAGCTATCGCGGGAAAACTGGTGATGTCGGCAGTTTGCACCAGCTTGTGAATGGGGCGAAAAATCTATCGCCACTTTTGCCTCGCTAAAGTGCCGATAAATCAGCGATGGCTACTTGAGAATATGCCCCTCAATGTTGTTCCCTTGAAAAGAGAAATTCTCACTCCTAGGGCCAATCGTCCAAAAACCCCAATAACACTACTTGAAAACACAGAAAGGAGGAGCACAAACAAGCAAAATTATTGTTATATGTTCACTATGATAATTCTTCACAATGAAGGGCAACAAGAGGAGGCCAAAACAACACAATAACAGAAACAGACATCATGAAATCTGTATTGCATTGTATTAAATTCATCTTTTATTCCTTTCTTTCTTGTGCATAAAGACAGGAACACAAACAGAGCCAAGGACACAGCCAAGAGCACAGCCACCGTGTTTCGTCCTTAGACATAAGGACTTCCTCAGGGATGCCATAAAAACATAAATACACACTTTAGACAAACAGTTAGCATAAATCAAATTCAAAGTACAAATAGACAAATAACAAAGTCATAGACATACACATTGAACATCAGTACTTATTAAAAAACATCTTAACACAATGTTATTCCATGTAGCAAAGTTAGCATGACCATTGCAAGGTATAACCCCATTTGGGAAAAAATCAATACTGTGGTTTTTGCAAGGCACTAGATGGTTGGGTGAAGGGCAGTGATGTGAGAGATTACAATGAGCTGTACTGTTTGATTGACAAAGAGCACATGTCCAATAGTAGCCTCAAAGGCTAAGCTTGTGATATTAAATGGTGAGAATCACCACTTCCACCACATCACAATCAATGAAATCCCTGTCGCTGCTCTGATAAATATCAGGGCCAGCCAGATCATGGTAGTGAAAAGATTGGTTTCCCCAGATCAGTGCCTGCCAGGATGGGTATCTAGGGTGAGTCAGGGACTGTGGATGAACTTTATCCAACCTATTACTCGGTACCACTGGCAATGGATGGGGAAGGGTCATAATTGACTGGCCCCCAGATGCCCATCGAGTGCATTCTGTGAAATGAGTTACCATTGGTGTTGGAAGAGCTAGGAGGGGTGGCAGCCCAGGGAGCCATGAAACTCATTTTCTGTGGTTACTGCTCCCAAAAGGAGAGTACAGAGGCCCAGATGGAGAGGATGAGGCAAGAGGTGGCAACAGTCCCCATTGGGAGGACAAGTGGATCCAGGATTGCTAGCTCTGAGAACAAAGCACCCTGAGACTTACTCTGGTGAGGTCACTTCTGGCCTGGAGGTGCTCCCTGCACTATCTCAGAGACAATGGGCCAGAGATCTAAACCAGGCAGACCCCTGAATGGCACAGACAGAGTGTTTCACCCTTGAGGTGGATGGTGGTGCCCCCTGGAAGACCTGGCTTGCCAGGCACCTGTTCATTCGCAGGGTACAGACCCTGACCTGGTATAAGGAAGAGTGGACATAGAGTGTCTAACACCAGGGGCTGCTGACCTCTGAAAGACCACAGGGCTGGATGTGAGGCCTGCCCATGGTCCACCCTTATAGCCTCCACTTGGCAGTGGATGACTCGGGCCTGGCTCTGGACACTGACAGCTGCTACTGCCCTCTGCTGGTTGTTGTCTTATGGGCAGAGTCTTCCTTGGGGACAGAGTCTGATCCTAGGGGCCCTCTGTGGTTAGCTTGATGTACTTGCCCATGTCTACCTGCCCTTAATAGTCAGCTTCCTGCCTCTACCCCTGCACCTATCCTGCCTGACCTCTGTTCTCCATCTACATGCCCCTGCCCCCTTCTGCCTGCCCTCCATGGTCAGCTTGCTGCGCCTCCCCAAGCTACCTTGCACTCTATGGTCAGCTTGATGACCTGTCCTCTCTTGCCTGCCCTACATTCTGCATGTATTTATGCCTGCCCCCTTCTGCCCGCAGTGGTATGTTGTGTTCCCTTTTCCAATGTTGGCCTGCCCTCCATGTTCAGTTTGCTGCCTCTGTCTTTCACCCCTCCCCCTGCCTTCCATCTTCTGTTTGTGTGCCCCTGACCATCCATGCAGCCCTCCATGGTCCATTGGGCTTTCCCTGCCCATGGTTGCTTCCCCTTTATATTTAGCTTGCTGCCCCTACCTCCCTCTCTCCTGCCCTCGATGCTCTGTCTGTGTGTCCCTGCTCCTTCACGCCTACTGTCTGTGGTCAGCTTGCTGCACCTGTATATCCCGGTGCCGATTTACTGTCTATGATCAGCTTTTTACCCCTGCCCTCATGTGAGTGCCGCTGACCCCTCCCTCATACACTCCACGGTCTATTGTGCTGACCCTGCCAATGCTGACTTTCCCACCATGATCAGCATGCTGCCTCTATCCCCCTCGTACCTGCCTTCTGTTCATCATCTACGTGCCCCTGCCCCCTACTGCCTGCCCTTTGTGCTAGCTGCCTCTTCCCATGCAGGCCTGCTCTCTGTTGTCAGCTTGCTACTCCTATCCTGTCGTGTAGTTCCTATATTACCCATACAGGACCTGTGCGTTCGGATAACATAAATTGTGGGTTTGGTGGCAGACTAGCTCTGAGCAAACCCACCAAAAATGTTAGCCTGTTTGCATAAGCTAGCTCAAGTGCCACTAGTGTCTCCTCTTATCGGGGAGAGAATAGTTTCTGGCAACCTTAGAACATGACAACCCTGATCCCTCAAGGTCGTGGAAACAATGTACTACTTTTCGCTCAGTCACTCGGGCTCACTTATCTTGTCTCAGAGATACACAGAATAAACAGCCTGGGCGTTTCAATAAGGGTTTATTGAACAGTCGTTATTCTGGTGTAGAATATATGAGCTGCAACAACCATTAGACAGTAGCAGAGATATATGATTAGCAGTACTATGAATATAAATGGATACTACAGTTCTACCATCTTGCATTACGCATGAATAAATACATGAATATAAAATGCATTGATAAAAGAAAGCGCATACTCCTACGATGCCTATCTAGATGTACCATAGTGTACCTAACATGTGAGTAGGTGTGGAGCCAAGAATCCCTCTAGGATTTAGTCGAACCCCATTACCTGAAGTGAGAATGTAGGAACCCCTCTTGGTCTCGAGCTGGACACCCCGCGAGGGATGTTTAGACCACTATCAGCTGGAGCGTCTGCATGCAGGAGCCTCAGCGTCTCTGGTCAGTGTGTCGGCCTGGAAGTCTCGGTTCCCTCTGTCTAACACTAGCAAGAGGTGCTATATTGATACAAAAAGTATCTAGGGCTCCTTTGTCCCTTGTTGCCTGTATTAGCGATTGTTGGATTTGAGGATGAGGTATGGGATGAACCGTGTACGTAGATGTTGGGAGGAAGGTGGTGTAGCCCCATCCTGGTTTCTAAGAACCCTTATGAATATCCAATCATACTGTGTGAGTCTATTGATGGAGTTATAGTACTCTATTGTTTAGGAGAAACCCTCCTTCTGCACCCAGGACTAGAACTAGGTAAAGGTTCAATCCTAAATTGCTTGTTACAGTGTAGTATTGGGGAGGTAATGTAGGTGAAGGGGTATGATGTTACCCGGGCCTATATTAGGGTGCCTATCTGAAACATAACACCCACTCCTCTTCCGAACAGTCAACAATGATAAAAATACTAGTGGACTATTCTCTTCACTAGATAGTAGTGCGTGGAACATTTTTCAATGAACTTTGTTAAAATCTTGTTTTAAAATTATTTTAAAAACAGTTTTTTAAAAAACTACGAAAATTAGTTGTTTGGAATTGTCACTTAAGCCACAGTCCTAATTTGAGTTTGTTTATATTAGTTGAATGTCTACAAGCGTCAAAAGGCCATGCTTTTCAGCGAGAAAATGTCAATTTTTAGGAAGTGTTCCAAATTTAGTTCATTTTAGAGAAAATGAAAATCCGAATTCTTTCCCAGCACACAATGAGCCAATTACAGATTAAATGTCCTGGCTGGGAGACGCAACATCATCACTGCTTGCTGCTGCAGGGGACGGTCCTTGTAACACCTCACAGAGTATGTCAATGGAGCACAGATGATATTCAGTACTGCCAATAGCTGGTGTAGAGGCAGCCAGTGCTGTAGTCGATACCTCGGTGCTAGTGGTGCTAGTGGTGGAGCTAAAGCTTAACCCAGTTGTAAAAAGGCACCTGCAGATTCTCGAAGAATGCAGCCATCAAGATGGGAATACGCTGGGGACCTTGCCGAGCATGGGCCCTCAAGGGTTCCAGCCTGGTATTCAAGTCCGCAGGCATGTCCGTCGCAAGTGTCAGACAGAGGTCCAACACGCATTCTTCACCGCAAAACAGGCATCGAAGAACAGGTAGGATGCAGTCCATCCAGACTGGTCTAAACGATAGGAACCAAGAGCCGCTTAGTTCCCTCAGGCGAGGTGTGTCCAGATGTTGTACCATGCGTTCACGGTATTTCCGCTCCAGGAGCGCTTTTGCCATCTCGTTGGTAATTGGGCCGTCCATTGCGTAGTAGGTAAATGACAATCAGGACTCCCGCTATTGATAGCAGGATCAGAGGTAGACCTCCAAAAATGCTTCCAAATATGGAGTGTATAAAGTTCGGGATAACTCGGAGGATTGTCTGAAAGGTGCTAAGAAGTCCTGACCCTATGGTCTTAAATAGGTGTACAATACCACTCGTATCAGACATATTAAAGATACGACTCACCATTTCTGAAAAATGAATGGGGCAGTTTGTACGTATAAGTGCCTGTATCTCGGTCGAGGTCCTTGCGATTTGAAGATCAAAGGTCTCTCGAGCGGAGGTTAAGGGTACGGTTTGCTGTAAAAGCATAGCTTTCAGTCTGCTCAAAGTATCAAATTGTATAAAGGAAACATTCAATGAAGGCCATAACAGCGCCTCCCTGACTGTACTTGTCAGGGGATACAATACTTGCATACAGCAAGTAACACTGGAGTTCACAGTGACCAGATAGGCAATGCCCGGAAGCATACCACAGCAATCTTGATCATTCAGCATCAAGTAACTCCCATTTGAGAGCAGCTCGAATACCGGTTTGATCACGGCTGCTGGAGTCCCTTTCATGTGGCAGGACAAGTTTGCTATCGAACCATTACACGCCCCGTGCAATGTAATGTCCTGGCACATGAGAGAACCGCTCAAAGCGCTCTTGCAGTTTGTACCACTTAGAAACACTTCTCGATCCCCACTCCGGCATCGAAATCTATACGGTAAATCCCAGGATTCCTTAATGTATTCCTTACCCATTTTTTCATATTTGCCCGCCTGCCATTGTTCAAGGCAATATTGAAACTGAAAAGTAGTGACCGGTAGAGTTATGTGGCCATGGATCAGCCATTCAGGAGACGGAGCTTCCGCTACTGTAAATGGTAGTCGGTCCAGTTTTTCAATATGCAACGTTGTATATTTAGCTCCCCTTTGTGCCATTTCAACCTGTTTATCTGTTAGATTATATTCAGAAAACAGAGACATACTGTTTATAAAACGCCAGGGCACAAAGCCTGCACGCAAAGATTGCAGCGTCCAGCTCAATAACACGATAGAACGTAATTGAGATTGCCAGTGTTGTAGTATGGCCAAATCTTGTTCTAGGATATCTATCGCAGAAGACACAATGTTGCCCAAAGAATATATTCTGGAGGACAAAGTTGTTAACCCATTGTCTACCACAGCCAACGATTTTTCTAAGTTAATACGGTCTATTTCCCGTATTCTCTCTGCGGCCTCTTGTTGTGATATTTTCCATTCTTCATTATAGGCAGCATAGATGCCAGCATATATGAAACGTTTCTGACGTTGTTTCTTGGGACCTTGTAAAAAATCCCTAAGATCCATGTCTTGTGAGAGTAAGGCTCTTTTGTTAGTGTTGAGGTTTCTAGCCAATCAAGGCACAACTTCCCAACACTGTAGGATGTCACTACCCCTGGATGTTCTCTTTGTACATAACGTGGGTCTGGCCTGTGGATACTGTACCCTTCGGTAATACCCAAGAATCATTTATGACATATGTTTGTGTCTAATGGCCAAACCACCCATTTTTCCCAATTTGGGTCTGATCTATTGTACTTTAAAATGTCCTCTACTGTTGCCCCTTCCTGTGAAGTCGAATTGTGCCACCCTCCCATCTGTGATGGTGTTGGAAATCGAGGTGTGTTCAGGTCCTTGATCTTGGCTAATCCAAGACAGGATGTCTGTTGCACAGTTTCGTTTAGAAATATCATCTGCTGTGGAATGAGGCATGCTCTAAATAGCGCTTCTGTTCCCTGGACTTGCCAGTCCCTAGAACCCCAGACTGATTTTAAGTCTATTGTGTCCTTCCATAGGTCAAAACCCTGTTCAGACAGTTGGGCAATAAAGGAAGCAGAGTAAATCTGTTTGGTGTTTGTCAACATAATTTTCAGTGCTGATGTTGGTGTAACCTTATAATAATATGAGGTTGGGTCAGTGGTGTTAAAACCTGAAAAATATAAAAACATTCTGTGCAAATGTATGCAAACTACCTTTTGGTGGTGTAGGGCAATGTTCCCACTGATGGTACTCAAACACATTTCTAGGTGAAATAGATTTGTGCAGAAAATGATGACCATAATGTTGGTAACAGTACAAAGTGTCATAGTCTGAATTACTTTCTAACATTTCAGTGTTCGAAAATGCAGCAGTCTTTTCTAAATCAGACAACATGTTATTAACAGTTTCAGAGTCCCAATCATCAGAAAATGTACTGGAGGTAATGATATCACTTAATGAAATTTTAAATAAATGAGACATTTTTAAAAGTTCAGTCGGACCGAATATTTCGAAATCAACCTTGTCCCAAACTATACCATCTGGTATAGGAACAGCTGCGATGTTCACTGTTGACAAGTCTCTTTGTTCACGATGTGAAGATTGAGGTGGTTTTAAAATCAAATTAACTTTTTGGGCTGTGGAGCTTTGTTGAAGGCATCGTCCATTAATAAGTATGCTAAAATGTATTACTAAGCCTAGCCAGAAAAGAAAAAATAGAATCCCAGTAATTACCCAGAGTTCAATCCAAAGCGATACCAGGTAAGTCTTTCTAAGAAAGTTCAGAAAGTCTTTAGCTTGCCGTTTACGTGATTTTTGGGCTGGCGTAGTCTCCGGTTCACTTGGATCCAAAGAAAAAGTATCAAAGTTCATGAAGTAGCCAAAAGCAGTTCGATTAATTGTAGGAATTGCATTGGGATTTGTTGATATCGCATTTTGCTCTCGTCGAGGCATGTTGACGTAGACGTCTGCATTTGGTCTGATTGCAACTTGAGTGTTGTTCTGTATTTCATTTTGTAGATGAACTTCGGGTTCAAGGGGAACGAGTTCCATAGCATTGTTGCTTAGTCCTTCATTCCGTACAGGAGGCTCTTCAAACGTGATGAGTCTTTCTGTTTGAACTTCTTGGATTGTGGCTAGAGGAAGGCATCTGCTACTGTGGAGTCCACGAGGCCTACTGCTCAGTATCGGCCACATAGTGTGGTTTGATTAAGTCGATTGAGACAAATCTTTTCTCCTTTTTCCCTGCAAAAGGCGGCAAAAGAACAGTTTGTGTTCCTTGAATTGCTAGGATAGGTACAGGTTTTCTGCATGATGGTCCAAATTCTTTTTTGTCCGCTATTTTCTCTCTGACCAGATCCCTGATTTTTGGGATCCAGACAGGTCTTGCCGTTGATGGAGCAGGGTGGAATTTCCACTGATCTAACAGTAGAATGGGTAGCTCCAGTGTCCACAAGGAATGTAACATTTACACCATTCACTTCTCCATCCACAAATGGACCTGACTGATCTACCTCTAGAGTTGCGCCAAGCACGCACTCTTCTTCCTCTCCTAGGCACCGTCATAAACTTCATCCAATTCATTTCCATCCTGCCGTAACCAATAGTGCGACACTGCAGCTGCGCGCGGCAATTTTGTTACCTGCTCTCCTCCGTAGAATCCTGTCTCTGCACTGTATCTCTGGGGGTTTACACTCTTGGGAAGAGGTGGTTGTGGCACCTGACTCTGTTGAGTAACTACCTGCGGTTGTTGCAGCTGTTGGTAACTCACCTCATTCTGCACCTGTGGATTTAATGGATGATTTTCCGTATTAGCTTTGTGAGGAAATTTACACTTGTTTCTCCAATGCCCTAACTTTCCGCAATTATGGCATGGCCATTTCTTTTTAGACTCTTCTATACTCATTTGACCTTTTCCCTTACCTATATTTGGTTTGGATTTAGTTTGTCCTGCATCACCAGACTGATTATTCATTTGAGCCTCTTGCTTTTCTGCAACCTTTGCTTGTGCCCACATCGCTTTTTCCTTTAGTTTACGCTGTCTACACTAACCCTGGGCAAAGCACTACGCTACGCACGCGTAGTTTGCGAAGTTTGATCTACTTCGCACTACGCGAATTGCACGTAGCACAGTGCAAACACGCGTAGCGTAGTGCAGCAGTCATTTTTTGCTTGCTCGCGGTCCTCAACGTCAAGTTGGCGACCGCGAGCAAGCAAAATGACATCCCAGCGAGACTTTTTCCTCGTTCGCGATCAGCAACATCAAGTTGCCGATCGCAAGCGTGGAAAATAAACCTCCCGGCGAGATTCTCAACGCGGGAGGTCAGGTTTCTCATTGCGAGTGGTCGCGTATGCTCGCGACCGCTCGCGATGAGAAACTACCAGTCCGCGTTGAGAAAGCTGCAGCTCGAATAAAAATCTACTCGAGCGGCAGTAAAAGACAGCTCGCACTGTGCAAGATGCCGTTTTCAATGATTGCACAGTGCGGACAAGCATCCGGCACTGTGCAATCATCGCGAACAGCGCACTACGCAGTTCGCGTAGTGCTACGCATAGCTCGGGTAGTGCGAAGTGCACTTCGCGTAGCTTCGCGTAGCGCTACTTCGTGAACTACGCCCAGGGTTAGCGTAAAAGCGCACACTTTGGAGGCTTTGGATGGAGGAAATGGACCACCTCCTTACAGGTTGACCTTTGACCCCTTGGAGCGTCATGTGACCTTTGGGAGAGCCATGTCTTTTTAATGGCTGGCCGAAGTCAGTAAGCACATTTCCGGGCTCCAGGGCCGCCAAATGCAGCATTTCCCAGTGTTGTGAGCCCTGCTGCCAACTTTGTGTCTCGGCCCCAGAAAACCTTAAAAATCACCTTCGACGTGCGTAAAAGCGCACACTTTTGGAGGCTTTGGATGGAGGAAATGGACCACCTCCTTACAGGTTGACCTTTGACCCCTGGGAGCATCATGTGACCTTTGACCTTTGGGAGAGCCATGTCGTTTTAATGGTCGGCCGAAGTCAGAAAGCCCTTTTCTGGACTCCAGGGCCACCAAATGCAGCATTTCCCAGCGTTGTGAGCCCTGCTGCCAACTTTGTGTCTCTGCCCCAGAAAACTCGAAAAATTGCCTTCGACGTGCGTAAAAGCACACACTTTTGGAGGCTTTGGATGGAGGAAATGGACCACCTCCTTACAGGTTGACCTTTGACCCCTGGGAGCGTCATGTGACCTTTGACCTTTGGGAGAGCCATATCGTTTTAATGGCTGGCCGAAGTCAGTCAGCAAGTTTTTGGGCTCCACGGCCGCCAAATGCAGCATTTCCCAGCGTTGTGAGCCCTGCTGCCAACTTTGTGTCTCGGCCCCAGAAAAGCCGAAAAATCGCCTTCGACGTGCGTAAAAGCGTACACTTTTGGAGGCTTTGTTTGAAGGAAATGGACCACCTCCTTACAGGTTGACCTTTGACCCCTGGGAGCATCATGTGACCTTTGGGAGAGCCATATCGTTTTAATGGCTGGCCGAAGTCAGTCAGCACGTTTCCGGGCTCCAGGGCCGCCAAATGCAGCATTTCCTAGCGTTGTGAGACCTGCTGCCAACTTTGTGTCTCGGCCCCAGAAAACCCGAAAAATCGCCTTCGACGTGTGTAAAAGCGCACACTTTTGGAGGCTTTGTTTGGAGGAAATGGACCACCTCCTTACAGGTGGACCTTTGACCCCTGGGAGCGTCATGTGACCTTTGACCTTTGGGAGAGCCATGTCGTTTTAATGGCTGGCCGAAGTCAGTAAGCACGTTTCCGGGCTCCAGGGCCACCAAATGCAGCATTTCCCAGCGTTGTGAGCCCTGCTGCTAACTTTGTGTCTCGGCCCCAGAAAACCCGAAAAATCGCCTTCGACGTGCGTAAAATAACCCTGGGCAAAGCACTATGCTACGCTCGCGTAGTTTGCGAAGTTTGCGCTACTACGCACTAGGCGAATTGCACGTAGCACTGTGCAAACACGCGTAGCGTAGCTTAGTGCAGCGGTCATTTTTTGCTTGCTCGCGGTCCTCAACGTCAAGTTGGCGACCGCGAGCAAGCAAAATGACATCCCGGTGAGACTTTTTCCTCGTTCGCGATCAGCAACATCAAGTTGCCGATCGCGAGCGTGGAAAATAAACCTCCCGGCGAGATTCTCAACGCGGGGAGGTCAGGTTTCTCATTGCGAGTGGTCGCGTATGCTCGCGACCGCTCGCGTTGAGAAACTACCAGTCCGCGTTGAGAAAGCTGCCGCTCGAGTAAAAATCTACTCGAGCGGCAGTAAAAGACAGCTCGCACTGTGCAAGATGCCGTTTTCAATGATTGCACAGTGCGGACAAGCATCCGGCACTGTGCAATCATCGAGAACAGCGCACTACGCAGTTCGCGTAGTGCTATGCGTAGCTCGCGTAGTGCGAAGTGCACTTCGCGTAGCTTCGCGTAGCGCTACTTCGCGAACTACGCCCAAGGTTAGTCTACAGTCGATGTCATCACTAAAATATTTGGCATATCTTAGTACCTCATCTACAGTGCTATTCTGCCAACACAACATATGCTGCTTAATCATTTCACTTATTTCCGGTTTCAATCCATATACAAATCTACATGCAAAATGACTCATGTCCTTTTCACTCAAAGTCTCATAACCGCTATACTGTTTGAAAACCAAAAGCAACCTTTCATAAAAGGCGTGTACAGATTCCTTACTCTCCTGAGTTGTTCTATCAATCTTTACCCAATCTGTCTCTTTCGGTGGAATCTTATTTTTCAAAAACGTGACAGCTTGTTCATACAATCTCATCACTTCTGGACCTGACGCTCCAGTCTTTGCATCTCTAGGATATTCTTCCTTCGGCCAGTCAATTGTAATCTTACATTCTGTCCATAAATCTGCTGGTACTACAATTTCAAACAATCCATCCAGATCTTCCCACAACACCTTTGAAACTTTGACAAATCTTTCCACTTGTCTATACCATTCTACAGGTTTTTCTCTTAATCTTGGGAAGTCATTTGTAAATGACAATATATCTTGTCTGGACCATGGAACATGTACATAGCTACCTCCTGGAGTTTCCCTCATTGGATATTCCAGTACTATTGGTTCCTTTTCTTTCACCGGAAAAGCCAATGATGCTTTATCGGTCGTTCCCTCCTTTCTTCTTATCAACCTGCTCCTCCATCTGTCCACATCTCCCCATTTTCTCAATAACACAATCAGTTCCTTTATCGGAGTTAATCGTCCTGATGTGTTCAGATTTTCTATATCCTTTTCACTAAAATCTACCCTATACGGTTTCTGCAGTCCTCTGATTTTTCCAAACTCTACTCCCAGTTCATTCGCTGTTTCTTCCAATTTTTCATGCAAATTCCTAGCTCTCCAAGTAACACTCTTACACATAAACATAAGTTCATCATCCTGATAGGATTTCAACCTATCTGTACCAATAGTCCCTAAAATCAACTCTTCCATGTCTATCTTTAATCTGATTACATCCAACGGTTGCGGTTCTGCATCTTTCTTCTGTAAATTCCTCATCCACTCATTTAATTCTTCTGGAGTCGGACCTACAGGGGTACTATTTATTTCTATCCAATTTGTACTTCCCTCTGGGGTCTCAGTTGCTGACTCAGTTCCCATAGGAATCCTATTTATCTGACTCTCATTAACCGTAAAATTTGTAGGTGGACTCGATCTATATGAGCCAACCAGATCCCTTGTCTCTCTAGTTTCTGGAATTATCCCTTCTCTCATTCTTTGCATATTCGAGTTCATTGGAATTGTCAAGGAATGCTCATCTATTCTTTTGTTTTCAAATACCGGTATTACTGGTCCTATTGTCACTGGTACAGTCACAGCTTCCATGTTCATAGTTAATTCTCTTATTTTCTCAGTCAATTCTCTTGTGGTTCTTGCTAACTCAGCTGTATTACCACTATCAGGCTTCGCACTCTGTGGAGTTTCTGATTTTTCATAAGACCTATTTATTTCATAATTTCGTTCAGGGCTTTTATTCCTCACAGTTTCCATTGGTGGTGCATTTGGTGTCACCACCGCAGAATTCTGTTGATATGGAGGTGGTTTTCTGTTTAAAATGTCTTCCAGCAACTCATCCTCTGTGTACCTACCTCCGTACTCCATACCTCTCTGTTACTGCATGTTTCTTTTTCTCCGTACAATTTCTCCCTGTTACTTCTTCAACTGTTCTGACAGGAAACAAACCATCCGTCATATTAGCATACCTCCATCGTCTCATCCTGTCTTCATGATTCACTCCCCATACTCTTCCATGGACTAAACTATAATTCTTTGCACCTCTGTGTCTTTCTCTTTCATACATCTCATCTTCCCATTCACCTAACGCTTCAAACTGTGTTGGTCTAGGTCTCGGTTCAAGTTTCATCATTTTCTCTCTCAAATTTCGAAGTACAGCTGTGCTAAACGAACCGTTTTCTGGAAATGCCAATACTCCATCGTTCTGAGTATATTTTGTCCAATTTTCCAACCATATGCAAGTATGATAACCATATTTCAACATCATATGAGAAGCTGGCGTTTTCGGCGGAGGAAGTACTTTTCCTTCCCTAGTCACTACCTTCTTGTCCTTTTTGAAAAAGTTTTTAATCTTCGCCATCCATGACGGTTTCTCTCTACAATACTCATAGTAAGCCATATTACACGATTCTTTCTCTCCAACAAACTCACGACTCTGTTCTTTCTACTATTCGGCTATTCGGACCTATCCCAGCGCGTCTCACACCAACGCACCAATCCGAAAACTCTATGTCACTCTCAACTCACCTATCCCAGCGCGTCTCTACACTAACACGCCAATCAGGAAGCTCTTCGTCTTCCCACAACTGGCCAATACCAGCGCGGTCTTTGTTGACGTCAGTACTACTCCTGTCTTTTCTGACCCCTCCTTTACAATAATTATCGGCAGTTTTCTTACCTTCTTTTCTCAGCTGAATTTTATTAGTTACAACATAAAACACATTACCATTGTCTGTTTTTGCTAAACAAAAGAAATAGTTTGCTCTATCTTGCAAGAATATTGTTTTGTTCGATAAGCGTAGCACTTCTCTCTACCTTACCCTTCTCTCAAGCAAGGGGTAAACCCGTTTCTCTGGGGATAAAACACATGCGGAGACTACACTGCTCCTGAGAATTAAGGCCAGAGTTTCACAAGAAAACCTGTTGCTATTTCACTCATACGCGTTTTATACATGAAATGTCCCTATCATAACACAATCCTGTGTTATCACCAATTTTGAAAAATCAGACAATGCACAATTCCATGTGACTTCTCTTGCCACACGTGTCCACTTCCTACTTTCCGGAAGCTTCAAAATTTCGACTTACACATAACATAATACAATTCGACACGAAGTGTTAGACATCAATAATCAATCATCAATAATCACCAAACTAATCTATAGTAACCATAACTCTGCTTCCAAGAAATCTGATCCAGCGCGGCTAATATAAATTTCTCCTCAGGACACGAATCCAGGTAAATCATTCACAATCTATTAAACCAGTATGACGGTGGGGCCCATAACACCGCATATCATACATTCATGCATTCACTGGATTACACACCAAGGAGAAATGTGTTGCTGGAGGAACGGGATACCTTGTTAAATTAGACAGAATAAAGCTTCAGACATCATATACATTAGCCTTTGATCCTGTCGGTTCCAAACATCAAGGTATTCCGCTCTTTGGTCGATGGACCAACTAGTAGAATAAGTTGATGGTGATTAAGACCAGCTCAATCACTGTAAAACCTGTTAAACTTTAAACTTATTAATGAACTAAAGAACCACAGACTCATTGTTAATTAGAATGAAATTGTATCTAAATTTTCATTTGCACGGGTGAGATTCTTAATTTATTAATCACTTTAATACATTAATAACATTTATATGAAAAGTTCTAATAAAGAATTTAAAAACTTATGCATTACCCATTTAGATGCAGATAGGAATGGTTCACCAAAAAGAAGATAAACCGTAGATCACAGAATAGACTCCCAAACTGACTGACTGTCCCGCTAATGGCCTCCTCGACCGGACCTCCAGTACAGATTTCCCGCAACGGTCTCGTTCCTTCCCCAGTCAAGTTCGAAGTCCAAAAATGACAAAGCCCTTTAGTTATATTGTGGTGGAAAAATGGAAAATAGGAAAAATGGTGTAGCAAGAAATACCAACGGCGGCAGTAGCATCAATAGCAGCGGCCACAGCAGCAGCAAAAAGGCAACCCAAAAAAGTAACCTCTAGAAGCAGCACCTCCCACATAAGTTGAGTCCCTTTTATACCCTACTTCTAGCTTACTACACAGAAAGTTGCAATCCTTAGGGGCAGGAATCACGCTAATTGGTCCATTTGAGGGGTGGTGATAATCACCTCATCGCCTTCCTTGTTCAAACTGGTTTCGGGGATAGTTAAGAGTACAACGGTTTCTCATGACCTTTGGGTAAAAGCAGTCCAATTTGTCCATTCATTTTGTTGCAATCCCGATGGTCACAATTTAGTTAGTCCTTTGTTGCTCATGTACTTTTCTCATTTATTCCCACGAATACACGCTGAGTCTTTCTTGGCACCCTCCTTATGGCAGGTCAATGCGACCTTGACATCTCTCACTCCGTGCACGGGCCGTACCCACGTGGTTCAGCTCCTTTATTTCTTCCGCTTAGATGCCATCTTTGACTTATCACGTGACCTCATCTGTCTCAGCAGCCATTTTTGCAGCATGGCCTAACAGGCCCGAACGAACTATCATAAGAACAAACACAATCAAAATTAAAACAAAGAAAATAAGCCTTTCTGTTTACCACCCGCCATTCTAAAGATACATGTTAGGTGTTACCTAGCAGAAGCGACATTTAAAGCCATTTTACTTACCATCCGCATTCTTTGCCACAATACAATTCTACTATATAGCATAAATCATGCGATTTTACTTCTAATTAGTACGCAAATCACAATATTAATGTCAATCAACTTTACAATTGTAAATAAATTAGATTTTGCACAAATTGCGGTTACCCTTTATGTAATGTTTACTAAAGGTGCATTTGTTGATTAACTCATGCTCCATCAAACAATTAGTATCATTAATTCATTAAAACTCATTCATTTTTTTTATTTACCCTGCTCCATCACCGTGTTTGCCTTGACTTCCCCGGTGGCGGTCTGTTTCTGGACAACGTTGCTTTGTTGTGTCCTGGATTCATTTAGATCCTGTAAAACAGGCAAACGATCATGGATATCAAATGGTTTCTTATCCGCCACTGTGCCTTCATACTCAAGATCAGCTACCCACATTCTCGTCCCAAATAGGGCCTCATATGGAGTGACACCCCCTAGAGAATTTCTTGGCTGGTTGTTAAGTGCTCTTTGTGCCCCATAAAGGTGACTGACCCAACTACCGCCCTTGCCTAATACCCTAGCTGTTAAAGATTGCTTTAAGTCCCGGTTTTTCCTTTCCACAACCGAATTTCCCTCAGGATGGTACGGAGAGGAGTACTGCAGTGCAACACCCATACTTTTCATGGCCTCTTTGTAAGTCCGAGAGCTAAACGCCGGGCCATGGTCAGAATGTAACGTGCCAACTGCGTATGTCCCGATAAAGACTCGCAAATCTTTTATAACAGTTCGAGCGTCAGCCGAGCACTGAGGTCAAACCCATAGGAATCTTGAGCAGGAATCCACTGCAACCATGATATACTTGTAAGCCCCATCAGATTGTAAGGGTCCGCAGTGGTCCAGATACACACATGCGAGAGGTTTGTCAGATATAGTAATGGTGTCTGCGCGAGGCGTGTCCTGGTGGAGCCTTTCATCTTTTGGCAGATGTCGCATTTCAAGACATAGTCTTTAGTTTGCTTTGTTAGACCGGGCCACCAATAGCGCTGTTTCAACAATGAAATAGTCGCTGTAACGCCTGTATTTGCAGAGCCCAAACCCTCGTGTGCTGCTAGTATTAATCCTTGCCTACGATCCATATTTGGTATTACTCTGTCCCCCACTCCAGGAATCTGAGCATATGGAATGTTGTTTGCATCTAACTTGTAGGAGTACTTGAGTGGAAATTTCTTTGGTACTGCACCGCTGTTTTTGCTTGAAGCAATAACAGCCACCATAATCTCACCGTCTATTCTTGTTATTGAACGAGTGATTGCAGCTACGGAAGCCGTTCGCACAGCCCCCTTTGCGGCTTCTTCAGCCAATGAATTCCCTTCAACGTGAATGCCATCACGCTGATGACTCAGTCTGTGTATCATGTGAGCCCTTAGTAGGTCGTTTTTCAACTCCACTACCTGTTCCCATAACATTTTATGCTTAATTGTGCCACCTTTTGCATCTTTAAACCCGTTTAGTTCCCAATGATGTAAATACTCATTGTATGACTGCACACAGTAAAAGGAATCACACACAATTAGTGTGGGGAATTCGTGATCCATATTTACAAGTGCCAGTATCAGTGCTTTTAACTCTGAGCCATGCAGTCTTCTAGAGATTGCGTTTTGGTGCAACTTGAATGGAACTTTCCATCCAGCATGCGACCTTTAACGATTGCACACGCTGCGCTGTATTGTTGCTTACTCCTTATGGCCGGTTGAGCAGATCCGTCAGTGTAAATAATATATTCATACTGATCTAGAGGCAATATTTCATTTGGTAGAGGATATTCTTGTTCGTATTGCAGAAATGCTTGTGTTTTTAGACTTGGATCAAATCTGTATTCAACATCTGTTACAGTAAGAGAATTAGCCCATTGTATCCATCTTGGATGTAAAGCTTTTGCATTTGGAATGCTAGCCTTTGTAACAGCTTCTAAAGCTGGAACCGGGGTTACGACAATTATGCGTTTCCACTGAGCCAGTGCTCTCTCTCTTGCTACAGCGGTCTGAACAGCTGTCAGTATTTTTTCTGTTGAAGTGAAATGCATTTCTGTGTTTGTATACAGGCGTGATTTGTATGCGATTGGTACTGTTTCGCCTTCATTGAAGGTTAAGTAAGTGTACCCGCATTGACCCGCTATTACTCGGATCACTAGGTTGCGTACATTTACACATGTCTGTAAGTGTTTGGAAGCAATCATGTCTTCTTGTAATGAACGTAGGATATTTGAATGTTCCTGTGTCCAATGTCTGACTGAAAAGTCAGGATTTATTAAGTCGTAGAAAGGTTTTACTTTTTCTGCGGAATCTAAAATGTATGTTCTGCTGAAATTTAGGAATCCCAGTATTGATTGTAGATTTTTTTATGATTTTGGAGGCTGGAGCAGCGCACACTTTTCTAAAAAGTTAGCTGCCAGGCTTTTCCCTTCACTTGAAAGCTCGTATCCTAAAAACAGGACATTGAGGTGGGCTATTTTAGATTTCTTAAAATTAAATTTGTAGCCCTCAGAGGCAAATCCCATTATAATGGTACTCACCCTGGTCAAGTGCTTTTTTAAGTCATCGTCCATCAGATAAATATCATCCACATAGGACAATGCTTCTTCATCAAAATTTTGGAGTAACTCAGTTACTCTTGCTGAGAATACCCCCGGGCTGTTCTTATACCCCTGGGGGAGACGACAAAATTGCCGCTGGGACCCCAACGCTGAGAATGCGGTCGAATACCTGCTTTCAGGAGCTATATTTTGGCAGAAAAATCCATTTGAGATATCAAGTGTAGTTTTGTATTTTTTCCGCACAATGTTATGCATTAATGCGGCACTGTGTGCGTTTTGGACAGCGAATGTCTTTGTGCATGAGTTTAAATGTCTGTAATCTAAGACTAGATGATATGAGTTGTCTGGTTTTGATACAGGAAACAAAGGGTTGTTCATTGGTGAGGTGCATGTTTCAATCACCCCTTGGTATTCAAGTTGATCTAAGATCTCCCTGACCTGTTTTTTAGCTTCTTGCTTTATTGGGTATTGCCTCTGAGCGTTTGGTGAATCTTTTAACGGGATCACGTGGTGGGTTGAATCCTCATCCCAACCGGCATGATTTTTGTACAATGCTGGAGCTAGGGCAACCGCCCACTCCTGTGCATATGCATGTTTAAGATGTATGGGAACGAGGTCGGAGAATGATGGAAAAATTACAGTTTCTCCCCTGGGGCACTCCATAATGAATGTTGGCGGCCAATCTTGTTCTGCTAATAGGATGTCATAACCAGATGACAGATTTTCCCAAAAGAGAACTTTAACTTTCCTGGGCTTGTCCCCCTCCATTTGGAGTGTTATTTTGTGTAACTTATGTGGGACACTCACCCTTGTGTCTGGTGTTTTCACCGTGATGTAATCATTCAAGTCCTCTGTCACCAGAAATTCCATCAGGTTCTGGTGAGCTATTGTTACTTCTGCTGCACTGTCTAGCATCGTCAGAGCCCATTCCCCGTTCAGAAGCTGCGTCCTCAGAATTCTGGGCATGTCTGATCTTTATGCCTGCAACTTTATTCTTCTTAAACTGAGGTTTTGATTTTGGCTTGTCTTCTTTTTTGGAAGTATAGTCTTGAGCATGCTGCTTGTCTCTGGACTTTGTACGCTCTTCTTTGTGTTCTGACCGTCCTTCTCTCTCGGAGTTTTTCATCGAGCCCTGAAAGGAACGAGAGGAACGTGTTATCAGTATCCTGATACCTGTCAAGTTTCCTAATATTATCCCTATTCCTAAGGTTGTACCTCTTTTCAGAGGGCTCCTGTGGAGGAGATCTGCCTCGGGATTGAGATCTGTTTTTAAAGTTTTGTTGTTTTTTATTATCCCACTTCTTTTTAGAAGAAGCAGGTGTCTGCTTGGTAGTGCCCTTTTCAGGACTGCCCATTAGTTGTGGTTTTAATGCTTTCCCACCCAAACTGTCTCTGCCTAATTCCGCACATGCAGTTTCTATTATTTTGGGCAGTTCATGTTGTTGTTCTAACGGGCTGAACTCCCTTAGGCGTTGGCACATTGCCACTGAAGCTGCTTCCCCTTTAATATTAGCTAGTATTATGACTGATACCTGGTCATAGTTATTTAATAACTTCATCCCTAAGTTCAGGGCAGGTTCTGCTCCGTACTCATTTTGTATTTGTCTCAATACGTCTGGTACTACTGCTAATGAAGGAATACCATGTGTCCTGGTATATATGGCAGCAAAGACTGTACCCCAAGAGGTGCAGTCCTCTACTTGTGGTGTTATCCCCATGGGCAAGCAGATTGTTAGCATTCTGTGTTTTTCAAACAGGGTAGTATTCGGGAATATTTCCTCCAGCTATCCAGAATGGCATTTGTTCACGTTTCGTGGGCATCTTGCCCATTAACGAGTGTAATGTTTGTGGTGTAATTTTAGTTGCTGTACCCTGAATTTGAGTTACATTTGTTGCAACTGATGTTGGTGGACTGTGAAAGTCTTCATGACATACCGTGTCAGGTTTCTGTAGATTTTAATTAACTCATTGTGTTGTAAGAGTAAGTCTGGCTACGGCATTGTGTCAATGTCAGAATGTGGTGTGTAGGCCGCTAATATTGGCCATGTTGCACCGTCTCCTCCGAGCGGACCTAATCTTACTCTGTGTCTTATATGGGGTAGGGCGCCTTTAAACCAGTATTGGTGTTCCTGGTAAGTAAGTGGAACTTCTATGTCCTCACAAGGACCATATTCCTGTGGTGCATCTCCTCTTATATAGTAGTGAAATGTCTGTGTTATTGCATTTGCTGCTGGGAATGTAACCCACAAATAAAATATCTCTGTTTTGTTTGATTCGTGTGCCTCAATCACGAACGCTACTAGGCCTCCCCTTGGTGCCAAACAATAGTCTAATAGTTTCAGGGTGATAGTACGTCTGGATTTTTGTGCAATTTGTATTGCATTCGCATCTTCCTCCTCGTCTGTGAGGGGGAGTGCTTGCTGTACCGGGTCTAAGACCGGGGTAGTAGTCATTGTGTAAGAGGGGACTAAGATAAGGTGTTATGCACAATTTCAGGAACTAAATGTCCTTCAAGCTTGATTAACCAACAGCCAATAAATAGGATTTCTCGCCTACTCAGCTGTGGCAGAGTTTTGTGCCCACCCACTCCAGACGTCTCTGGCGTTTTTTGAGTAGGGGTCTCTGAGAATAGCACGACTGAACTACTCAGATTCTACTGTTAAATAAGAGCCCAACCATCGTTGGTGGTGCCATGTCGTGTAGTTCCTATATTACCCATACAGGTCCTGCGTGTTCGGATAACATAAACTGTGGGTTTGGTGTCAGACTAACTCTGAGCACCCCCACCAAAAATGTTAGCCTGTTTGCATAAGCTAGCTCACAGTGCCACTAGTGTCTCCTCTTATCGGGGAGAGAATAGTTTCTGGCAACCTTAGAACATGACAACCCTGATCCCTCAAGATCGTGGAAACAATGTACTACTTTTCGCTCAGTCACTCGTGCTCACTTATCTCGTCTCAGAGATACACAGAATAAACATCCTGGGCGTTTCAATAAGGTTTATTGAACAGCCGTTATTCTGGTGTAGAATATATGAGCTGCAACAACCATTAAACAGTAGCAGAGATATATGATTAGCAGTACTATGAATATAAATGGATAGTACAGTTCTACCATCTTGCATTACTCATGAATAAATACATGAATATAAAATGCATTGATGAAAGAAAGCGCGTACTCCTACGATGCCTATCTAGATGTACCTAAGTGTACCTAGCATGTGAGTAGGTGTGGAGCCAAGAATCCCTCTAGGATTTAGTCGAACCCCATTACCTGAAGTGAGAATGTAGGAGCCCCTCTTGGTCTCGAGCTGGACACCCCGCAAGGGATTTTTAGACCACTGTCAGCTGGAGCGTCTGCATGCAGGAGCCTCAGCGTCTCTGGTCAGTGTGTCGGCCTGGAAGTCTCGGTTCCCTCTGTCTAACACTAGCAAGAGGTGCTATATTTATACAGAAAGTATCTAGGGCTCCTTTGTCCCTTGTTGCTTGTATTAGCAATTGTTGGATTTGAGGATGACGTATGGGATGAACCGTGTACGTAGATGTGGGGAGGAAGGTGGTGTAGCCCCAGCCTGGTTTCTAAGAACCCTTATGAATATCCATTCATACTGTGTGAGTCTATTGATGGAGTTATAGGACTCTATTGCTTAGGAGAAACCCTCCTTCTGCACCCAGGACTAGAACTAGGTAAAGGTTCAATCCTAAAAGGCTCGTTACAGTGTAGTATAGGGGAGGTAATGTAGGTGAAGGGGTATGATGTTACCCGGGCCTATATTCGGGTGCCTATATGAAACATAACAATCCCTCCACCCTGAACTCCTTGTTTCATGTATATACCCCTGGTCGCTACCTCCTGCTTTTCGGTTTTCTGTTGTACTGCTGCTGTCCATGCTGACCTGCCCTCCGTGGTCAGCTTTCTGACCCTGTTCTGTTCTACATCAGCATGCCTCTGCTGGCCTGCCCTCAGTGGTCAGCTTGCTGCCCTGTCCCTGCCCCATCCTCAGCCCTCCATTCTCCATGTGTGTGCCCCTGCCATTTCCTACTGTCCTCCATTGTCCATTGTTGTGCCACTGGCCCTGCTGTCTGCCCTATCTGCTCAGCTTGCTGCCTGTTCCCCTCCCCATGCTCTCTGTTTTATGTGTGTGTGCTCCTTCTTACTCCCTCCTGCCCCCTCGTTCTTTTGTGCTGTCTCTGCCCTTGCAGCCTGCCATGATTGTTCATCTTTCTGCCCCTGACCCCCTGCTCTTCTTCGGTGTGCATTCCTCCACCCCCTCTCTCCTACTTTCCATGGTCCATTGTACTGCCACTGCCCTTGCCTCCTGACATGCCTGTTCATCTTTCCACTCCTGCTCCCCTTTCTGTGTCTGTTCCCCTGCCCATCCCTCCTTCCCTCCAGTGTGCTGCCACTGCTGCCTGACCTGCCTGTTCATCTTTCTGCCCCTGTGCACCTGTTCCCTGCCCTCTGTTGTCTGTGTCCATACCCCTGCCCTGTCCCTCCTGGCCTCATCTTTCTACCCCTGCCCCCTTTCTCTCTGTTGTCCATGTGTGTGCCCCCAACCCCTCCCTCCTGCTCTCCACAATCCATTGTGCTGCCTCTGCCCTTATCCCCCTGCCTCCATTGTATGTGTGCATGACGCTGTCCCCTCCTTCCAACCCTCAGCATTCTGTTGTACTACATCTGCCCCTTCTGCATGCCCGGCTTGGTTAGTTTGCTGCCTCGCCCCCTGCCCTCAGTTATCCAGGTGCGGGTCCTTGCTGCCTTCCACCTGCCCTCTGTAGTCTGTTGTGCTGCCATTGCTGCTGTTGGCTGCCCTGCCTGGTCAGGTTGCTGCCCCTGCCTACATCTCCCCTGCACTTCATTGTCCGTGTGCTTTCTCCTGCCCGCCTTTCCTGCCCTCTGAAGTCAGTTGTGCTGCCACTACCACTGTCACCTGCCCTGCCCGGCCAGGTCAGCCTGTTGCCCCAGCCTCTCCCCCTTGCCCTCCATTGTCTATGTGTGTGCCCCTGTCCCATTCCCTCTTGATCACTGTGATCCATTGTGGTGGCACTGTCCCTGCCGCCAGACCTGCCTGGTTATCTTGCAGCGCCTGCTCATCTTCCACTTCCCTTCATTTTCTGTGTGCGTGCCCCCTCTCTAATGCCCTCCCCGTATGTTGTGTTGCCACTGCCCATGCTGTCTGCCCTACTTGGTTAGATTGCTGACTCTCCCCTTGCCCGCCACTGAACATGTGCACCCACTCCATAACTCATCCCCTCCGTGGGCCCTTTTGCTGCTACTGCCATTGCCACCTGCTTGTCCTTATTTTAGCTATCTAGAACAATTACAATAATTTTTAAAGGAAATTCTTTAGGTTTTACAGCTTTGATTCCATCAAGATGGCTTTAAATGTGCTACACTATTGACATAGATATAGATCTTGGAGCTATAGTTGTTTATTAGAGCACTGTGAGAAGGTGCAGTAACATATTGGTGAGTTAAATGACAGGCTGCTGCTGGTGTTGAAAGGACGTTTCAGTCTGCATGTCTGAATCTTTTACTGTCATGGACGAGGACTACAGTTGGGATCTATGACCTCAGTTTAGCTTTCTGGAGCACTAACCATAATTTCTATGAAAGAATGAACCCCCCATTAGGGCCATTAGTGGCAAAACATGTGCAAATGCAAATTGTGCACATTTTAACACCTGTACCATTTTGCGACCAAAGCAAGCTACTCCCGCTTCTGTTTTTCACAGCTATCTGGTGGTAATTATCCATGTAAGCAAGTGCAATAGGGTAGCAGCACTCACAATTTTAAAGGTAATTTCACATCTCTGTCTCACCCACCCTCGCAGTTTTGGTAATTTCAGATGTGACGTTACCACATCAGAATTTCTGATGCCCTCAGAATTCGGGTTTAAAATGGAGGAATGCACTCTTTGTAATCACGTTCACTCTAAACTAGGGTGATGGACTAGGTTTATGAAGCCCAGAAACCTTGGCAATTTTATGTGATTTGCAAGTTGAAGTTCTAGTTGATAGAGCTCGACAGATGATCACTGAGCCATCTTTAGAAATGCTGTCTTCAGGAAAGTTAATTATTGTAGATGTTGCTTAGTACTCGTATAGCTGACAACCTGCTGTTAGCATGGCATCGCAGTGCCTTTCAGAAGCTGCTTAGTCGCTGTCACCATGATTCCAGGGTAAGGGTGTGTAGTCATGGAGAACCCTTTATACTGCAATAACGGTAGCAGGGAGCCACAAGAGTGGTACATGTTCTTAGAAAGATAAATATGTAAACACAATTTCACAGAAATCAGTAGGAGATGTTCAACATAACATCTGTAAATCTGCTGGCAGATACTGGGAGGTATGGGATGTTTGCCCTGAGTTAAAATATCATAAATAAATTAGGTACACCAATATTGGCAATTTGGTGGCCATAGATACCTGCTGGATAATGGGTATTCACCGTATTCACCCCAGTCCTAAAATACTCATCTGTATAAAACTCAAGACCTGTCACTCTGAAAGTTGTACTTCAACTTCCATCAAACTTTATACTTTCGCTGAGTTTTAATAATCCATTCTCAGAGTGTTACAGAGCCCCTGGTGAAGATTACTTGTTCGCTAACCTTTCACTACCAGCACATGCTGGCCTTGCGGTGTCGCTGGCTATCAGTGTCTGGGTTGATAAAGGCATGGGATTTAAACCCACTTCAGGCAGGCATGTCAATTGCTCCAGGTGACAGTACTGTACGAAGTAAACAGCAGAAACCCTAAAGTTTGCAGCATGAGCAGGGATGCCGACCAACAAAAAAAAACAAGCACACCATGAGTGATGGGAGCAGAAAATGCTTTAGTCTCCTTTGATTTCAAGCAAACTTAAAAAATATTAAAAAGCAAGATTTCCAAATTATTCAGACTGCGTCCAGGACATGGAATTATTGACATTGACTGGTAGATGGCATGCGTTCCTTCTCACCTTAGAGGTTCAAAAGTAGTGCCACCAGACTGGGGGGCATATTAACAAGGACAAGTGATAATTATCGCTAAACGCGCTTAGCGCGTTTTTCATTATCGCCGCCTATCGCTGGAAAACATCGCCGTGTTAGCAGCGTATCAGCAACGCTTAGCTCACAGGCGATGTAAAATCCTGCGATAGACGGCGATAACCGGCAATAACGTCGGAAATGCAGCGATAATTGCACATCACTACTGAACAGCTTGCTAATAGGCAAGTGTGCACTTAACCATTCAATCCACTTCCCATGCAAATGATGGTTAAGTCAAGAATAAAGCAGGTGTTAAAATCCTGCGATAACCCCGCTTTGCGCGACTTTTTTTATCGCGTCGCGTGTCCGGGGCCACATTGTAAATAGTGAGTAGTTGTGTCTGCGACTGTTTCCAAGTAGGTTTAGGGAGGAACGCCCACTTTGCATGTCATTAACGATAGTTATCACTGACATGCAAAGTGGAGAAAAGACGGCTGCTACCTCAAGGAAACACGCGTTAGCGTGTCCTTGATAATAGAGCGATATTTACATCGCCGCTTTTCGTCCGAAAACGGCCGCTAAAGCGGCGTAATTGGGCTTGATAATATGCCCCTCAGGGGTGTTTATTGATTATTCAGTGCCAGGTTGTTGCGGTATGAAAAACAGTCTAGTAAGTTAAGGTGAAGTTCACACTAGGAAGTCAAAGTTAATTAGTGCCCAAAATGGAATGCTGCAATTGAGTCAACCAATTAGTAAACCTAGGATGCTTGCCTAAACAACCATTGTCTTTTGCCCACAACAAGCTAGGTTCAGAGGCACATTGGTCATTATGCACATTGACGGGAACATTATCTGGGCAATTATGAGTGATCTCTTCAGGCACATATACTTACCTAATGTCAAATGTAATGTTTAAATTTAAAATGTAATACAGGTTCAGATTGCAGTTCCACACTGAGATGTGGCCTTTAGCGCTGCATGGCTGCTTCTCTGGCCACTTGCTAGGTTTTTCCCCGCATGTGATTGGCAAAAGGACTCGCTCCAGCCCACATAGGGTATGTGACTTTTACTCTGCTTGCGTAGATTGAACTCACTTGTGGTAGACTCACAGGAAAATCAAATATGGCATTTTAGCAAAATGGTTGCCATTGATTAGAGAAAAGGCTAATGAGGAGAGTTGATTTTATCTGGTACCTGCTGCCCAGAATTAAGAAATAGAAACAATGGGTTTTCTAAAATAACATACATGTCTCAACGAGGGGCGTAGATTCAGGGTGGTGTTTGGGGTGTTCCATCCCCCTACAAATTGTATGCTCTAGTAAATAGTTAGGTACAAGGGCATTCGGTCGGTTATGGTGAAGTGTCTGTCAAATTTTACATGGGATTTTTACATGCCTGTGGTGATGTGTAAGGGCTGAGTGATGACACATCATGGAATGTGAGGATGTCTACTCGCTGCATTCCATGAGTGTCCTGTGCCCCCATAGAGATGGACGTGTTGGATCATCTGTGAATAAACTTCGTTGTGTCTAATATCACCTGTGCAGAGGAACTCATTACAGAAGTGGCGACGAGCGTAGAACACACCCTGGGGCATATTTACAAGCCCCTATCGCCACAGGAAGGTCACTTTTTACGATGCTCCTGTGGCGATAGGGACTTTGCCTTATTTACAAGGCAGCGTTAAGCCACTTAATGTGGCTTAACGCTGCCTTGTAAATAAGGCTCCCTTTCACGCTATGCTTAGTGTGAAAGGGGAGGGCAATGGGTATTCCTATAGGCGTTCAACCGCAACACCTATTGATTTTGACACTGCCCCATATTTATAAGGGCAGCGTAAATATGGGCAAGCGCCAAAATTAAGACCAGGGGAAACCTAGTCTTACTTTGGCGCAAAGATGAGAAATGTTTAATTTCTCATCGTTGTTGCTGTTTTCATGTGTGCTGCATTGTGCAGCACACATGAAAACAGCAAAATGCAAATGAATGTTTATGTACAGGAAGGTCCCCCTTCCTGCACATAAACAATCATTTAAAAAAATGCAGTTTTGCAACTTCTATGTGTGCTGCATTAAGAAGCACACATAGAAATTACAAAACAGCATTTTAAGCTCAAACACCCTTTCACTATGGCGCAAGGGTGCCTGCGATGGCGCTAGGCTGCTAAGTTTAGCACCAGCGCAGGGGGAAACGCAGGGCTGCACCATATTCTTGTAAATATGGTGCAGCCCTGGGCTTCTGACGTGGCGGAGTGCGGCGTTAAGCCAGTAAGGCTAGCGCCTTACTCCGCCACTTCCCTTGTAAATATGCCTCACAGTGTGTAAAAGAAAAAGCAACTGCGGGGTCCAGGGGGTGCCCGCTTCCTTCCTGAAGTGTAGTGTGCAGAACTACAGCAAGAATATGTTTTACTTGTATTTTATATAAGATGAGAGGTGCCGCTTTATGGTAAGAGGGTAAGAGTCACAGTCGTTAAGCATTTTTGACTGTCTCAGCACGTGACTGTTGCTAAGCTATGTTTATAAGTTTATCAGCGCATGCACTTTCTCAACCGGTGCATGCACTTCCCATTGTTCATGCGCACGCGGCTCTCATATGGCATACAGGCTGCATTAGCTTTACATCAGCTGGTTATCAGCAACTCGTTCTGTGGCTGCTCTGTCACCGTGCCTCAGTGCAAATCAGTTCCGGTCAAAAGTAGTAAAAACGAAGCAAGGACTCACAGTAAAAGGAGATCTGGAAGCCAGCTTGGCTTGGGAAATACCAATGAGTGTGCAGATTCTTTTGGTGCGTTAGAAGTGGATATGCGAGTATTCTGCATCAGCGATTTGCAAGCTGTTGTTCTTTGCAGATTCTTTCAGTCATTTATAAGTGCAAGTGAATCTGCACCTATTCAGTTCAGCGATATGCACGCTGTTATTTGGTGCAAACCCAGTTTGACGATTTGCATGCTGTTATTTGGTGCAAATTCAGCATCTGCAATTTGCACGCTAATGGTTGGTGCAAATTCAGTTTCAGTGTTTTTCTCTTTTGCTCTCAGCAATTTTCACACTAGCACTTGGTACAAGTTCTATTATGTCATATTTTTATTAGCATTTGGCACACCATTGTTTAGTGCACATGTCATTCCTACACAGTACAGCGATTTGCACGCTTTTCGTATAATTAGGAAGTCTGTCATTTTGTATTATTGTGATCTTTAATTGTGAATACCTAAAAGTAAAATATGCAGAAAGTACCTCCACCTTCGTTATTTTTGCAAAATTCTGATGTGCCACAATTGGAGTGGAAATTGTGGTTAAGGTCATTTAAGGCACACACAAATTTAAACCAGAAAGAAAAAAAAGTTTAATGTATTACTATTTTGGGGAGGAAGGACAAAATGTTTTTGATCATCTACCTGAGTACAAACTTACGAGTGAGGAAGCACTTGATGAGTTTGATACAGTGGTGGCTCAATTGGATAAATATTTTTCAAAGGCAAAAAATTTAGTAGTACATAGTTATAAGATTTTTTACACGTGTACAAAAGCCTTCCGAGAGTACTGATGCTTTTGTCACTGCATTCAAAGTCCTCGCAGCCAAATGTGAGTTTGAGGATTTTTCCTCACAGTTGACCAGGGATCAGTTAGTGGTAAGGTGTAGTTCAAAGAAAATACAGGAGCGGTTGCTTACTTGTAAGAATTCATCTTTGGACAAAGCTGTAGACATAGCTAAGAGTATAGAGGGATCCTGTGAAAGCATGAAATACTTAGAGGAGTCATTCAAAACAGTGACAGTATCAGGTCTGTAGTGGGAAAACCAATGGGGATGCCAATAGCAATGAGCAAACCAATGGCAATGCTAGAACATAGGAAAGGTAGAGATTTGAGTCAACCAAGTGTACCAGTGTATCAACCACTGAAAGTCAGCTGTTACAAATGTGGTTCGCCTAATCATGTCTCTACTTAAAAGTGTTGTCCCACACATGGTCAACAGTGTAAGAAGTGTGGCAAAGAAAGTCATTTCTTCAGGGTCTGCAGAGGTGGCAAAAATAGCACAGTGCGATGAATCTTTAGTGAGAAATATGAGCATGATGAAGATGACAGGCATGAGGAGTGTAGGGAATTGGCTTTTAGGGGTGTTGTGTGAGACTAATGAGGGGTCTTCTCATGGTCTTGATCCTGATATTGATGTCATTGTTGAAGAAAATGCAATAAAACATTTAGTAGACACAGGGGCTCGTATCACCATTGTGGCACAAGAGAAATTTGATCGGTTTTGGCCTAGGAAGTTTTTATTACCTCCAGATATCTGAACAGTGGCTTTTGAGGGTGGCAGAATGGACTTAATAGGATATGTTTGGGCTACCATTGAGACATTAGCGGTGTCTATCAAAGGGAAGGTGTATGTAGCATGGCAAGACATCAATGTGCTGGGGTTAGTTCATCAGGCAGAATTTAAAATGATCATAAGATCTGGGTAAGTTACTCCGGTTACCATTGAGAAAAACAACATAAAATCAGTCACTAATGTGGAAAATTCAAGGGAAAGGAAATTTGCAAAGGTGTTTCAGGAGAAGCTAGGGAAAATTTCAGATTTCACATACACTATTGAGGTCAAGCAAGAAATGACACCAGTGAAACACAAGCTACGTAACATACCGTTGAATGTAAGAAAAAAGTTAACAGACATGTTAAAGGATATGTGTGAACAGGGTATTATCAAGAAAGTGAAGGAAACCTTGTGGTTATCCCCCACTGTTTTGGCAAAAAGAGCTCTGGGGAACTCGGGATGTGCGTGGATTTGAGAAGCATCAGTGGGGCCATCTGGGTTGACAATTTCCCACTGCCAAGAATCGCAGGCTTGATCACCAAAATTGGACATTCAAGCTGGTTCAACAAGCTGAACTTAAGGGCAGCTTATCATCAGGTCGAGCTGGATAGGGATTCACGACATCTGACTGCCTTTGTCACTCCAGATGGCACTTTTCAATTCTGCAGAATGCTGTTTGGCATAGCTCCTGCTATGGCAGTCTATCAGAGATTAATGTCTTACATGTTCAAAGAGATCCCCCACTTAGCCGTGTTCCAGGATGGATGATATCTTGGTGTTTTCAAACAGTAAATTTGAACGTGATCAAATTTTAAGCAAGGCGTTAGGTGTACTTGAGAACAGAGGGGCTTCGTTGAGGAAGGACAAATGCATTTTTAAAACTAAAGAAATAGGGTACCTAGGCCAGGTTTTCTCTCATCGGGAGGTGAAACCTAAGCCCTGTCTGGTAAAAAGCATAATAGATGCACCTGCTCCCAAGAATAGGGAACAGCTACTTTCTTTTCTAGAGCTGTGGAAGGTCTATGCCAACCTTTTAAGTAATTTTGCATATCTCACTGAATGCTTTAGAAGGTTGTTAAAGAAAGATACAGAGTTACTGTGTGGTCTTCTGCATATGAGCAAGCACGTAAAGTTATCAAAGAAGAAATAGTCAAAGCACCCGCTTTGCAACCACATGTAGAGGGAAGAAAAACAGTTGTCATTGTAGATGCATGTGAATATGGTCTAGGGACAGGTCTGTCTCAAATGGAAGATAATCATGAGTACACTGTAGGTTTTTCCTCCAGGACATTGTGTTAGGCAGAACGTAAATATTCTGTAATCGAAAAAGAACTATTGGTGTGTGTGTGTGTGGAGTGGAGAGAAGTATAAATCATATTTGTGGGGAAGACCTTTTGTGCTAATGGCGACACAGGGGAACACATAAAAAGCTCCACAGCCAGAATTGCCAGATTAACAGCAAAATTATTGGAATTTACATTCATAGTACAGTATATTCCAGGTGGGAAGAATTCCAGATCAGACTGGTTGTCTAGACTTCCTGTGGAAGACTCTGATGATCTGGAATGGGGGCCTAAAGTTGAGGAATGCTTCATTGCTCATGTAGGGGATGTTAGTGTGTATAGGAAAAGTGAGAACTGGGTGGACGCAATTGAGAAGGATCACATTTTGAAAGATGTAATTTCATTAGTGAGGTCTGGTTGGTCACAGGAAAAGAATTTATCTTATGAATTGCAGATGTTTTGGAAGGTTTTGTAGGAATTATCTTTGGAGGACAGAGTGCTAGTGCATGGAGACAAATTGATTCCTACAGGTAAGAGAGAGGGGGGGACTGGGAGCAAAAAAGGTCCAGTGCCCGTGCTCCAAGATAAGTATTCTACAAGTAAGGGGGTCACTGTTCCTTTGATAGATCAAGAGAAAAAACAAAAAAAGGATCGAGGTTGTGAATAAGATAGTGTTGGACAGTCAACAAGGCTGTTTCTTGTTGCCTTCACACATCCAGAGGGATGTCATGCTTCATCAGTAGAAAGTGGTCCCCCTCTAGTAGGGTGGTACCAACTGACAGATCCTATCACTAGTTATCCAACCTCCTGAAATCAGGGCATATACTCCAGGGGTCAACATTCGGGCAGATGATAGGAAGGGTAGGTGCTGCAAGACATAGCACCCAGTGAAGCCTGCGTGACTGAGTGCACCCTTTCGATATGACCCATAGAGGATATGTCCTGATTTCAGGAGGTTGGATAAGTAGTAGTAGGATCCATCAGTTGGCACCACTCTACTAGAGGGGACCACTTTCTACTGAACCCTACTGGGGGTAGGATCTCCACACTCCAGTCAACATTTATTGTACATTTTCCTGGTCCAGAAGAAGCGCCAAGGATTTCTTTTGAGACCAACAGGGGCACGAAACATGTTGACCAACTTTTATTTTATTTAGTTTTCACCTAGATTCAAAATTGACTACTCAGGGACATCGCAACCCACTAAAGCCGCATCAACCACAATGGTTTTTAATCTGACAGGGGAATCCATCCATTAAAAACAGAATTGATATCCCCTAGCCAGTTTTATATTCACTCACCACTTATGAACACTTTCTCACATGCATCATACGGCGAGGAAACAGAAAGATCTCCTCTAAAGTGACCCTTTGTGGGACTCATAGGGCATTGCAGCGCTGGCCCAACAAGGAGCACCTGCCCTATGATGAAGCATGACATCCCTGAGGATGTGTGAGGGCAACAAGAAACAGCCTTTTTGACTGTCCGACACTGTCTTATTCATAACCTAGATCCTTTTTCTGGTTTTTCTCTTGATCCATCGCAGTAATAGTGACTCCCTTACTTGCAGAAGACAAATTGATTCCTCCTTCCTGTTATCATTGACGTGCTATTGATTTTGCACATCTAGGCCATTTGAATTCTATGATAACCAAAAGGAAGGTTAGGGAAAATTTCTGGTGGCTGAGAATGGATGGTGAAATCGAACATTTTGGGAGGAACTGTGAGAAATGCAAATTGAGTGACAAAGTCTTGGTGACAGCGGGATTGGTTAAAACAATGACATCATGCCCAGTAAAGCTTGACAACGTGAGGGTGTAGATTTCCTAGGTTCTTATCAAGTGTTACATGGTCACATGAGGTGTTTTGTGGTAATGGTTGACCACTTGTCTAGGTGGTTTGAAGTTGAACCGGTTTGTGAACCTACCACTAGGAGAGTCATTGACGGTTTTCAAAAGATTTTTGGTTGAGAAGGGATTCCAAGGAAATTTTAACCGATAATGGAGTACAGTTTACTTCTGTAGAAATGGTTCAATTTTGAGACAGATGTGCCATAAAACATTAGAGAACACCTTTGTACTACACCCAAAGCAGTGGAAAAGTAGAACACTTTAACAAGGTGTTAGTGGAGTGTATTCAGTCCACAATCAAAAGTAATATGAATGTGGCAGAAGCAATCAAGGAATTAGTTTGGCCTTACTACACTTCACCTCATACCGTGACTAGGAGAACTCCCTTTGAATTAATGAGAAGGAGGAGAGCTGTAACAGAACTATGTCCTTTTTGGATGGTTCAATTAATTTCAAAAGAAGGCATGCATTGGTGATTGGTGGAAGCATGCTGAAGACAAGCATAATTTGATCAATGCAGCAAAACTGCAGAAAATGGGGACAAGAAAGAATAGAAAAGAGTGCAGATTGGAAATAGAAGATTGGGTGCCTATGAAAAATCCCATTATGGTTGGGAAAGGATTATCTAAATTTAGAGAACCTGCTCAAGTATGTGAGTTGAGGAAGAACTATGTCAGGTTGTCAGATGGGAACTGGTGGAGCACTCCCCGTGTAGCATTGATTCCTCGCAACCACAGTAATGTTAAGAAAAAGTAAAAGATGGTACAAAGGGTGATGAATTGAATAATCCTGCAAGAAGGAGTATTCGCCCCAGGGTTGTTCCAGAGAAATGGCAAGATTTTGTTAAACACTGATGAAAGTAGTGGATTTGTTTTTTGTTAAACTTTGTTTCTCTGAACATATCCTGTCATTCATTGTATTAATTATTTTAAAATAGGGGTTATGGTTAGTGGAAAAGAATTATATTCTTTCATTAAAAAAATGTGTTCATAAAAGATGTGTGGTGATGTGTAAGGGCTGAGTAATGGCACATCATGGAATGCGGCAATGTCTCCTCGCTGCATTCCATGAGTGTCAGTTACTCCTGTGCCCCTGTAGAGATGGACACGTTGGATCATCTGTGAATAAACTTCATTGTGTCTAATATCACCAGTGTGGAGGAACCCATTGCAATGCCCACACTGAGAAAAATACAAACACTCTCTCTTGTGTCTGTTTTGAAGACCTTAAAAAACATTGATTAGTTTAAGAAATGTGTTCAAGTGCCCCTAACAATCCACCCTCCACTCTCTTTTCCACTGCCTCTTAAGCCCCCCTCATATCCTGCTTCTCATATAATGTGTTTTAACAAGACATCCCAGCATGATTGTTGGGAGGTCTGAAGTTCACCCACCTCCAATCTTATTGAACAAGCTACACACCTGGTCTCAATCGCATTATTGTTCTTGCGAAACTATTGGCTACTTTTGTGTCGACATTTGTAGAGGGGCCAGTGATATCTTTTTTCCCTTTAAATGGTTGCTTGATATATCGATTTCTACAAACAAGGAATGCCATTTCTGTTGGGTGTTTCGATTAAAGTTCCATAAGCGGATTTGATCCAATTATGTTAAGTCATTACCTTTGTTTTCGATGACAATCAAAATTGCCTAGATCACGTAGACAGCTGTCTGGCTTCAGAAATATTTAGTATCAATTGTATTGTCTGTTGGACTAAAAATGGCTGGACCAACCATCGGGTTGAGCTGTGTTGTAAACGAGCATCGCAGGCTCAACAGATTTACTGATGTCTTAATTTTACCATTTACGCATTGATTAAGTATCTTTTGTTCACAAATAATAGTCCATACAGATACATCACTGCATTCAAGAATATTTACAGTCAGCTAGGGCTTCTTTTAAGTGGAAATTTCCATTTTTTTTTGGTTGCCCAAGAGTCTTCTAACACATGAGGAAATCAGAGCAAATAGGTGCCTGCATCATCATTCGTTTTACTCCTGCAGATTTGTCCTTTGTATAATCTTTAGGGGCCCTTTGTATGAACAAATACATCACCCATAAGGAGCAACACGATCAAATGTGTTTCTGCATCAAACGTGGCGTCTTCTGTCCTGTAGTAAGTTCCAGTTATGGTCAGTTGCCTAAAATGATGTGGCACACAGAGGGATCAAAGCAGTCATAAAGTATTTCTGAATCAGTTGTATCTTGTTTTGAGTGGCAACATCAATTTTGGATAGTTGTCTAAGGATATGTTGCTGCTGAAAAGATTAAAATAGACATCTGCCTGTATCATACCATACAATTTTGCTGACGTTCTGATGTTTGCATATTCATATCGAGTCATTTATATAAAGGGAAAGTCCACCCGAAGTGATCAAACATTGAAGCAGTTTCTGAGGAAGGGACACAATCTACGTGGTTTTCACATAGATAAATGGGTTGACAGTTATTTATATGATCTAATAAGATAAATCGGTCTTGTACTGCCTGATATGACCTGCCTGTTGAGCTTCGGTTTGGCAAAGCATAAAGTAAACAGTAAATTGAGTGCAGTGAAATGGTAGCCAGGAAAGTCTACAGCGAGTGTGAACTGGAGGCAGCCAAGAGAGGATAGATTATGAATTTTACTTTAAGTTTATGGCTACTTACTATGGAGAACCGTAAAAGCAGTGGAAGATATTCTCAAAGAGCATTGTTCTAAGCAACCTCCCGTCAGGAAAGGGTTGGTGTGAGCCAAAGGTGAAACAAAGTATTCCATCAATGTAGACCATATTGTGTGTATGCCAAACACCAGGGGTGTAGCTTCAAGGGAGGGGTTTGGGGTGTTTGGGGTATTACACCTTAATAAAAAATATATTTGGTAGTAAATAGTTGGGTGCAGGTGCTCTCAGTCAGGTATGGTGTCGCATTTCACATGGATTTTTAAATACACACACATAGATGAAAACACACAAGCACATACACACACACTCTCTCTCTCACTCTCTCTCTCTCCCTCGCTCTCTCTCTCTCTCTTATCTGTTTTGAAGATCTCCAAGAATGTTGGTTGTTTTCCAAAATATTGGATTTCCTGCCACTTGGTACCTCTAACAATCCACACTCCTCTCGCTCTCCACTGCCCCTTAAGGCCCTTCATGCCTTGCTTGTTGTATAATGTATTTTAACTGGATATGCTAGTGCGATTGTTGAAGATCCTGCCCCCCCCAATCTTTCTGACCAACATACGTCCCTGCCTAAAACATCTTTGTAAATGTTTAGTAATACTCTTATGAAGAGAGCAAAATGCTCTCAGTCTGCTCCTTTCAATTATTGTCATGTATGTATTGCTATCTTTGGAGAACCATTTTGCAATATCATAAGTGTCCACAACAGTGATGTCATTGATGAAGTCACACGTGATCTCATAAATGATGCCAATTGGGATGTCATCAGTGAAGTCATGTGTGAAGTGATGAGCACTACATCATGGTGGTGGCAGTTAAAGTTCACATAGCTAATCGCAAAGTTCAATGTTTTTTACATATGTATTGATTCAAAACCATAACGTTACTTTAACTGTTTTTCTAGGAATTTTACACCTATAAATAATACCTTGGCTGGAGATTAATACTTTTATAAAACAGTTACAAATGTGTCACAGTGTGGGTAGACTTCTCATTTCAACCTGTGTGTGCAGTTTAAACTGCCATTTCGGCCTGTCAAAATAACCCTCTTGCCGGACCTAAATAAACCTACCTTTTGGTCACCTCAGGGGTAGGCCTTAAACAGCACATAGAGCAGGGTACAGTGTATTTAAAAAACTGGACAACCACCACTGCGGAACAGAACCTTGACGCAAACTTCGCAGCTCTTCATCGGAAGCCATGCAGCATGATGCAACCTCGACACAAGCCCACATTGCTGCACTCGCAGCTCAACGGAACCACAGCTGCGAGATGTGTACCTCTCAATGGTCCTCGGGACTGCCGCTCCTCAACGAGGACCAGGATTTGAAGTACCTTTCTCAGCAGGACTAATTTGGTCCCTGTATCCTGCCCTCACTCCATCGTGTTTGGCATGAACTTGTGACTTTATCTGGGTCCCGAGCAGCCAGCTAGCCACAGTTGTTACTATGTGCTTCAAAACACTAGTTTTATCTACACCTTATAATTGGATATCTCCAGTTCTACTGATTGGATTTTTGTCATTATGATGTCAAATAGTTCATTAAATTTCACTCTTTTTTCTAAATTGGGGTAGGATTCTCCCAGAGACTCAATGAGAGTTAGTGAGACTAATGATTTTCTTGAAGATTTTTGTTTTAGAGCACTGGTTGCCAGGGGTTCTGGAGAGCCTACTGGTTCCTGCTTCTACGTGGACAGAGACCGACCTTTAAAATGCATTACCCTCTTGAGATTGCATTTTTTCGGTTTCTGTTCTCAAAATTGTATTTTTACTTATCCTAAGTTTACCTTTGTATGAGTGAAAATTTACTGAAGAAGAACAAGCTGTGACGTCTCAAAGGCATGTAATACACCAGCGCAAATGCATTGAATTAATCACTTTTATAAGAACCTAGACATATGTGCAGGATGAGAGACTAATTTCATGCAAATTCTTTGCATCCCTTATTCATAGAGAAAAGTGATGCAATTTACTGCCCTGTGCATCATCTTTTCTTATGCTAAATGCAAGGTGGTGTATGTATTTGTGCATTACACACAAAGGACACTTCGGATCGCTGCGTGCTCTGTCAACAGCATTGCATCTGTGCTCATTTCCAGCAAAAAGGCCGCTGTGCAGAGTTTATATCTATTCCACTTAAGAAAGTAAAATTAAATATGGTCCATCCTATGAAATTCGGAGCACTATTGTTTTAGGGCAAGCCCTCAGAAGTTCAATCTATGTGTGTAGCAACAGTAATCTGCTGTCTCCAGTCTCAATGTAACAATAAATGAGCTGGAGAAAATATAAGCCCTGAAAATGTTCTGCATGAGCGGGTGAACAATGCAGCCACGCCCTGCAGCATTGTCCCTTAAACGCCCTCATCAACAATACACAAATCATCACCATGAATCAGAAACTTGCATAGTTAGGTTGACCACATTCAGGGCAGTGGCATAACCATATTTCATGTCCTGGGATTTACTTTAAAGGTAATTGACTTCAGGTGTTCTCGTGGACCTAGTTTAACTGAATAAACCAAGACTACACCCCCCTTTTCTATCCCTCAAAATACACTGATTAGTGTAATGCTAGTTCAGTGCACATGCCATTAAAATGCGTACAGAAGTGCAATTGTGAATTTGCAATATAGGTGACAGCACTGTGCTCAGTGGGTGCTCCCTCATTAGCAATGTGACATGGCACTATAAAAATGAGGAGAACCAAAAACAAGGGAACCCTACTCACATGGAACCAGGGTACTTAAATTATTATCAAAAACAATGGCTCCTGTGGACTAATGGCAACTTATTCTTGATATAGAAATGCACAATGGCAGATGGAGTCCAGGCAATTGCATCCCGGAGGTGCCCCCCCCAACCACTTAAATTAAAGTGAATAAAAGAAAAGAATACCGAAAAAGGAAAGATTTTACGAAAAGGACCTTTTTGACCCTAAAAAACAATCTAGACCAATTTAAAAGAGAAGGAAAACAAATAAGTATGCACTTTTATCCCCCATTTCTCTTCCTCAATTTTTATCTTATCATTTCCTCTTAATATTGGTCCCACCTACTCATACTGACCTATTATGCTAACTCTTCAGCACAGAGGGAGAAAGAGAAGGCAAAACCCTTACTTAACAATAACAACACTACCCCAGCCAAACGATATCCCAGGCTAAAACGATCCCTTATGATGCCCCTTTGCTGATGCTGTCAAGCAGCTCATCCGCCTCCTGAACTGTTCTTAAATTGTACATTTTATTATTGTGCATCACTTTCAGGAAGGCCGGAAATTTTAGTTGGGCTACTGCGCCATGTTTTCTGAAATCCTCCAACCTCCTACCAAGCTCCCACTGCTTATTCAAGGTGGACCTCGAGAGGTCGGACCGGATCTCAAACGAAAACTCTTTTGCCCTAACTGTTTTCAATTTCAATGCTGCATTAAGGATTTTCTCTTTTAGAGCAAAGGTAAGAAAATTGATAAGTATTTTCCTGGGTTTGGATCTATTGGGGTTTTTTCGGAAGGGATCCCTATGCACCCTTTGTATATTGTGGCTTAGTGCTTCTTCTGAGTCCTCGAGCTGTAGGGAGGCCTTAAGTAAAGAAACTATGTATGGTCTAATGTCCGACCCTTCGCTGCCTTCCGGAACATTCAATAAGCGTAAGTTATTTCTACGCGCGTTATTCTCCAAATTTTCCAGTCTATCACTAAGATCTGCACGCTCTTTCTTTAACAAAAGAATGTCCGACTTCGCCAACCCGAGGTCTTCTTTTAGTTCACCGACACTATTCTCGAGAGTTACCGTCCTGGAGTTTAAGAGGTCCACTTTTTTTTCCAAAGATTCACAGAAGTTTCTGATTTCTCCTTGATTAACTGCAGATACCGCGAAGCCCTTCTTTATATCTTCAGATAATGTGGTGAAAAGAGCTTCCAAGCCTGAGGATGAAGATAAGAGTAAAGATGAAGAGCCTGCCTCTTGTTCCCCTCTGGATTTGCCGTTAGAGACTGCCAATGACAATAACTGTGGCTGTGGCTGTAGCTGTATCTGTGGCTGTGGCTGATTCTGGATCTGTGAACAAGCTAGGGAGCCTATATTCGAGCCACTCAGGGGCTCATGAAGGATCGGGGGCACCCCTGGATCGCCCCGGTAAGAAACCAAATCTGAGGCTGGCTCCATATTGCTATCAGCTAACATTGTGAATGGTGGTACCGATGTTATGGAGCCTGCTGAGCTCTGCCTGAGGGTTTTGGCTTGTGTGGTAATATCCAGAACCTCCGGTTGAACCCTAAAGTAGGAACGCAGCGACGGAGTAACCCTAACTAAGATGTTTGCGGGGTTACTTTTTGGCCTCTTGGATTTTATAGATCTGCCTTTAACCTGGTAGATCTGAAAGGCAGAGTTACTAATTGAAGCTGATGTGGCAACTACAGGAGGGGAGGGCTCTGGTCCCCCAAGAGCGACTTTGTAAGTGCTCAGATCTTGGGCCAGCTCTGAGTCCTTACCGAAGTTATCAGTGCCAGTTGAGTTATTTTTTATCGTCGCCTTAGCCCGACCAAAACTCACCCCAGCGCCTTTCTTATGCTTCTTATAGCCCCTTCTGGCAGTAGTGTCCTGTTGCGGCGGTTTCTTAGGGAGAGAGACCTCCTGTGGGGGTTTAGGGGACTGAAGGGTCTGGACCCCTTGGATATGCCCTAATTCTTGATGAACTGTGCCCCCAGTCTCTGCCCCGATACCTGGCTCCGATGTGACGGACGAAATCTCACCGCTAGCTTCTCGCTGGATCCTTTGTTCAGCAGCTCGAAAAAAGCCGCTGATGCTGACTCTGCCGTCGTTCCCCCGAAGATGGCCTCGCGCGACCGCCTTGCGTCCCCTGCGGAGCTCCAGGGCGGCTTCAGACCAGCGGGGTGGCGCAGATAGGCGTCGACCTCCATCTGTCCAGATAATTGGGGTAAGGGTTTTCCAGGGGTGGGGGGAGGTTTGGGGGAGGCACAGGGGTAGGAGGCGGGTGCAGCAGAGTAAAAAAATAAAAAATTCCTCATTCTCCCTTTTTCTGATTGTACCTATCTCATTTTTAAGAGTAATGGTTTTGGAGCTGTGTTGGTCTAAGTGCTGGTGCGGGTCGTTTCGGGCTCCCTTTTTAGTGATTAGTCTCGGGTTAGACCCACCATGAGCTCCATACAGATTTTGTCCTGGAACGTTAATGGTCTGCGCACTAGACCGAGAAGAGACAATATCATACAGTATCTCCAGGATTTATCGGCGCAGGTCATCGTTCTTCAGGAGACGCACCTTCTTAAAGAAGAAACGGTCTCTCTTTTTAAAAATAAAAGTTGGGTGGGTTCACACGCTTGTACTGGTCAGTCAGCTAATATTAGAGGGTTCTAATTTTATTTAAGAAATCAGCAAAGGCGCACATTTTACAGCAGCTAGTGGACCCAGGTGGCAGATGGGTCATCGTTAAAGTTACGATATTGGGATCTTTGTTTACCTTGGTCGGCTATTATGGACCCAACCAAGATGACCCCTCCTGTCTCAAGACTATTTTCTCCCATTTGCTGGACTTTCCAGAACCAATAATCCTAGCTGGAGACTTTAATATCATCTTGAACCCCTTATTAGACAAGACTCCAAACAACAGAGCTATGGTCCCTTCCAAATCTCGGACTTTCCTATTAGGGGCAATGAAGCAATTTGCTTTCTCTGATATTTGGAGGGAAAGATCAGGTCAGCAGCCAGGTGTCTCGTTCCAAAATTATAAATATCGACACCAATCTAGAATAGATTATGTGCTGATAAGTAACTCATTAAGAGGCAGAGTTAAAAAAATTCTTACTTGGCTAACCATCTTTCTGACCACTCAGGTATTCTTTTGGGTCTGGAATGTCCATTACCTAGCCCCACTAGGACATGGTCGTTCGACCGCTCCTTGCTTCTGGAGGAAGAGGAGATTTCTTTCCTATTACAAGAAACCGAATGGTTCCTGAAAACGAACTTAGGGTCGACTTCAATATCAAACGTATGGGACTCTCTAAAAGCTTTTTGCGAGGCCAAATTACCAGCAGGTCTTGCTATAGAAATAAAAGATACAAAGAAGAGATCTCGTTCATTGAAGAGAAGCTGAGGATTGCGGAGGCCGTCTTAACTTGTCAAGCTTCCCCTGAAGTCCAGCAAGAACATCAGGCTAAGTTAGATGGTCTAAAGGGTCAGTTAAAGAACATTCTGCACTCTAGGATTGCTCGCAGATGGGAGGCAAGCAAAATTGCCCATTTTGAGTATGGTGAAGGGGCAGGTAAGCTCCTTGCATGGAAGTCCAAATCAGATCGGGCGAGGAATCACATTAAAGAAATTAGCTGTGGTAATGATATCTTCTCGTCAGATAGGGAAATTAGTCATGTCTTCCAGACCTATTTTCGGGACATCTATTGTGAAGATAAAAAGGTGGATAGCTTTAGTGCCCAGAGCTGGCTGGAAGGCATCCCTCTTCCCTCTTTGAAGCCTGATCAGCAACAACATTTGGACCAGGCTTTTACTCATACTGAGGTCAGGGAAGCCATTCAACGCTGTAAGAACGAGAAAGCGGCGGGCCCTGATGGGCTCCCAGCCGAGATCTATAAGATGTTGGGCGATAAGATCATACCTACCCTAACGTCTCTCTTTAATCAGGTGTTAGAGGAGGGCCTAAGGCTCCCAGCTTCGTGGAATGACGCTACCATAATCCTGATTTTGAAACCAGGGAAAGGTCCATCAAGCTGTGGGTCATATAGGCCCATATCACTCTTGAATGCCGACTAAAAAATCTTCACTTCAATATTGGCAGCAAGATTGGATCTCGTGGTGGGAGATATCCTTCATTTAGATCAAAAGGGCTTAGTCAGGGGTCGGCAGATCTCTGACCTCACTTATGATTTTATCGGCGCGATTGATCTTGCTTCCACATATTCCCTTCCATTAGCAGCCATGACTTTAGATGCCACCGAGGCCTTCGACAGAGTGAATTGGATCTACCTGTCGGAGGTCTTGAGGAAATTTAACCTAGGGGAAAATTTCTGTCGGATGGTTCAGTTGATCTATCAGAATCCATCTGCTAGACTCCTTGTTAATGGCAACATTACTGACTCCTTTATGATCTCAAGGGGGACTAGACAGGGCTGCCCACTCTCCCCTCTCCTTTTTGATTTATATATTGAGCCATTTGCTCAACGGCTTAGAGACGACCCTAATATCCAGCCCTTTAAGTATGGGGAGTGGGAGAGGAAGGTTGCCCTATATGCTGATGACATCTTAGTTCTTTCGGCTAACTTACAATCAGCTTTTCCAGCTGTTATCAGTCTCGCTCAGGAGTTCGGTTTGGTTTCAGGCTATGAAATCAATGCCTCGAATACTGAAATCATGACTTGGAGCCTTGGAGGGACTCAGCACCAGCACCAGATTAGTTCCAGAATGAGATATTTGGGAATCAATGTTCTTCAAGACATCACTAAGATTGCCGAAACCAATATAGCTATGGTGGCAAGGGAGTGCCAGAGGCTAATGAAATCTTGGGCCCTACTTCCTTTATCCATTATAGGCAGGGTCAACCTGATTAAGATGTCAATACTCCCTAAAATTACTTTCCTTTTTAATTGTATCCCTCTTCACTTTGAAAAATCTATCATTGATAAGTTGCAGAGGGATATCAACTCATTTGTTTGGGCGTATAAATCATCCAGGATCGCCTGGAAAAAGCTGAGGCGGAGGAGAGAAAAGGGAGGCCTTGCTTTACCAGATCTTCAGCTTTATGCCTGGGCTTTCCAACTTTCACATTCACGCATGCTTTTGAGAATGCCCGTTAATACTGGTGCGGGGGATGTTTCTGGCTATGCTTAGAGGTGCCAAACTACCAGAGGAGGGCTTTTGTTCAAATTCGGGGACCCAAAGTTTTTAAAAAGGTCAAGTTGAAGGTTCTTCAGGGCCTAGTCAAAACTTGGACCAAATTGAGGGGTGCAGTGGCACTCGGTTATTTTTCCAACTTGGCTCCCCTCTGGGATTCCCCGGGTGCTCCTGAGTGTTTGAGGGACAGGCTGGCAATCCCTTTGAGAGAAGCCGGGGTGGTGGTCTGGGGGACCTGCTCCCTGAGGGTACCTTTGTTTCATGGGAACAACTTGAGGACAAGGTTGGAGCAGGCCTCTCTAGATTTAAATACCTTCAGTTGGAAAGCTGGGCCCAATCACACCCACAACCAAATCGTAAGAACTCAGTTGGTTGTGGCAGCTTCCTAGAACGCCAGCTTGTGACTAAGCCCCCTGGGAAGAAGGAAGTTTCTTTTTGGTATCAGGCCATACTCGAAGTTGTGGATGGTGAATTTAATCTTGCAGAGGAACTGTGGGGTGGCTCCCTAGCTACTCACGATTGCGCTCATTTATGGCAGAATTCTTGTAAGATCTTAAATGAAGTAGTAAAACCGGCCTGGTTAAAAAGGAACCATCTGTTCACTATCCACAGGGCCTATTTTTCCCCACATAAACTGTCAAAAATCATTAAAGGTCCACCGGTGAGTTGCAAGAAATGTGGGCAGGTTTCTGCCTCGGACATCCACATGTTTAAAGAATGCCCTGCCCTTGCCTCTTTTTGGGATAGCGTCGAAAACTTTTTGACAAGCACCTTGGGATGCCCTATCAATATTGACTTATCTTTAATCATATTTGGCTCTGCAGATAAAGTCACTGGCCCTGCGGGATTATTGCTTTTCTACGCTATCCTTCTAGCCAGGAGGCAAATTTGCATAAGATGGACAGAATCAACTCCCCCCTCCTTCCTAGATTGGCAGGCTTCAGTTCTGGCGGTCTCTAAGTTAGATCTTGCTAGAGCAGGCAGCAAGAAGAAGAAAGCATTTTGGAACCTCTTGCAACTCAGATGGGGCTCAGAGTTGATTGATTGAGTTGTTTTTTTGTTGTTGTTTTTTTTCACTCTCTCTGAGTCCTATGATTATGCTGCCTTAATACTCTTCGGGCTAAGTCGGCTACTTCCAGTTTCCTCCTGGTAGTTTCACGACGAGTGTCATCTAGCTCTTGGAGCTTGGCGGAAGAGTTATCTCAGTTGGTTCTTCATTGATCCCAGGAAGGTCTGGCACCTGTAGGCGGGTCTCTACTTCCAATTGCCTACGTTCCTCAGCTAGCTGAGTGTTGGTACAGACATCTTGGGTGTGAATTGAAGTGAGGTTGGTGGCGAATGAGGATAAAAAAAAGAAAGAAAAAAAAAAGAAATGCACAATGGCAATGCAATGGGTTGAATGGGATGTCAAAAGGAGAGGCAGTCGAACACACCTTAAATTTGTGTTTCATGAACAATTATTTATACAGTTTTTGAAACAAAATACACACATGGTATTTAAATAATACTGTAACAATAGTGAGTGGTGTCCCAGTGAAAAATGGAACCTAAAACAGTGGTGACATAATTGTGACATATGTACAAGGTTTCCTATATATCATAAAGACAACCATTAGGAGATATACAGTATATAAATAGCGCTTTATACAATGATAAGTGCTGGTTTAGGTTCCATTTTTAGGTTCCATTTTTCACTGGGACACCACTCACTATTTTTACAGTATTATTAATACCATGTGTGTATTTTGTTTCAAAAACTGTATAAATAATTGTTCATGAAACACAAATTTAAGGTGTGTTCGACTGCCTCTCCTTTTCACATCACATTCAACTCATTGCATTGGCATTGTGCATTTCTATATCAAGAATAAGTTGCCATTAGTCCACAGGAGCCATTGTTTTTGATAATACTATAACAATGAGGGCATGTGTTGCCAGTGCAATATTGCAGATAAAGATGCATGGGATAAGGATGCACTAACCTTTAGAAGGGCCTAGGACCATAGAGAAGTTCCAGCATCCTCCCAGACACAAGGGTGGCTTCAGGACCATTTTAAGGAATTATGGGGCCCTGGGCACAGATATCTTTGTGGCCCTCTCTTTCGGACAAAGGTCCTTCAGTTAGAACCAGGAGATGTTAATATGACTTTAAAAGCTGAGAGCTGTTTTCGTTGCTTTTGATGAACATGATTTCTGCCAGTCATTACCTCTTCCTTTCTCCAGCAGCAGAATAGTGCTGAAGACACCTCAGCTAATTACCCGGACATTTATGGTATCAGCAGACCATTTACCAGCCTTATTGCTTCATCTCACGTAATTATTGTACATGTTTGTAAATAAGTAGACAATTACCAGACTTTTGGGCCTCTCCACATCCTAAGTAGCGGTTTAATGTTAAAAAAAACTAGACTAAAATATCAACCCACACAAAAGAAGTGAGCTCATAGTGGTAGCTAGCTAAGAAATTCATTTCAGAAAAATGTGGTTTGTAATTGTCTTTTATTAGGAGCACTTTAAGTGCACTAAATATTTTACAAACAGAGGGGCATATTATCAAGCCCAATTCCGCCGCTTTAACTGCCGTTTTCGGCCGAAAAGCGGCGATGTAAATATCGCTCTATTATCAAGGACACGCTAACGCGTGTTTCCTTGAGGTAGCAGCCGTCTTTTCTCCACTTTGCATGTCAGCGATAAATATCGCTAATGACATGCAAAGTGGGCGTTCCTCCCTAAACCTACATGGAAACAGTTGCAGACACAACTACTCACTATTTACAATGCGGCCCCGGACATGCGACGCGATAAAAAAAGTCACGCAAAGCGGGGTTATCGCAGGATTTTAACACCTGCTTTATTCTTAACTTAACCATCATTTGCATGGGAGGTGGATTGAATGGTTAAGTGCACACTTGCCTATTAGCAAGCTGTTCAGTAGTGATGTGCAATTATCGCTGCATTTCCGACATTATTGCCGGTTATCGCCATCTATCGCAGGATTTTACATCGCCCGTGAGCTAAGCGTTGCTGATACGCCGCTAACACGGCGATGTATTCCAGCGATAGACGGCGATAATGAAAAACGCGCTAAGAGCGTTTAGCGATAATTATCGCTTGTCCTTGTTAATATGCCTCAGAATGTTCTGAACTTTTTTTAGGGGCGGAGTTGTTTATGTGCCTTTTGCTTTCACCATGAAACATAATTAATTATTGCCCCGTTAGTAGTAAAGGCATTTTATTTACAGTGATATGTAGGTTGTGCATTGTTACAGCATACCAGCTTCATATTTTTTAAAAAAATATAAAAAATACATAGATTACATCTGACTATACGAGGTGCATTGCAATTTATACAATGAGTACAAAGCACCACCACAAGCTTGTAATTGGGTTTTAATTTAAGGGTACAAGTTACAGTAGTGGCCTGTATAGTACCAGACTTCATGTTGGATGGTAGAGAGGGGTTAGTATTAGAGTTAGTTGGAGTAGACATATATATATATTATAGTCTTTGAGATTAGAGAAAAGAGTTGTTAGAGTCAGAAGTGACACAGACTGCAGCTTTAGACAGCAGATAATCCTTCCTATGGTACACAGCTGTTGGTGCTTTAATTAAAATAATTAGAATGATCGGTGCATAGCTTCAGGACTATCTAAGTCTTCATAAGACTGAGTCCAAGTGAATCGAATGACCCTACACAAGATAGAGTGCCAAGTTAAACCTTGTAGGATTATTCGGCTTTAAGATCATTACAGAAGGCAACAAGTGGTTAGTTAATCAATAACAATCAGTGTCTCAATAGTAATTCAAAGTCAAATACTGTGAGTGGATCCACATTAGGTCTACCTCCAAAGACAACAAGCAACAGAATCAGCAGGAGGACCAAAATAGAGCCTGCCTCCACGGAAAAGTCACAAAAGACAAAGTATAAATTGAATGACATACTAGTGTAGTCTGAAAGGAAAAGAACGCCTTAGAAAGTCATTAAATGTCAATGAAAAGGTAAAAGATGAGGAAGTCTGGGAATCAAAGAAAGTCTGCCACATATTCCAAAAACATAATATTTTACAGGATTTTAGACAGAAAAGCCACACAACTTCAGGAGTGAGATGTGACATAATAGGGTTGAACTATCAGAGGCCGATTCACAGAACTAATCTGAGATAAAATCCTAAACTTGTTATTCACAGAAGGCATTTAGTAGTAGTAAAGTTAGGACTCCTAACTTTACTACTACTAAATGCCTTTTGTGAATACCGAAAGTCGTAAAGTTAGGATTTTGTCTCAGTTTAGTAGTAGTAAAGTTAGGAGTCCTAACTTTGCTACTACTAAATGCCTTCTGTGAATACCAAAAGTAGTAAGTTTATGATTTTATTTCAGATTAGTTCTGTGAATCGGCCCCAGTGTGATTAATATGTTACTGCTTCAGTGTATTTCTCTTAAATTCTCTTTACTCTGTACAATATTTGTAACACTCTCCTTTGTTCTCTCATAACTTCTGACCATTCAGTTTGAGTCAACCTTTCATTTTCCTTTTCATGTTCTTCACTTTTCTCATTTTCATCTGTTTCTTGACTGGCAATTCTTGCAACTGGAAAGCTTTGATTTGTTCTTGGGATTTCCAGAGTTTGATTTTTAAAAGTTTGATTTTCATTTTTACAAGTTTGATTCTCTTGAGTTTAGTTTTTCTCTTGTTCTTCTTGTAATCTTTATCCTTTCCCCTCTTGATCCTCATGGCAAATGCGAACTTTTGTATTGCTACTTCTTCATCTGCGGCCCACAGTATTTTCATGAGAGATACGTCAATCCAATACACCAAACCTCCACTTGACAGCAGTGTTTGTCACCAATATGACTTCATAAATCCCACTTCACCTGGGCTTGAGTCAAGGCTTCCAAATGTGGTTTGATAGGCCTCAGCATTGGATATTAAAGCTATTTCTTGGGTTAAACATATCGGACAGGCTCAGGCAGCAAAAATATCACTTAATACACAGTGACATAAATGGACAGGTTACAGAGATCTAATAGGTTTGGGTCTGACAACAGAGCAGACACTCAATTTACAGAGACAGTTGACCATTATGCAGCCCCTCATGTTTCATAGATCTTACAAGCTCATGCATTTGACATAAGACATATCTTCTTGGTTACAGAAGGTTTAGGTACTAGGGCATCTTTGACTTGAAAGCAGAGGTTGATGAGCCAAGGTTGTATGACAGAGCCAATCATGCCATTACCATGCATGCCTTTACAACACGGTCATTCCACGCATGCATCTTTACCATGCATGCCTTTACCATGAAGGTTTTACCACACATGCTTTTACTACGAAAATGAAAGCCTTTCACAGGTAAGTATAAGTAAACCCTTTGCGCCTTTAACACAAATATTTTACAGGTAAGTATAAACCCCTTACACATATGTAAAGGTGAGTATAAACCCTTCATATATATATATATATATTACCTACTGGCGGTCGCCAGTAGGTAGTTATAGTTAGGACCTCGTTTCTATTCAAATAGCGTTTTTTCTTTTGCCAATATCTTTGGCGCCGTTTGACGAATATTTGCGAAAGTTTCCAAAACTAATGGCCCACTCCGGTCAGCTCCTGTCTTGAAAGTTTCGGGGTGATTCGTCCAGCGGGGGCCGAGAAAACAGGGGGGTACCAAAATGCGTTTTCCCCATGTTAATTTCCATAGGAAAAATTGGAACAGGCTTCAGCCCGAACTGCTGAACAGAATTACACCAAATTTGGCAAAAAGGTAGCCCTTGGTTCAGAAAGAGTCCTTTTTTTAAAATGGTGTAAATCAGTTCAGTAGTTCCTGAGAAATTTAAAAAAGAACAAATATCGATATCTGAGCACCGCGGAGGGTTCGCGAACCCTCCCGGGCACAAGCTTCACTCTGATTGGCTGCCAACACTCCAAACCAGGAAGTGTTGGCAGCCATCTTGTGACTCGGTAACCGAGTCATAAGAAAAGAGTGGAAAAAAGGTTGAAAAACAAGAAAAGGGCGCAGGGTACAAACACCCTGACCCCCTAGGCCTGCTCAGGGCCCAAAAAAGCATTTTTCTTTTTTTTTTTTAACGGCAGAATTCACGCTGGGTGCGCAAATCCTGCCGAGAAAATTAAAAAAAATGCCACCCTACATTTCTTGCCTCTTCAATCAATCAATCACGGCATTTATAGAGCGCGCTACTCACCCGGGAGGGTCTCAAGGCGCTGGGGAGGGGGTAAGTTACTGCTCGAACAGCCAGGTCTTGAGCTGCTTCCTGAAGGCGAGATGGTCCTGGGTTCGCCGAAGGTGAGTGGGGAGGGAGTTCCAGGTCTTGGCCGCCAGGTAGGAGAAGGATCTTCCTCCGGCGGTGGTTCTGCGGATGCGTGGTACGGTGGCGAGGGCGTGGCTGGTTGATCGTAGCTGGCGTGTGGGCGTGTAGAAGGACATGCGGTCGTTGAGGTACTTTGGGCCCAGGTCGTGGAGGGCCTTGTGTGCGTGGGTGAGGAGTCTGAACGTGATTCTCTTGCTGACGGGGAGCCAGTGCAGGTCTTTCAGGTGTACGGTGATGTGGCTGTGTCGGGGGATGTCCAGGATGAGTCGTGCGGAGGCGTTCTGGATGCGCTGGAGTCTCTTTTGAAGTTTGGCTGTGGTTCCGGCGTAGAGGGTGTTCCCATAGTCCAGTCGGCTGGTGACGAGTGCCTGGGTGACGGTCTTCCTGGTTTCAGTGGGGATCCATCTGAAGATCTTGCGGAGCATGCGCAGGGTGTTGAAGCATGAAGATGAGACGGCGTTGACTTGTCTGGTCATCGATAGGGAGGAGTCCAGGATAAAGCCCAGGTTGCGCCTCTTCGCCTCACTCTTACAGGTTCTTCTTTCTCCCTCCCGTCGTCACTATTATCCTATCTTCTTCTTCCTCCTCTCTTCTCTCCCTTTCTCTGCCCCCCTCTGGTTTAAATCTGATGAAAAATGAGCCCACCCGCCCACACCTTAGAGCCGGTGCCACCGTCGGTGAAACGAAAGCTCCCTGCCTGACTCTCCCCGCCGCGCTGAAGATGTCCCCGGCTTGCCCTGTACCTGGAGGATGCCGGCATCGCTTATCGCCTGGCACTCCAGCTGGGATTTACGAGCCCCCGGGCGGCGAGCTCCAATCCGCCGGAGTCATAAAAATATCAACAGAGTTCATTGGCAAAATTATATTTTACCAGCCAGCTCAAAGCTGCCACTGCGTAAACACAGGAGAACGCGGATTTACAGCGCCATCAAACAGGCAACACAGTGCGCCCTTGACAGGACGTCCTCGCGCCATGATTACGCTGCCTGTAAGGGCTTTTGTGACTCTACAGAACGAGGTTTTATGGGATTTTAATAAACCTCGGGTGAGCACGGGTATCAACAGCGGTGAATGCCATCGTAAACTGAGAGGGGGTGCGGGAGGAGGGGGCTACGGCTTCCCTTTCACTGCTGCAGGCCACCGAAAACAATCGCAGCCGCAGCGTTAGAAACCAACACTCCTTGATAGAGCGCCTTGCTTATAGCTCCTCTCCCTATTCTAGGACCTCCTCGGTATGTCCCAAGCATCCTTGATGTTACGAGCCCCCGTGTTATAAGGAAAGCTTTATTTGCGCTGCACAGGTTACAACAAGCCCTCCCACCCGCCTTGTAATGAGCCTAAGTGTCAACCCCGCCCCCCTCCCCCATTGCATTAGTTGGACTATCTCATTGCCCCCACCCTTAGAAGGACTACATGAAATGCCCTCTCATCCAGCAGTGTGTATAAACATCTCGGCCCTGTTATAATAAAACCAACGAGTGCCCCAAGTGTAGCGCTGCTATAAATACCCCTTTCCTGGCCCTTCTAAGCAGCTGTAAATGTTTCCAGTTTAGCGCTGTTATAAATACTGCACGCACATTATTATAGCTCCACTTTGGAACGGTCCCTGCGTAGCACTGGTTATAGATGTAAATTAAACCATTCCCCGCCCCTTCATTAAAGCCCCAGCTATGAATGCCCTATATATAGAGATGGTTACACATACTCACCTTGACTACTATTAAGGGTGCCCCAGTACTGAACTGTCATCAGTACCCAGTGCTTGAAATGGAAGGTACTCTCCCTCTCAAAATAAACAGGTGCCAGTACTCAGTACCGGACAGTACCGGCACATTTAAAGCACTGGAGTACCCCTCACACAGCTCCAGATACACGTACCCCCGGTTAGCATTTCTGGGAAATAACGCCCCCTAACCCGCCCCGCCAACCTGTCCAGAGCTCCGTAATATAACTCGGGCTGTAAATGTTTCCAATTTAGCTCTGACAGAAGTACACCCCCCCCTGCCTTTTATTAGATGTCCAGCTACGAATGCCCTCTGCATAGCACTGGTGAGAAATATTCCATTCCTTCGCACCCCCGTTATAGCTCCAGCTACTTCCCGAACTCGGAATGGAACTGGTTAAAAATACCCTCAACTCCCCCGCCCATTATACCTCCATCTGAGTGTGTCTTCTGTACAGCTGATTCCAATACCCCCCTCCTGCCCCCTTACAGCCCCCGCAAATAAATGCCCCAGTCTAGCGCTGTAAGTAACTCGCCCTCTCTGAGTTGTGGAAGCGTTGTGTACCGCGCAGTAAGTAATAGCGCCTCTGCCGCTCTGCCTCCCCACTCCCCCAATCACAAGAGTAGCTGTGACACCGCCAGCGCGCCCTGCTACAAGGCCACAAAAGTAGGGGAATGAACACTAAGGGATTTTAAAGGCCTTGGAGGCGGACAGCCCAATCCCTAGGCCCGAGGCAGCGTTCAGCATTCTGGACAGTGGCAGCGCAGCCCAGAGGATGGATCCGGCGGAAGCCAATTCTAGTCCACCCGTCCCCCACACTTCCTTCCGGCATATAGAGTCCCACTACTGCTGTCCGCCGCACCCACCCCTCGCACCCCCGTTTCTGCATGTTCCCACTCCCCAAAGAAGACAGTAGACTAAGCAAAGATGCTTAAAAGCACTCCGCTGCCAAAATGATTCAAACAGGCACTGGCAAAGTCAACAGGCCTGGCTTGCAGTCGGAGTCCTGAGCAACATATTTTACAAAAGCCTGCTGCAGTGGGAAAAAAAAACAAATCACACATATTAAATTCTGTATAAAGTGCATCTAGGGGATAACTAATTTATTGTGTGATGACTCAGAATGCTTTCGAGAAGTAAAGTAGTCCCTCATAAATTCCGATGCAAGCACTCCACTGGAGGCGGAATGATCCACCAACCAAACAACCAACTGCATGGAGTGAGAGGGTTATTACTCCTCTGTCTGGCCCAAAGGCCCCCCTTGGTACATTTTAATGTATTGGCAATAGTAGGTTGTGCTCCTTTAAGTCAGGCCAAAAAAACACCTTTCCTCACAGTATCCCGTAGAAATCTAACTCGAGGCGTGAGGCCTATAATATTTTGGAAAACACACATCACCAGGTTCGAAATAACAAGGTGGTACACACTGCACTTGTGCTGGGAAGTGTGTATACATGTGCATACGCTACATGGGAGGGGGCAGAAGTATATGGGAGACTTAAACACCTGTAGGGTTTCTTCCTGACAGTAGGAACGCATGTGCAGCTGTGTGTGTCTATTTCTATAGCGTGAATCCAGCAGGAAAGCAGCTTGGAACTACTTGTCAATAGGTCCAGGAAAGTAGGGGAGTGATACAAGATCACTCGCAATGAGGAAAGGAGTTCGGTTGATGGGACAACATCTTTTGCTGTCTGCGAGTAACCTCACTTCGTGTTTTTCTAGGGTTCAGTTTGAGTAGCACATAACACAACACAGTATCTCTCAAATACACAAAACTAAGCACTGATGTACACCCACACCTACCTTCTCCAGATCCGCATCAAAAACTTCATCTTCCCCTGAAATCTACCATACTCCCCACACAGCAACACCAGCCAGGGCAGCAGCCTTGTGCACTGGCATTAGCATCTGCTTGTTCAACCAACCAGCTCACCATCACCCCTACAACTATTGATGCACCACTTTCCTGGAGACCTCTCATCGACAAGAAGCCGAAGTCCACTGCATCCATTGTGTCCGGTGCACTTCACCTCCCATTGCCTAGATACATCTCCCTCCTAGTTCTAACAGAACAATACATTGATGGTGATCTACCTCAAATCCTGAACCCAGACCTGAAACTTAGAATTATCAACCCCGGCTCAGGACCAAGCATTCCCATGATATGAATGACCTCCGGCCGGAATATCACCGCCACTTATTCAGCCTCCTGGAGACTTGGCTCAGGGGCAGTGCAATAGCCACCCTCAAAGGCCTTCTCTCCTTGGGCTTCAAAATCACTCTAGTGGAAATAGGGCCTGGTAAGGGAGGCAGCGCTAGAATACACACCGATTTTCCTGCAATATGCACATCCTTCGAATGTATAGAGGCTCACTGAACCATGAACCCGAACAGCACCTTCACTGCAGCAGTAGTCTAACTCTCGTCCCGGGAAACAACTTATCCTTTTCAGATGTATTACTTTAACGTGCCCACCTCCCACAGACCAAACCAAATAAATCTGTGAACAAGCGAGACTTTAACCAGGTAGATTGATAGGCCAGGCTCCAAACGTGCCAAATAACTCCTCTTCAACATGCAGGTTCTGAGCTCAAACGAGTGGTGCAAAGACCAATGTACTCAGGATAGCACACAAATTTACTAGTAATCGTGAAAGTTCGGATATGTTTCTATAAGCGCAGGTCTGGTCTGATCACGTCTTTGTCACCACTAGCCTCTGAGACCTTATCTCTAAACCAAGCACGCGAATCAGACACCTCCTCTCCCAATCCCACAAAACACTTCAGAAACATAAATCCAGCAGTCTTTGAGGTCACCTATGTTGCTGCCACAGCCTATGGACGTCCCGCAGTCATTCCTGAAACACTACTCAATAAACATTAAGTCCTCCTAACAAGGATCGAGGTGGCAACTCTAGTTGTTGTACTTGTATTTTTTGTAACTGCCACATGACAAGCTCCCCTAAGAGCAACCAGCAGCAGGATTTTAAAAATCTGGAATCTTCCGCAGTGGGGTATCAAACAAGTGGGGAGCCACTTCAAAGGGACACCGATGAAAGAGAGGCAGTTTTCATCAAGGCAGAGCCCCCTGACACCTAACATGATCGGTCAGCATCTAGAACTGAATGGTCACATAAGAGGTGCTCCTGGCCCAAGGCAGGGCAGATTGACATCCATGTTGGTACCTCAGCAGCTAGATCTGCATGGGTAGACAGAGGCAGCACTTTCTCCAAGGAGGAGCCACTGACAGCGAGCTGGTCTCTAGGAATTCCTTGGAATTAAAAGGGTTTCTGCAGGGAGTTGTTTACCCCTACAAGATCTCTGGACTCCCATTCTCAAATGGAACCTTCTGAATGGTCGAGCTCTGCTGTACATTTTGAAAGAATAGGTGAGCTGTGCCGCTGGACCATGGTCAAGGATTCGTTTTAATGTTCTTCCTTGCCAAAAGGAAATGGCCTTAAGATGGCCCAGAGGGAAATACATTGCATTGGCCATCTTACTTTCTTAGAAGGAAACTGTGTAAATGACTTCCTGGGGGTTCTAGCACCTAGCACCCCCAGCAGCAGTGGGTGCTGGGGATGCTAGCAGCTAGTGCTGCTGAATTTGGGACCGGGTTTGAATTCCAGCTTCAATTTAACATTCTGTTATTCTGGGGAAAAAATCATTCTTATCCCAGTGCCTAATGCCTTTTGACCTATTGGCTTTGCCAATGTTTTTTGCTGATGTTGTGTAGCAGCAAAATGCATGCCACTGCGGCTGCTTCTGGAGGCAGTGTCCTTCCCTAGAAGCACGCCAACACAATGTTGTAGGAACATGCATGCATTACCATACAATTCATGCGCGCCTTGAAAATGACGCAAGTGTCAATTATTTTTTTTATTAACAGATCCAAGATTGAGGACGATGCTTGGATCGGTAAATAATAAACAAAAATAATTTTAGTGGCTTCAAAGGACTTTTAGCACTGAAGAGCGTCTTGGAAGCAAATGACAGATACCTGACCCTCCCCAAAAACTATTATATATATATATATTCACTGAAAAAGCCATAGGTTTCAGGGACGTTATAGTTAAAAATTAGCATTTAAAAAACCTTTGAAATTCACTGAAAAAACCATAGGTTTCAGGGACGTTATAGTTAGAAATTAGCATTCAAAAAACCTTAGAAATTCACTGAAAAAACCACAGGTTTCAGGGACGTTATAGTTAGTTGGACATTTTACTCGTACAAAACCAGAGAAATTCCGCCGTTATAGTCAGTTCAGCTAACTATAACTCGTGCCCCCGCAATGCACTGCTGATGACGTCACATATTACATCATTCATGACATGGTCAGTGACATCACTGATGACATCACTGATGACATCATCCACGTGAAAATTGGATGCACCTCCTCACACCCTAATATAACCTTTGATACACCCACACTAAAATACAGACTACCATTTTCGAAACCATAGACACACCAACACTAGTTACTACATACGCTCTCACTGATTCCTAGGTCTACACACACATCCACTCATTCACCCATACAGTCGCTCATACATGCAGTCACTCATCAATACAACACTATCATATGCACTCATACACCTATACAGACACTCACACACCGCCACTCATCCATAGAGTTACTCACACACGTAGTCAGTCATGCAAAGAATCAATCACACTTCCATTTACTCACCTATACAGTTATACACACACCACCTCACTTATTCATACAGATACTAACACATACTTACTCTCTTATACAATCACTGATACAAGTACACACTCATCCATACAGCCACTCTCACAATCACTGACTCTCATGTTTAGTCATTTACATACTCCAACTCTCACATACACTGCCTTTTACATATGTAGTTACTTGGACATGTACCACTGAGACATCCATTCACTCACCAACACACCCATACACACACTCACCCACCCATACGGCCCTTCACAGATTCACTCTTGAAGCCATACACCCAGTGAATCACCCACTCACATATCTATGCACAGAGTCACACACCCCCCACCCACCCACACAGACACTGAGGCACCCATACAAATACTGAGGCAACCAATCATTAACCCATATAGACACTCATGTAGATACTCACCAACCCATGCAGCAGCTTACACAACAACAGACAGACTGATACAGACATTCACACAGTTTAGTCACTAACCCATGCATTCAGTAGGACACATTTAATCACTCACTTATACAGTCAGTCACGCACCTACTAAATCCTCCATCCAGACACTTATACACCCACTCATTCTTAAATACTCCTTGGCATATATATAAAACATATTTAAACTTTATAGAAACACACAGTCACTGGATGATGTCATCAGTGATGTCATCAGTGATGTCATTTGAGATGTCATCAGTGATGTCACTGACCATATCATGAATGATGTAATATGTGACATCATCAGCAGTACATTGCGGGGGCGCGAGTTATAGTTAGCTGAACTAACTATAACAGCGGAATTTCTCTGGTTTTGTACAAGTAAAATGTCAAACTAACTATAATGTCCCTGAAACTTGTGGTTTTTTCAGTGAATATATATATTCACTGAAAAAACCACAGGTTTCAGGGACGTTATAGTAAGTTGGACATTTCACTCGTACAAAACCAGAGAAATTCGAACGTTATAGTTAGTTCAGCTAACTATAACTCGCGCCCCCGCAATGCACTGCTGATGACATCACATATTACATCATTCATGACATGGTCAGTGACATCACTGATTACATCACTGATGACATCTCAAAGGACATCACTGATGACATCACTGATGACATCATCCACATGATAATCTGATGCACCTCCTCATACCCTATTGTAACATTTGATACACCCACTCTAAAATACAGACTACCATTTTTGAAACCATAGACACACCAATACCAGTTAGTACATACCCACTCAATAATTCCTAGGTCTACACACACATCTACTCATTCACCCATACAGTCACTCATACATGCAGTCAACCATCAATACGGCATTATCATATGCACTCACATATCTATACAGACACTCACACACCGCCACTCATCCATAAAGTTACTCACACACCTAGTCAGTCTTGCAAACAATCAATCACACTCCCATTTACTCACCTATACAGTTATACACACACCACCTCACTTATTCAAACATATACTAACACATACTTACACTCTTATACAATAACTAATACAAGCACACACTGATCCATACAGCCACTCTCACAATCACTCACTCTCACATATAGTCATTTATACACTCCAACACTCACATATACTGCCTTTCACATATGCAGTTACTCACACATGTACCACTGAGGCATCCATTCATTCACCAACACACGCATACACACACTCACCCACCCATACAGCCCTTCACAGATGCACTCTTGAACCGATACACCCAGTGAATCATCCACTGACACAACTATGCACAGTCACAGACCCCCCACCCACCCACACAGACACTCAGGCACCCATACAGATACTCAGACAACCAATCAATAACCCATATAGATCCTCATTTAGCTACTCACCAACCCATGCAACCGCTTACACACCAACTGACAAACTAAACTGTGTGAATGTCTGTATCAGTCACTAACCCATGCACTCAGTAAGACACATTTAATTACTCACTTATACAGACAGTCATGCACCTACTAAATCATCCATCCAGACACTTATATACCCACTCATTCTTCAATACACCTTGGCATATATATAAAACATATTTAAACTTTATAGAAACACACAGTCACTGGATGATATCATCAGTGATGTCATTTGAGATGTCATCAGTGATGTCACTGACCATGTCATGAATGATGTAATATGTGACATCATCAGCAGTGCATTGCGGGGGCGCGAGTTATAGTTAGCTGAACTAACTATAACGTTCAAATTTCTCTGGTTTTGTACGAGTGAAATGTCCAACTAACTATAACGACCCTAAAACCTGTGGTTTTTTTCAGTGAATTTCTGAGGTTTTTTAAATGCTAATTTCTAACTATAACGTCCCTGAAACCTATGGTTTTTCCAGTGAATATATATATATATATATATATTCTCTCCACAACCCCCTTTATGTCACAGGAAACACTCGGACACCTCAACGTGCTGCATACAAGTCTTTAATGGCAGACTCAAAACGACGCGTTTTGGCTTACGCCTTGCTCACGCTCGTAGAAGCCCAAAACACACATGATTATATCCACTTCCTTCAACTCAGTAGAAGATGGACTAACCTCATTATAGTGTATGTACAATATTAACAACTGTGGCGGCCATTTTGTAATGTGCAAAATACATTGTATACACCTCGGGGATATCTTGAATCACTCTTATACAATATATACAATCAATGTACTAAGTCAAGAATAAAATATAAATCAATATATACAGTCTATACACTTGATGTATTGAGTAAGGATCACAGTTACTGATACTGAAAGGTCCAGTGCAAATCACCCTGAGTTAATTATTTCCAAGGCTCTAATACTTCAGAAAGCTGTGTAGAAAAACAATCTATTATCCGCAACACGCCACAGTCATGATGGTCTCGCCCAAGTGGGCATATCAAAAATTATTATTATGCATTAAAAAACGCAATGTGGCAAAAATGATGACCATGCAATCGAGCCCATGTGGGCATTAATGCGCATATCAGAATATCCCAATAACGTGCACACGACAAAAATTACACATGATTCCTTTCACAGTTGATAGGTGAAGTGCCCAACCTAAAAAATACAAAAGATTAAAATTATTAAAACCTGGAAACTGCTACAATATGCACACATTCTCTTTGATATACATTAGTCATACAGGTGAATTGCCAGCTCCTCACTGGAGATTAGACCTTTGGGTGTCATGCTTTCAAAATCAATAATATACCGTGATTCAAGCTTCCTTAGTGAGAGTTCCCTATTGCCCCCTCTGACACCCATAGTTACAGAATCAATGACAACCATATGGACAGCATTTTCATCTTGGAAATGACAGGCATGAAAATGACGAGCTACGGGGTATTGCCTATTGTTATTTCTTATTGCACGTATGTGCTGAAGCACCCGCTTCTTGTCCCGGTGTATCGTGCTTCCAACGTACCATTTGTTGCACGGGCAGATCAAAACATACACACAGTATACAGTATTGCAGGTTAATGATTTTCTAATCACAAACTCCCTCTTGGAGTTTCGTAACGACAGCCTATCACAGTCTATGCTTCCTTTACATGCCTTGCAGTTCTTACAGCATCTGAATCCAGGTCGGCCCTTATCGCCCCCTCTCTCAGCTTCAGTGACATGATTATGGCTAAGATCATCTCTTAATGAACGGCTTTTTCTAAAAGTAATCTGTGGGTTGCTGTCCAGATTCTTCTTCAAGTTAACATCTGTCAACAATACATGCCAGTGTTTCTTAAAAATTCTATGTACTTCACTAGCCTGGCCTGAAAACGTAGTTATGAATCGTATACATTCATTATTCTCTTCCTTTTTGCTAGGGTGTAGGAGTTCATTCCTAGTAGCTCTCTCTACTCTGGAGTCAGCCTCGGAAATGATTTTCTCGCTATACCCCCGTTGCTTAAAACGTTTGCACATGGTTTCCTTCTCACGCATATAAGCAGCACAAGTGCTGCAGTTTCTTTTTGCGCGCAGAAGTTCCCCATAGGGGATACTGTACACAAGACTTCTTGGATGTGAACTATTGGCACTGAGGATGCTGTTTCCAGCGGTCTTCTTGCGAAACAATCTAGTTTCTAATGTATCGCCTTTAACCTCTAGATACACATCCAAAAATTCCATGGAGCTTTTGCTGATATGCTCCGTGAAAAATAAATTAAGCGTGTTCACATTCAACTTGTCAATAAAACATCTAGCTGACTCTTGATCACCGCTCCAAATGAAAAAAATATCATCAATGTATCGCAGCCACAGGACTATGCTGCTTTCAAATTCCGCCATTTGCGAAGCCACCTGCTCCTCCCACCAGCCCAAGAATAAATTTGCACAGCTGGGGGCGAAGCAGGTGCCCATCGCAGTGACCTGTGACTGCCTATAGATGGTGTCATCGAAGATAAAAAAATTGTTAATCAAACAAAATTCAATCATGCTTAAAATCATTTGTGAGTGGTAGAATAGGGAAATAGATCGTGTTTTAAAAAAATGCCGAATTGCCTGGAGACCCAACTCATGTTGAATGCTTGTATACAAGCTGCTCACATCGAGAGTAACTAGAGTGTAAGTATTCTCCCAATGTATCCCATCAATAATGGTGAGAAAGTGTGTGGTATCCCTGAGGTAGGCCGGAAGTGCTACCACATACGGTCTTAGGTAGTGGTCGATGAACCTGGAAGTGTTCTCTAGTAATGAGCCTATAGAAGAGACAATGGGTCTCCCCGGAGGGTTCTGGGTATCTTTATGCAGTTTAGGGAGTAGGTAGAGGATGGGGATCCTGGGATGTGCACATTTGAGATAGTTATACTCCTCCCACTCTAACAGTCCCTTGTCTCTCCACTCTACCAATAATTCCCTATAAGTGGTGTTAGATCTTAACCCCTTGACCGCGATCGGAATTCCGCCCAGGTGCTGGACATTCCGATCGCGGGTGTGGTCGTGACGAGCTCAGCTCATCATGCGCACAGCGCGACCGTGCAGCATGACGAGCTGAGCTCGTCACGAGCATCGAAGGGGTTAATATTTCTGCCATGTTCGATTCACAGTAGCATTTAACATCACTCATCGGTCTTCTCCCTTCTGCCAAATACTTGTGTTTGTCTAAAACCACCACATTACCACCTTTATCCGACTGGCGGATTACAATACTCTTGTCGGCTTTCATGTTATCTATGGCAGCTATCTGTTCCACAGTCAGGTTCTTTTTATTACACAGGGTTTTTCTATATCTGATTTTATTTAGATCTGTTAGAACTCCCTTCTCAAACACTTCAATAGCTTCACATTGTACATTAGGAAGAAACACAGATTTCGGTTTAAACTTGCTACCCGGGTTGGTCCCTAGCTCCTCCCCACAAACATCTGAGTTTGACAATACATTCTCATCAGATGGCTCATTGTCCCCCAAGGCATTTAAAACATGCAGCATCTCAATGTCAGCAATATTCAAATTACTCACTCCATCCGAAGTGGTCCCAGCCGCATGCCTAGGTGGTTGAGTGTCAAACCATTTTTTAAGTTTAAGTTTTCTTGAAAAGAAAAATTAATCGATTCTAGTCTGGGCATAGTTGATATTCATGGACGGGCAGAAGGATAACCCAGAGGGTTATGCCTTGGGGGACAATGAGCCATCTGATGAGAATGTATTGTCAAACTCAGAGGTTTGTGGGGAGGAGCTAGGGGTCAACCCGGGTAGCAAGTTTAAACCAAAATCTGTGTTTCTTCCTAATGTACAATGTGAAGCCATTGAAGTGTTTGAGAAGGGAGTTCTAACAGATCTAAATAAAATCAGATATAGAAAAACCTGTGTAATAAAAAGAACCTGACTGTGGAACAGATAGCTGCCATAGATAACCTGAAAGCCGACAAGAGTATTGTAATCCGCCAGTCGGATAAAGGTGGTAATGTGGTGGTTTTAGACAAACACAAGTATTTGGCAGAAGGGAGAAGACAGATGAGTGATGTTAAATGCTACTGTGAATCGAACATGGCAGAAATATTAAGATCTAACACCACTTATAGGGAATTATTGGTAGAGTGGAGAGACAAGGGACTGTTAGAGTGGGAGGAGTATAACTATCTCAAATGTGCACATCCCAGGATCCCCATCCTCTACCTACTCCTAAACTGCATAAAGATACCCAGAACCCTCCGGGGAGACCCATTGTCTCTTCTATCGGCTCATTACTAGAGAACACTTCCATGTTCATCGACCACTACCTAAGACCGTATGTGGTAGCACTTCCGGCCTACCTCAGGGATACCACACACTTTCTCACCATTATTGATGGGATACATTGGGAGAATAATTACACTCTAGTTACTCTTGATGTGAGCAGCTTGTATACAAGCATTCAACATGAGTTGGGTCTCCAGGCAATTCGGCATTTTTTTAAAACACGATCTATTTCCCTGTTCTACCACTCACAAATCATTTTAAGCATGATTGAATTTTGTTTGATTAACAATTTGTTATCTTCGATGACACCATCTATAGGCAGTCACAGGGCACTGCGATGGGCACCTGCTTCGCCCCCAGCTATGCGAATTTATTCATGGGCTGGTGGGAGGAGCAGGTGGCCTCGCAAATGGCGGAATTTGAAAGCAGCGTAGTCCTGTGGCTGCGATACATTGATGATATTTTTTTCATTTGGAGCGGTGATCAAGAGTCAGCTAGATGTTTTATTGACAAGTTGAATGTGAACACGCTTAATTTATTTTTCACGGAGCATATCAGCAAAAGCTCCATGGAATTTTTGGATGTGTATCTAGAGGTTAAAGGCGATACATTAGAAACTAGATTGTTTCGCAAGAAGACCGCTGGAAACAGCATCCTCAGTGCCAATAGTTCACATCCAAGAAATCTTGTATACAGTATCCCCTATGGGGAACTTCTGCGCGCAAAAAGAAACTGCAGCACTAGTGCTGCTTATATGCGTGAGAAGGAAACCATGTGCAAACGTTTTAAGGAACGGGGGTATAGCGAGAAAATCATTTCCGAGGCTGAATCCAGAGTAGAGAGAGCGACTAGGAATGGACTCCTACACCCTAGCAAAAAGGAAGAGAATAATGAATGTATACGATTCATAACTACGTTTTCAGGCCAGGCTAGTAAAGTACATAGAATTTTTAAGAAACACTGGCATGTATTGTTGACAGATGTTAACTTGAAGAAGAATCTGGACAGCAACCCACAGATTACTTTTAGAAAAAGCTGTTCATTAAGAGATGATCTTATCCATAATCATGTCACTGAAGCTGAGAGAGGGGGCGATAAGGGCCGACCTGGATTCAGATGCTGTAAGAACTGCAAGGCATGTAAAGGAAGCATAGACTGTGATAGGCTGTCGTTACCAAACTCCAAGAGTGAGTTTGTGATTAGAAAATCATTAACCTGCAATACTGTATACTGTGTGTATGTTTTGATCTGCCCGTGCAACAAATGGTACGTTGGAAGCACGATACACCGGGCCAAGAAGCGGGTGCTTGAGCACATACGTGCAATAAGAAATAACAATAGGCAATACCCCGTAGCTCGTCATTTTCATGCCTGTCATTTCCAAGATGAAAATGCTGTCCATATGGTTGTCATTGATTCTGTAACTATGGGTGTCAGAGGGGGCAATAGGGAACTCTCACTAAGGAAGCTTGAATCACGGTATATTATTGATTTTGAAAGCATGACACCCAAAGGTCTAAACTCCAGTGAGGAGCTGGCAATTCACCTGTATGACAAATGTATATCAAAGAGAATGTGTGCATATTGTAGCAGTTTCCAGGTTTTAGTAATTTTAATCTTTTGTATTTTTTAGGTTGGGCACTTCACCTATCAACTGTGAAAGGAATCATGTGTAATTTTTGTCGTGTGCACGTTATTGGGATATTCTGATATGCGCATTAATGCCCACATGGGCTAGATTGCATGGTCATCATTTTTGCCACATTGCGTTTTTTAATGCATAATAATAATTTTTGATATGCCCACTTGGGCGAGACCATCATGACTGTGGCCTGTTGCGGATAATAGATTGTTTTTCTGCACAGCTTTCTGAAGTATTAGAGCCTTGGAAATAATTAACTCAGGGTGATTTGCACTGGACCTGTCAGTATCAGTAACTGTGATCCTTACTCAATACATCAAGTGTATAGACTGTATATATTGATTTATATTTTATTCTTGACTTAGTACATTGATTGTATATATTGTATAAGAGTGATTCAAGATATCCCCGAGGTGTATACAATGTATTTTGCACATTACAAAATGGCCGCCACAGTTGTTAATATTGTACATACACTATAATGAGGTTAGTCCATCTTCTACTGAGTTGAAGGAAGTGGATATAATCATGTGTGTTTTGGGCTTCTACGAGCGTGAGCAAGGCGTAAGCCGATACGCGTCGTTTTGAGTCTGCCATTAAAGACTTGTATGCAGCACGTTGAGGTGTCCAAGTGTTTCCTGTGACATAAAGGGAGTTGTGGAGAGAATATTTGGGATTACCGGTAACCCGACTCGGACCGCCCGTGACAGCCTGATACTTTCCTGACCGGGATTTGTGGAGCGAATATATATATATATATATATATATATATATATATATATATATATTATCTACTGGCGGTCGCCAGTAGATAGTTATAGTTAAAACCTATTATCCATAGGAAATCCACAACATTCTATTTGAAATAACAATGGCGCCGGTTGACGAATCTTCGCGAAAGTTTCCAACTTGTTGGGGCGCTCCGGTCCGCTCCTATCCTGAAAGTCTCGGGGTGATACGTCAGCGGGGCCGAGAAAAAGGGGGTCCCAAAACGCGTTTTCCCCATTCATTTTTCCATAGGAACCTTTAGTCGCAGCTACAGCCCGAACTGCTGAACGGAATTACACCAAATTTGGCAAAGAGGTAGCCCTTGGTTCAGTGTCGTGCCTTTTGCTTAAATGGTGTAAATCCGTTCAGTAGTTCCTGAGAAAATCAAAAGTAAAGTCACATATATATCTGGGCGGAGCCTAAACACACATGTCATCGTGAGATCTGATTGGCTGTCAGCACTTCATCCTGGAATTGCTGGCAGCCATCTTGGGACCAATATAAATGATAGTACCCCATTGAAATGCATTGTAGTGAATCGAAGATTTTGAGGGTTACCAAAAGGAGAACTATAAAGGGTGATAACAGACTTTAGTTACATTAGAATTCATTTGTTGATGGTACCATACTAATTTCAGGAATTGTGGTGTGTTCTAAGGTGATTTTACCCTGTGAAAAACCTTCTGCTGGGATATCATGAATCATGTTTGAGAGAAAACTATTTTCACATGCTTGTCCCATAGAGTTTTGGAAGGTGCTCCAGAAGCTAAAATGAGAGCATATTTTCTGTAAATTCACATTATCTTTCTCAGTCATGTGAGAATGAAGTCTGACATTCTGAGTAAAACATGTACATCCAACAAGGGCAGAGACTGTCAGTTGATTCCTTTGTGTTCTACTGCAGCTTCCCAGAGTGTTCTAAAGAACAACTAGAGTGCTAACAGCCTTACTTATGACAAAAGTATGGCACACCTGAAGCCATCTTGATTGGAATAAACTGGTAACACTTAAACAATTTAATTTAAAAAGGAACAAAATGATGGGGTTCATTTTGTCATAGAAATTATGGTTAGTGTTGTAGAAAGAAAAATTAGGACATGTTTCAAGTGTGGTCTCAAATATCTTCCTGTTATATTTCAACAGGAGCAGCCTGCCAGTTGATGCCTTTGTGTAATAAAGAACAACTAGAGTGCTAACAGCCTTACTTATGACAAAAGTATGGCACACCTGAAGCCATCTTGATTGGAATAAACTGGTAACACTTAAAACATTTAATTTAAAAAGGAACAAAATGATGGGGTTCATTTTGTCATAGAAATTATGGTTAGTGCTGTAGAAAGAAAAATTAGGACATGTTTCAAGTGTGATCTCAAATATCTTCCTGTTATATTTCAACAGGAGCAGCCTGCCAGTTGATGCCTTTGTGTTCTACTGCAGCTTCCCAGAGTGTTCTAAAGAACAACTAGAGCGCTAACAGCCTTACTTATGACAAAAGTATGGCACACCTGAAGCCATCTTGATTGGAATAAACCGGTAACACTTATAACATTTAATTTAAAAAGGAACAAAATGAGGGTTTTTTTTTTTAAATAGAAATTATGGCTCGTGCTGCAGAAAGAAAAATTAGGGCATGTTTTAAGTGAGATCTCAAATCCTCTTCTATTTCATTAGAAAATTCTGACATGCAGACTGAAACAATCACTTTCAATACCAGCAGCAGACTACCAGTTAACTCCCTGGTGAGCAGTAGCTTTACTACAGTGATCTAATGAGCCACTAGAGTGCTAAAATTCTGAATTTATGGCAGATGTGAGAAACATCTGAATGCCTTCTTGATGGAATCAAAGTAAAAACTGAAAGCATTTCCTACTGAGGAGACTGCAGTAAATGAGGAAATTAGGAAACTTCATAACAAAGAAGTCTTCCAAGATGGCCACCAGTGAAAAAGAGCCCAAATGTAGCACAAATATTACCCAGATGCAGCCCACATATAGCCCAATGACAAAAGTGTGCAAAACACTTTTTATTTTTAGTTTTTTGCAGTTTTATGTAGTGCAGACTGGTCAGGTATTGGAGCATTGCATCTTAAAACATGACCCCCTACACTACAAAAACACCACTGCACTACCCTAAACCATAAAACACTACCCCCAGCACGACCCCCTACACTACACAAGCACCACTGCACTATCCTAAACCCTAAAACACTACCCCCCGCACGACCCCCTACACTACCCAAACACCACTGCACTAACCTAAATCCTAAAACACTACCCCCAGCACGACCCCCTACACTACCCAAACACCACTGCACTACCCTAAAACATGACCCCTACACTACCCAAACACCACTGCACTACCCTAAACCCTAAAACACTACCCCCAGCATGACCCCCTACACTACCCAAACACCACTGCACTAACCTAAACCCTAAAATACTACCCCAGCACGACCCCCTACACTACCCAAACACCACTGCACTACCCTAAAACATGACCCCCTACACTACACAAACACCACTGCACTACCCTAAACCCTAAAACACTACCCCCAGCACGACCCCCTACACTACACAAGCACCACTGCACTACCCTAAACCCTAAAACACTACCCCCAGCACGACCCCTACACTGCCCAAACACCACTGCACTGCCCTAAACCCTGAAACACCAGCCCCTGCATGACCCCCTACACTGCCCGAACACCACTGCACTGCCCTAAACCCTAAAACACCACCCCTAGCACGACCCCTACACTGCCCGAACACCACTGCACTGCCCTAAACCCTGAAACACCACCCCCTTCACGACCCCCTACACTGCCCGAACACCACTGCACTGCCCTAAACCCTGAAACACCACCCCCAGCATGACCCCCTACACTGCCCGAACACCACTGCACTGCCCTAAACCCTGAAACACTACCCCCAGCAAGACCCCCTACACTGCCCGAACACCACTGCACTGCCCTAAACCCTGAAACATCACCCCCAGCAAGACCCCTACACTGCCCGAACACCACTGCCCTAAACCCTGAAATACCACCCCCAGCACGACCCCCTACACTGCCCGAACACCACTGCACTGCCCTAAACCCTGAAACACTACCCCCAGCATGACCACCTACACTGCCCGAACACCACTGCTCTGCCCAAAACCCTGAAACACCAGCCCCAGCACGACCCCCTACACTGCCCGAACACCACTGCTCTGCCCAAAACCCTGAAACACCAGCCCCAGCACGACCCCCTACACTGCCCGAACACCACTGCACTGCCCTAAACCTTGAAACACCAGCCCTGCACGACCCCCTGCACTGCCCGAACACCACTGCACTACCCTAAACCCTGAAACATCACCCCCAGCACGACCCCTACACTGCCCGAGCACCACTGCACTGCCCTAAACCCTGAAACACCAGCCCCAGCACGACCCCTACACTGCCCAAACACCACTGCACTGCCCTAAACCCTGAAACACCAGCCCCAGCACGACCGCCTACACTGCCCGAACACCACTGCACTGCCCTAAACCCTGAAACACCAGCCCCAGCACGACCCCCTACACTGCCCGAACACCACTGCACTGCCGTAAACCGTGAAACACCAGCCTCAGCACGACCCCCTACACTGCCTGAACACCACTGCACTGCCCTGAACCCTGAAACACCAGCCCCAGCACGACACCCTACACTGCCCGAACACCACTGCACTGCCCTAAACCCTGAAACACCACCCCGTGCATGACCCCCTACACTGCCCGAACACCACTGCACTGCCCTAAACCCTGAAACACCACCCCCAGCGCGACCCCCTACACTGCCCGAACACCACTGCACTGCCCTAAACCCTGAAACACCACCCCTGCACAACCCCTAAACTGCTCGAACACTACTGCACTGCCCTAAACACAGAAACACCATCCCCAGCACGACCCCCTACACTGCACGAACACCACTGCACTGCCCTAAACCCTGAAACACTACACCCAGCAAGACCCCCTACACTGCCCGAACACCACTGCACTGCCCTAAACCCTGAAACACCACCCCCTGCACGACCCCCTACACTGCCCGAACACCACTGCACTGCCCTAAACCCTGAAACCCCACCCCCAGCACGACCCCCTACACTGCCAGAACACCACTGCACTGCCCTAAACCCTGAAACACCACCCCTGCATCACCCCCTACACTGCCCGAACACTACTGCACTGCCCTAAACCCTGAAACACCACCCCCAGCACGACCCCCTACACTGCACGAACACCACTGCACCGCCCTAAACCCTGAAACACTACCCCAGCAAGACCCCCTACACTGCCCGAACACCACTGCATTGCCCTAAACCCTGAAACATCACCCCCAGCAAGACCCCTACACTGCCTGAACACCACTGCCCTAAACCCTGAAACACCACCCCCAGCAAGACCCCTACACTGCCCGAACACCACTGCACTGCCCTAAACCCTGAAACACCACCCCCAGCAAGACCCCCTACACTGCCCGAACAGCACTGCACTGCCCTGAACACTGAAACACCACCCCCAGCACGACCCCCTACACTGCCCGAACACCACTGCACTACCCTGAAACACCAGCCCCAGCACAACCCCGTACACTGCCCGCACAACACTGCACTGCCCTAAACCCTGAAACACCAGCCCCAGCACGACCCCCTACACTGCCCGAACACCACTGCCCTGCCCTAAACCCTCAAACACCAGCTCCAGCACGACCCCCTACACTGCCCGAACACCACTGCACTGCCCTAAACCCTGAAACTCCACCCCCAGCAAGACCACCTACACTGTCCGAACACCACTGCACTAAACTCTGAAACACCACCCCCAGCAAGACCGCCTTCACTGCCCGAAAACTACTGCACTGCCCTAAACCCTGAAACACCAGCTCCAGCACGACCCCCTACACTGCCCAAACACTACTGCAGTGCCCTAAACCCTGAAACACCACTCCTCAGCACGACACCCTACACTGCCCGAACACCACTGCACTGCCCTAAACCCTGAAACACCACCCCAGCACGACCCCCTACACTGCCTGAACACCACTGCACTGCCCTAAACCCTGAAACACCACCCCCTGCACGACCCCCTACACTGCCGGAACACCACTGCACAGCGCTAAACCCTGAAACACCACCCCCAGCACGACCACTACACTGCCCTAACACCACTGCACTGCCCTAAATCCTGAAACATCACCCCCAGCACAACCCCCTACACTGCCTGAGCACCACTGCTCTGCCCTAAACCCTGAAACACTAGCCCCAGCACGACCCCCTACACTGCCCGAACACCACTGCACTGCCCTAAACCCTGAAACACCACCCCCAGCACGACCCCCTACACTGCCCGAACACCACTGCACTGCCCTAAACCCTGAAACACCAGCCCCAGCAAGACGCCCTACACTGCCCGAACACCACTGCACTGCCCTAGACTCTGAAACACCAGCCCCAGCAAGACCCCCTACACTGCCCGAACACCACTGCACTGCCCTAAACCCTGAAACACCAGCCCCAGCATGACCCCCTACACTGCCCGAACACCACTGCACTGCCCTAAACTCTGAAACACCAGCCCCAGCACGACCCCCTTCACTGCCCGAACACCACTGCACTGCCCTAAACCCTGAAACACCAGCCCCAGCACGACCCCTACACTGCCCGAACACCACTGCACTGCCCTAAACCCTGAAACACCAGCCCCAGCACCACCCCCTACACTGCCCGAACACCACTGTACTGCCCTAAACCCTGAAACACCACCCCATGCACCGCCCCCTGCACTGCCCGAACACCACTGCACTGCCCTAAACCCTGAAACACCACCCCCAGCACGACCCCCTTTACTTCTCGAACACCACTGCACTGTCCCAAACCCTGAAACACCACCCCCAGCATGACCCCTACACTGCCCGAACACCACTGCCCTAAACCCTGAAACACCACCCCTGCACAACCCCTACACTGCCCGAACACCACTGCACTGCCCTAAATCCTGAAACACCACCCCTGCATGACCCCTACACTGCCCGAACACCACTGCACTGCCCTAAACCCTGAAACACCACCCCCAGCATGACCCCCTACACTACCCGAACACCACTGCACTACCCTAAACCCAAAAATACTCCCCCAGCACGACCCCTACACTACCCAAACACGACTGCACTGCCCTAAACCCTAAAACACTCCCCCAGCATGACCCCCTACACTACCCGAACACGACTGCACTGCCCTAAACCCTAAAACACTACCCCCGCATGACCCCTACACTACCCAAACACCAATGCACTACCCTAATCCCTAAAACACTACCCCCGCACGACCCCCTACACTACCCAAAGACCACTGCACTACCCTAAACTCTAAAACAATACCCCCGCATGACTCCCTACACTACCCAAAGACCACTGCACTACCCTAAACCCTAAAACACGACCTCCTACACTACACAAACACCACTGCACTACCCTAAACCCTAAAAACGACCCCCAGCACGAACCCCTACACTACCCAAACACCACTGCACTACCCTAAACCCTAAAACACTACCCCCAGCAGTACCCCCTACGCTACCCAAACACCACTGCACTACCCTAAACCCTAAAACACTACCCCCAGCAGTACCCCTACACTACCCAAACACCATTGCACTACCCTAAACCCTAAAACACTACCCCCAGCAGTATCCCCTACACTACCCAAACACCACTGCACTACCCTAAATCACTACCCCCAGCACGACCCCCTACACTACCCAAACACCACTGCACTACCCTAAACCCTAAAACACTACCCCCAGCACGACCCCTACACTACCCAAACACCACTGCACTACCCTAAACCCTAAATCTACCCCCAGCATGACCCCCTACACTACACAAACACCACTGCACTACCCTAAACCCTAAAACACTACCCCCAGCACGACCCTCTTCACTACCTAAACACAACTGCACAATTTGTTACAGGCGTTGCAACGCAGGCCTGTGGTGCTTACTGGAAGTACCTGGTGGGCTAGTTGGGCCCCAGGGACCCTCAGGATTCAAGGTGACCTAATCCCCCAACTTAAAACGCGCCACGGGGCGCGTTTGCACAGTGGTGAAGGGAGGGGGTGGGGCCTCAGGTGACATGTGCGCAAACACGCCCTGTGGTGCGTTTTAAGTTGGGAATTAATTCTCTTTGAATCCTGGGGCCAACTAGCCCACCAGGTACCTTCAGTAAGCACAACAGAGTTGCGTTGCATAGAGGTGAAAAAGGTGCGTGGCCTCGGAACGCCTCTCTGCAACTCAGCTCTGTGGTCCTAACTGTAGGTACCTGGGGGGCTAGTTGGGCCCCAGGGACCCTCAGGATTCAAGGGGACTTAATCCCGCAACTTAAAAGGCGCCACGGGGCGCGTTTGCACACATGTCACCTCAGGCCCCCCCTCCCTTCACCACTGTGCAAACGCGCCCTGTCTCGCGTTTTAAGAGGTAGTTTTAATCCCCCTGCCCTATTATGTACTAGGGACTTGCAGAGGAGGTCATGCTAATCACAGGGGTACCCCAACGCATAGTGTTCCCTAGTGTATGTAGGTGTTTTCACTGTATTCTAAGTGTCTTTTAGCATAGCACTGGCTCTGGTTAGTCAGAGTCAGTTACCACCAGTACCCGTCTGAAAAAGTAGTGGGCACAGGATGATTTTGCAACAAGGCCTCTTTCTGCTCCTCTGTTGGTTCTTTCTGCACATCTTTTGCTTCTTTCTGTGCGTTTTTTCTTCTTTCTTCACATGTCCTACCTCTGTTGGCATAGTTAGAAACTAGCATTTAAAAAACCTTTGAAATTCACTTAAAAAATCATAGGTTTCAGGCACGTTATAGTTAGAAATTAGCATTTAAAAAACCTTTGAAATTCACTGAAAAAACCATAGGTTTCAGACACGTTATAGTTAGAAATTAGCATTTAAAAAACCTTTGAAATTCACTGAAAAACCATAGGTTTTAGGGACAGTTATAGTTAGTTTTACATTTCACTCGTACAAAACCATAGAAATTCCCCGTTATAGTTAGTTCAGCTAACTATAACTCGCGCTCCGCAATGCACTGCTGATGACATCACATATTACATCACTCATGACATGGTCAGTGACATCACTGATGACATCACTGATGACATCTCAAATGACATCACTGATGACATCATCCATGTGATAATTTCATGCATCTTCTCACACCCTAATATAACTTTTGATACACCTACTCTAAATTACAGACTGCCATTCTCAAAACCATAGACACTCCAACACCAAAAACTACATACCCACTCACTGATTCTTAGGTCTACACACACATCCACTCACTCACCTGTACAGTCACTCATACTTACAGTCACTCAGTACAGGACTATCATATGCACTCATACACCTATATAAACACTCACACACCGCCACTCATCCATAGAGGTACTCACACACCTAGTCAGTCATGCAAAAAATTAATCACACACCCATTTACTCACCTATACACACAGCAGCTCACTTACTCATACAAATACTAGCACATTCTTACGCTCTTATACAATAACTGATACAAGCACACACGCATCCATACAGCCACTCTCACAATAACACACTCTCACTTATAGCCATTTAAATACTCTAACACACATATATACTGCCTTTTACATATGTAGTTACTCGCACATGTACCACTGAGATATACATTCACTCACTAACACACCCATACACACACTCACCCACCCAAGCAGTCCATCACAGATGCACTCTTGAAATCATGCACCCAGTGAATCACCCACTCACACATCTATGTATAGAGTCACACACACCCCACCCACCCAAACACTCAGGCAGCCATACAGATACTCAGAGAACCAATCAATAACCCATATAGACACTCATGTAGCTATTCGCAAATCCATGCATCCACTTACACACCAACAAACAGACGGATACAGACATTCACACAGTTTAGTCACTAACCCATGCATTCAGTAAGATACGTTTAATCACTCACTTGTAGAGTCAGTCACTCACGTACTAAATCATCCATTCAGACACTTATACACCCACTCATTCTTCAATACGCCTTTCCCTATATATATTAAACATATTTAAACTTTACAGAAACACACAGTCACTGGATGATGTCATCAGTGATGTCATCAGTGATGTCATTTGAGATGTCATCAGTGATGTCATCAGTGATGTCACTGACCATGTCATGAGTGATGTAATATGTGACGTCATCAGCAGTGCATTGCGAGGCGCGAGTTATAGTTAGCTGAACTAACTATAACGGGGGAATTTCTATGGTTTTGTACGAGTGAAATGTAAAACTAACTATAACTGTCCCTAAAACCTATGGTTTTTTCAGTGAATATATATATATATATATATATATATATATATATATCCAAAGAAAACCCTGCTCCACGAGGAAGAGAGCACGCATACGAAGAATGCTGGATTCCAATGCATTTTTTATTCCGTAGGGCCTCCTCCGACCCGGCAACACAGAGAGACGCGTTTCGGCTGTCACAGCAGCCTTCCTCAGTCTGGTAAGCGCCATTTTTTTAAAAACATTTATACAATGTCAAACTAATAGACATAGAAAACATCTTTTACATCCAATTTAGAGATTAAGATGATACAAATATGGGCAACATGCACGCAGGAGCATTCACGTGAAATGCATTTGATAGCAAAGGAGGTCACAATAATAATATTGTAAAATTGATTATAATATTCATGATATTTAAAGTGCATAATGCATAGTGCAAAAAGACGTATGTACACCCTTGACCTACATAGTGTATTCTCGGACCCCCACAGTATACCTGTAATTAGTACATTTGACTGTTGTACCAACGATGTATCCTTTGCATTAAACTAAACTAGACATCTGTTAAAATTATCACTTAAAAAATAGCCCAAACATTATTCATGTGATACTATTGAACACTGTGGTATACTGTGTGAATGTAAACCAAACGGGAGATGTGATAACAAGCGACTGCCGCTTTAATTAGCATGGAGACCACTGGAAGCTGTGCCGATAGAGCTCACTCGTGATTAAGCTCTAAAGCATGGCTGTTCAATGCCGATTTACATATCACTACGGCATCTACCTTGCTAATAAGATAAACCACACATGATGTGTTTGAGGAGCTCAAGTACAGCCCCGTACTACATATGTCACAGCCAACACGACTACCTGTCCCATAATGCCTCGTCTCGAATAGACATCAAACGGTCCGTAGGCCCCGCAGATAAATGTTATGTCTTAATAGATAATTGGAGCGTACCATGCATGATTAAGCAGGCCATCATTAAAGCTCAAAGCCTTACGGGAAAATAATGGTATAAACACAGCTTCACCACTGTACTTCAGATTCTGGCTCCAAATCGGTTTCCATTGTATAGGAGTATGTAAATACAACTCTTCCTACTGCTGCAAATGTCAAACAGTCTCCCTTGTTAACACCACACGCAGTTATGCAAATAGATCACTGTGTAGGGTCGGGGATAGCATTGCCAAAATATATATATACAATTAAGTTTATAAACATGTATACATGCACACACGGTAGAAATAGATGGATGGATGTATGGAAGGACAAACGATTACAGACAGACTGGCACACAGAAACAGGCAGACAGATACATGTGTGAAGCTGTGCGTGTTGTATTCGCCAACAATACAAATATAATTAGAGATCCAAGCAGGGCAATTTTCAATAGAAATATCGTATCATCCTTAACTACAGGAGTACAAATGCTGACTTTACAGTCACATGTGCAATACTCAAAATAACTGATTACTTTACAAATAAATGCCCCTTTACAAAAACAGCAGTACACACCTTTCTCCTGCCCTCTGTGCAGTCCCGCTAACAGGACTTTGTGGCTGGATCATGTGCCCCAGAACAGGAAGGGTCAGGGGAACCACTGCAACCTTCGGGCAAGCAAACTACCCACCTCCCGCACTCGTTTTCTCCAAACTATTTTGAATTTACCACTTTTACTAGTACCTACTGGGATTTTCTTCTTTTTTAAACATAATGATTAGGTTCATCCGCTTTGTCCTTCTTTGTGCTTGTGTCGTTGCGCATATTTCCTTTTTGTTTCACAAAGTCGATTACATTTCCAAACGACAAAAAACGTCGTCGAATTTGCGCCAGATAACCTGCGGCGGGCCAACATAAACAGGTGTCCTGGTATCCCGAGTAAATATTATCACTTAAAAAGTAGCATCGAGATTGCCCCTGGCAGGCATGCCCAGGGTCAAAATGTGAAATATTATCCATTTTTTTCCTGGAGGAGCTAGACGACATTCTAACCCCAAGGGTTCTGCTGGCTCTCAGGAGACCGGCCACTCGTGGCATTTTCTCTGTGCTTTGAAACGTGAATCATGTAACCGGCTTTTTTCCTCACCTCTGCTCAGTCAAATCCTTCAGTTTCTTTCTGTCTCTTTTCTCCTTCTGTGAACAGCAGGCTATTAAACCACCAGAATCTTTCTCCACGCCGCCTCTTTCACACTCTGCCATCCCGACTGCGTTTTTCCTGCACTCCGCGCCTCCGCCACTCCATGCCTGCGTCCACGGGCAGAACTCAGCACACGTCATCAACAATCTCCGCAGCCATCCCCCTTTTCTACTTTCAGTACATGCATCTTCAAGTAGAAGCACTCCATAAATAATATATTTATTATTTTGCAAACCAACCCCAACTGCTGCTGTTGGTGGCAGTTACATTGATTTTCAATAGATGCAAGGCACAAGATGGCGGCCAACACTTCCTGGTTTGAAGTGTTGGCAGCCAATAAGAGCCAAGCTCGTGCTGGGGGGTTAGGCTCCGCCCATATATATATATATTTTTTTTCCCTTTAATATCTTAAAAACTACTGAACGGATTTACACCATTTATAAAAAAGGACTCTATCTGAACCAAGGGCTACCTTTTTGCCAAATTTGGTGTAATTCCGTTCAGCAGTTCGGGCTGTAGCTTTGTCTAAAGTTTCCTATGGAAAATTACATGGGGAAAACACGTTTTGGGACCCCCCTTTTTTCTCGGCCCCCGCTTGACGAATCGCCCCGAAACATTCAAGGCAGGAGCTGACCGGAGCGCCCCACTAGTTTTGAAAATTTTGCAAAGATTCATCAACTGGCGCCAAAGTTATTGGAAAAAACAAAAAACGCTTTTCCTATGGAAACTAGGTCCTAACTATAACTACCTACTGGCGACCGCCAGTAGGGAATATATATATATATATATTCACTGAAAAAACCATAGGTTATAGTTAGTTGGACATTTCACTCGTACAAAACCCGTGAAATTCCCCCGTTATAGTTAGTTCAGCTAACTATAACTCGCGCCCCCGCAATGCACTGCTGATGACGTCACATATTACATCACTCATGACATGGTCAGTGACATCACTGATGACATCACTGATGACATCATGCAGTGACTGTGTGTTTCTGTAAAGTTTAAATATGTTTAATATATATAGGCAAAGGCGTATTGAAGAATGACTGTAAGTAAGTAAATTTATTTGCATAGTTAATTAAAACCATTGCAATACAAACATCGAGATTTAAAAACTTGCTCTGCATGCATTGGTAAAAACCGATATATCATAAATCTTAGTTTTTTGTTTAAAATCATAAAAATGTATACTTTTTAGCGACCTTATGTGCAAAATAGATACAATTTCACAAATTGCAATTTTTCAAAAATCATAAAAGTGTATACTTATTAGCAACCTTAAGTTGAAATAGATACAGTTTTGTGTTATAATACTATCTAAAAGGCAGTTAAGAATCAAGTTTTGGCATTTTCCTCTCCACCACCTTCATAAACTTCACAAGTCTACAGTTCAGCTGTGGATCCTGAGGTGCAAAACAGGCAAGGACTGCTTGTCTTCGTGAGCATATCCCCCGCTGATTAAAATGGAATTTTAGCAGGTGTTTTCGTTCTTCCAACTGTTTATCACAGGAGCAAAGCAAATGCAGCATATCCTCCGGCGCTGAACCACATAACCGGCAGAGGTAACCCGCCTTATCCTTAAGCCAGTGTGGAAAATGCCGGATACAGGGTAACAAGCCCAACCTATACTTTAAAAACTTCATTTTGATAGTTTTAACATAACCCAAATCAAGGTAGCTCTGTGGTGCTTGTTTGGAGTACGAGTTCAGAGTCATCCAGCCATGTGACCTCTTCGCGAGGGATGCCTTGTCTTCAACCCACGAAAGATGTTTGACGGTTTTCCTAACCAGTTTTTTAAGCATTATATGATTTGTGGGGTTATCCCAGAGCTGATTTCAGCCAATATTTGCCAAGCTGCTTTTGAGATACTTGGCAGCTGGAGACGCTGAGTGTTGCTCTAACTCCATCCATAGATAATTATTTAGAGTTCCTTGTTTGGATTTTCGCACTTTGTCCCAGGTAGTTATATACGCCCCCTGTCTCATCAGGAGCTGTTTCTGGATGCCAAACTCTAGCCTAATTTGAGCCGGTGAAGTATGTTTGGGTAGGCTAAAAATAATCCTGTAGGCAGCTATGACTGTACTATCCAAAATCATTGCATCTCTGCCTCTCTGTACTTCACTCCCGTAAGTGATTGTTGACAGGAGTTTAGCTTGTATTACTTGTACCAGTGGTAGGAGAGATGGCCCAGTAAGCTTGCTGTTTAGTGCTTTTAAAGATATTGCTAAGGCAAGGCCTTTACCTCTGATGCTGGTTTTCTGTACAGTAAAATGACCGCTGTTGTCAATTTTTACTCCTAGATATTTATATACTGACTTATCCTCAATACGGACATTGTTCCAAAACCAAATAGACGATTTTTTCCTGTTTTTACTGATCGTCATTGTCTGCGTTTTCTCCAGGTTTATGGTCAATTCATTTGCTTCTGAATAGCCCTGTGTAGCATTCACAAGATGTTGTAGCCCTACTTTTGTATGGCTGATTAGGACTATATCGTCCGCATAGATAAGACACGGTAGTAATAGCCCTCCTAATTTGGGGGCATGCGAGTTACAGCTATTTAGGATCGGGACGAGGTCTCCTACAAACAGATTGAATAATGTGGGGGCTAAAACACAGCCCTGTTTGAGGCCTTTGTTGGTTGGTATACGTCTTGACAGAAGTGATCCGTCACCCAGTTTTATCTGGACCCATGTCTCTGTATGGAGGTTAATCAACAAATCTAACAGAGGTCTTGGTATCCCCCAACTATTCAATTTGGACCACAAAATATTCCGATTTATGTGGTCAAAAGCAGCCTTATAGTCTATAAAACAGAAGTGAATGGGCATTTTAGTTGATCCAGCCTTATCTATTAACATACCCATGGTTAGGATATTAGTGGTTGTCCCAACTGATTTAGCAAATCCAGTCTGATTAACCGGAATTAGGGATTTCTCTGAGGCCCAGGCCTGCAGCTCCTCCAAAAGTATACCTGCAAAATACTTTGCCTCGTTATCCATTAGGGCCACTAATCGATAATTTTGCAGGAGAGACTTATCCCCAGACTTAAAAATCGGAGAGATAATTGAGCCCTTCCAGGAGGCAGGCAATCTATTAAAATGTCTTATTTCCAGAAATAGAGGCTCGAGCGCTGTTGCCCATTCATTCTCATCTTGTTTGTAAAAGATGGGCGGAATTCCGTTCGGGCCTGGCGCCCCCTCTCTTCTTCCTTTTTAATTTGGCGCTTAATGATGTTTTGCGTACTTGACAATCCATCATTTATGGTTGATGTGTAACCTTCTGGATTGCTGAGCCTCCTATGGAATGTCTGTGCTTTATTTGTAACAAAACCTTTTATCACATTATCGATTTTTGTCTCACATTTACCATCCATACCCTGATTAAAATGATTCCTAAGGTGGCTTGCCCATACCTCTTCGGTAATATTGGATGAAACCCCGTCATGCATTGGTCTTAAAAAGTTGTTTATGGTTTTCCAAAAACTTGCACCATCGTTACATTTTGTATCAGCGTGTAGTTTTGCCCACATATGGTCCTCCATTGATCTGTTGGCTTCCCATTTTATTTTTTTCAGCATTGCCTTTTGTTTCCGTAAAAAATCGTGTTTTACTATATCCATAGGATTATACCGAAGTTGTCTTATCGTGTGATAAATTGAATTTTTTATACACCTGAACTTCTCTTTGTACTCTCGTGAAAGTGTTTCATGCTGCTGCGGCCCAATTGGCCTTGTGGCTTTAATCTTGTGGCGTAAGCTGCCATAGATGTTGTAAATTGCTCCCATTTCTCAACTTCACTAGATCCGATTCTGGCATTGAAGTGTTGTTTAGCCTTTTCCAGTATGTTTTCATCGGTTGCTACTGAGTACTTAATCCTTTTGTAGTTAATAGTATACACTGACTCTTTCGGCACCGCGGATAACTCAATTTAGGCTTGCTAATTTTGAGGGCCATTTCTTGGGGACAATGATCGCTGTCAGCTTTTTCACCTATCTGGAATGAAATCATATGCTGAAATAAAGGTAATGAAATAAAAGTATAATCTAGGATAGAATTTGTTCTTGTGGAGTGAAATGTAGTAGCAGGGGATTATCTCCAACAAATCTTCCATTTAATGCTCTGATGTTAAAAAGCTCGAGGTCCTCTAATATCTGCGTTCCTAATTTGGTTCGTTTGGGAGCTCGTGGTTTCCCTTGTAATGGTATGTCCCAAGCTGAATTTTGAGTTAGAATCTCCTCATCTGACGAGGTTCCCATAAGATTTAGATTGAAGTCCCCGGTGAGCATAAGATCTGTTGTGGGACTTTCCCTTATACACTCCTCCACGAAGTTACATAATTCTTTTACTGCCTTTACTTTCCTTTTTGGATGGACATAAACATTGATCAAGCTAAGTTCCATTCCCCCTGTGCCTGGTTTTGGTTGCGAGGTGAAAAGGTTTATTGCCACTGATTCTGAAGAGGTTGGACCAACTTCTTTGACCACCTGGGCACATGTGGCTGAAACATAGGTTACTAAACCGCCTTGGAGGTGGCCGTATTTTGCCATCCTAGTTGCACCAGTAAAGAAACGCAAGAAACCCTGAAGGTGCGGGGGGTCTGCCTGCCATGTTTCCTTTAATGCCACAATGTCGAAAGATCTTATGTAGTTAACAAAATCTAAGTCAGACAATTTGGAAGCTAGACCATTTACGTTCCATGAACATATTCGTAGATGATTGTGCTTACTTGATCTTAAATGTGAGCCTGTTTGTCAATTTGTATAATTATTTATTGTTCTAGCGATCCATCTTAGCTCAGTTAATTCAGTTGGTGTTAATGCGCCATCTTGGATACTTCTAATGCTTCCCGGTTGTTGCTCATTACTTGTTCCGCATTTCCCCACCGCTCCTCTGAGCACCGATATTCCAGGTCTGTTCTCAAACGCCTGAGTTCCCACCGTTGTTGCCAGAATCAATAGTTCTGGGTATCTTGGCTTTTTATAAGGTGTTATTGTTATCCCCCAATTTTTGAATGTGTGAGCCTCTGCTAGTATTTTGTGTGCAATTGTTGATGTTGTCCATGATGCTTTTGTTTTTTCACCACCTGTTCCGTCGTCATCTATGAATTCGATTGAGACCAGGTCCAAAGTTGTCACTTCTTCCAAAGAGGGAATATAAGATAACAGCCGTAGAATATTACCTCTATTCAGTATATCATGCCTACCCTTTGAGATGTAATCCGGGCGAAACCATATAGCACTTATCTCATTCCTTAATTCATTCGTGCTCCTGGTAGGATCGTATCCTCGTGTTGCTGTTAATGATACCTGATAGATGGAAGATTCTACTTCATCTCTCTCTGTTTGGTGAGTTGTTTCCTGTCTTAGTATGAGCGATTGGCCTTCCTCTCTGTGCCTAGGAACATCTAACGAGGTTCCTAATACTTTTACGTGTGCCTGCGAATTTTGTCTCTGATTAGCTCTTTTATATATCGATGAAGTCGCTTGAGTAGTGGAAACCAATTGACTATCGTTTAACAATTTAGGGCTGCACCATGTTGTTCCTCCTGGCTTTTTGGTCCGTGTGCATTGGTCGCTTTCGTTATCAAGCTTTATTACTGAGGTGTGTTCGCAGTTTGTTGTTCGATTGACAGTAGAACGTGTCGTGGTATTGCACATTTGTAATTGGGTCTGTTCAGGCTCGAGAGATGCTTTTTCCTCTTTGATTAGTTGGGGAATCGTGATAGGCCCTACTCGATGTGGGCCTTCTAAATCTTCATTCGTAGTATTCCCAAGAACTTGCGATTTCTCCATTACCTGCTTCGTTCTGTTGACCGTCTGCTTGATTACTTTTGCAGCTACTGTATTTTGTACAGGGGGCCCTGCTATACTGATGTCCTTTCTAGGCTTGAGTTCACTTTGCACTGATGGGGATGATGTCCCAAAGAGACGCATGAATCCTTCATTGTTTGAATTTGTTTTTTGATTTCTGCCTTTCCGTTTTTTTGCTCGCCTTTGTTTTGCATTCATTTGTTTGTCATACCAAAGGGGATGATGGACGGAGCGTTTGAGCAAATCAAACACTCACCCCCAGTCAACTGATCTGGGTTTAATCCATCATCTTTCTTTAGCTCACTCCACCACCCCAGTTCAGACATGGCCATATGCAAATCAGTCTGACCCTGTGCCTCATGGGAACAGTCCAGTCCGAACTGCCAAGCCATGTCTTCCCTGGACCGGAAACAAGCATCCTGGGACCGGTTTCTGGCTAATTAGCCATCATCAGCCAGGCTAGCTTGAATCCAGTGGCAGAGTGAGCAAGGGACCCACGTCTGGGCATACCCTGCCAACTTAGGGCGAACAAAGTGATACCAAAGGGGATGATGGACGGAGCGTTTGAGCAAATCAAACACTCACCCCCAGGGAGGACTTGGCCTGGCAGTTCGGGCTGGACTGTTCCCATTGGGAGCAGGGTCAGGACTGATTTGCATATGGCTGGGTCCAAACTGGAATGGCATGGTGAGCAAAAAAACGATGGATTTAGGCCCAGATCTCTGTACTGGGGTGAATATACGACATTGTTCTGCATTCTGTCCATCAATTGTTGTTTTTGCATTTGTCACCCCGAGTGGGACGGGTATGCCCAGACGTGGGTCCCATGCTCTCCATGCCACTGGAGTCAAGCTATCCTTGCTGATGAGGGCTGAAAGCCCGAAACCGGTCCTAGGATGCTTGTTTCCTGTCCAGGGAGGACCTGGCCTGGCAGTTCGGGCTGGACTGTTCCCATTGGGAGCAGGGTCAGGACTGATTTGCATATGGCTGGGTCCAAACTGGAATGGCATGGTGAGCAAAAAAACGATGGATTTAGGCCCAGATCTCTGTACTGGGGTGAATGTACGACATTGTTCTGCATTCTGTCCATCAATTGTTGTTTTTGCATTCATTTGTTTGTCAACATTGTCTCCCGATGAGGTTTCAGATGTTTGGCCATCTAATGTTTCGGTTTCTATACCCTCTGTTCTATTAATCGTATGAGCCAGGGTATCTTTTGTCCCGGAATATCCCTTTTCATTGGCTTTACTTATAACTGTATTTATCGGATCGTGTTTTTCTTTTTCCGGATGGACCTCAAAAAGTTGCTTATATGGGCCCTGCGGAGACCTTTTGAGTTGTGTACACAGATCACTCAGCATTGCTGGGAGTGAGGCCAATTTATCAATAATTGGACCACATGCGCAACTCAAGTTTGCGCCTTGCGATTGGTCATACTTGTTTTGTAGAAGCGTGTTTAACCCCTTCGGTGCTCACGACGGCCCCCGGCCGTCACGCGTCACGGTGAGCGTGTGCGCACGACGGCCGAGGGCTGTCCGAATCCCGCCCACTAATAGAAACCCTCGCACAGCGCGAAAATTCGCCGCGCACGCAAGGGGTTAATGTACCCAACTTCCCATCGATGGCGACCACAAAGACGGCCAGAGTATCTAGTAGCGTCAATTGAGTGTCCATCTTGTCGGATTGGTAATGGAGGGCCTCTACCAGAAGTTGCATTGTTTTTAACAGACTTGGCCACGCACTTTCATGATTTATATGTTTTGGTGACCCCTCTTGACTTCCTGGGTTTAATGTAGCATTTTGGTCTCCTTGGTCGCCCCCTCCACCTGTTGTTCCTGATTGCCTTCAGTTGTCATGTTCGAAGTGTGTGTGGTAGGCCCGCTCCTGCACTTATCTTGGGAGTAGGCGGCCATAAGATCTTCCCACTCTTCTTTCCCCAGGTATGAAGAGACCTCTGTCTCTTCTGAGGAATGATTTGCTGGCCTATCGTCTTTTTCCTCTTTTTCCTTCTTCCCCCCTGATCCTAACGGTGTATTGCAATCTGTCACTTGTTCGTTCGGTTGTGAAACTGGCGCTGGATCTGCCAGCGAGAGATCCTTTTCTCTCCATTCTTCCCTTTCCCTCATTTGTATATATTTTGTATTCTTAGAGTGCTTTATTTCCTCTGGACTTCTCTGTTCACGAATCGATGGTGCGTCTATTGTGGCGCAGTTGGCAGTTGTATTTCTACTGTGAAGTGATCCACTGGCCCCAGCTGTTTCATAAATATCTGTTTGGCTTTCCTCTAGATTATCCGCAGATATTTCTTGTGCTTCGTTAGACCTATGTACTTGGATTAGTTTGATGTCAATCGCAACTTCCTTACTGGTGGTAATAACCTCATGAGCCATCCGAATTTTGTTACATTGTGGAGTCGATGTTACTTGCAGTGGACTGCTACCTGACGTGCTAGGACTTTCCTTTTTGTAAGTGTTTTCCTGTGCGCCAGTAAATTGTAACGGTTGTAATGGCTGAAGAGGTGATTGAAGATCCGGCACCTCTCTGGCATTTGAAAGTAGAGTATCCCCATATTTTTTTTAAAGCAAAAATGTGTGTATATTTGTGGTTGGAATGAGGTTTGGGAGATTTTTGATTTATTGATTATTTCCATTTGTAATGGATGTCCGCTCTTTTGCTTCCCTGAAATGTTTGTATCTGTTATTGTATCTGTTGTTATTTCAATTAAGGAGCAGTCGCTCTGTACTGCTGACCTGGTTTTAGATGGTGGTTCATCCCTGTTGCCCTCTAGCGTCTTGATGTTTCGCTTACGCTTTTTTGTAGCTCCTTTCACCGTAGGACCTCCTTGGACACGGCCTGACCTCATACAGCGCTTTACCAAGCCTAATTATCTGTACTAATTCAATTAGAAGGAAAGAAAACCCTTTAAACGTTTTTCCAACTGTGTTCTATTCCAGCCGTTGGTTTCTTAATTCCAGATACTGTCTGGATAAATAGTGTGTTTGGTAGGATTGTAGTGCTACCAACGCTGTTGAAGAAGGGGAGGCAGAAAGGGAAGCAGGGGAGTGTGGGAGAGAGCGGGGAAGCAGGGACCTTCTCAACCAACTGAACCCGATTCAACCCGACTCAACCCAGCTCAACCCGAAAGGCTATGGCAGTTTCCTCCTCCTTCCCACTGATGAAATATACTGAATATACTGAATTAAGTTGGAAAGCCGCTGCGTTAGACTCACCAGCTCACCAGTAATTGTCTTCAGTTGTTTTCTCTTGTCACTTATCCCTCACTTGCATGCCTTGCTCCTGCCGCTTCAGAAAAAGAAACTCACAGGATTCCGCCGGGTTCCGCTGCTCTCACAATTTTTTTTTTTTGCGCCAGAAAAAGGCTTTGCAGCTCCCGCGCTGGAAATTGACTCGTGGCAGCGCTCCAGGCAGAACCCCTGTGGACCCCTGTGGATCCTACTGTGCCTTGGAAAACGCTGTGCGGCACCGGCAAGGCAAGGTAAGGCAAAAAGCGAGGCTTCGGTGAAGGACTTGCGGCGTCCGCTGCAAACACCCGCAGCCGCGGCCCCCCCAGCCGCACTCCTGCCGCACTAGGAAAGCCCCTGGTTTGTTAACGCCCTTGCCCTCACCGTAAGAGCAAGAGTCAGCAGGGGCGGCGGGGATAGCGAGCCGTGAACTGCAGCGATTCGGCGTCCTCTCTCGCTCATTAACTGAAGGTCTGCCAATCTGTGCACCTGATGAAGTTCACACTCCTCGGTAGGGAAATGTTTTTGCGTTGGAAATCACACTCGCGGCATCTGCCGCGGTAGGGAAATGTTCAGCGGCTCCTGCCGCTCGCGGGAGGTTCTCGCGGCTCCTGCCGCTCACGGGAGGTTCTCGCGGCTCCTGTAGCTCACGGGAGGTTTCTCGAGGCTCCTGCCGCTCACGGGAGGTTCTCGCGGCTCCTGCCGCTCACGGGAGGTTTCTCGCGGCTCCTGCCACGATAGAGGGACTCTCGCGGCTCCTGCCACTTCAGGGCAATTCTTAGCGATGCAATGGATGTCTGCTCATCACACAAGCACTTGTGGTGCCACGTCCGCTCTCTCTTTCCAGTTGGTTAGCTCGCGTCCATGGGGGGCATTTTGCACTAACAAAATAGCAGAGGGAAAGTCGTATTGAAGAATGACTGGGTGTATAAGTGTCTCAATGGATGATTGAGTAGGTGCGTGACTGACTCTCCAAGTGAGTGATTAAACGTATCTTACTGAATGCAAGGGTTACTGACTAAACTGTGTGAATGTCTGAATACATTTGTCTGTTGGTGTGCGAATAGCTACATGAGTGTCTATATGGGTTATTGATTGGTTGTCTGAGTATCTGTATGGGTGCCTGAGTGTTTGTGTGGGTGGGGTGTGTGCGACTCTGTACATAGATGTGTGAGTGGGTGATTCACTGGGTGCATGATTTGAAGAGTGCATCTGTGATGGACTGCTTGGGTGGGTGAGTGTGTGTATCGGTGTGTTAGTGAGTGAATGTATATCTCAGTGGTACATGTGTGAGTAACGACATATGTAAAAGGCAGTATATATGTGTGTTAGAGTATTTAAAAGGCTATAAGTGAGAGTGTGATTGTGAGAGTGGCTGTATGGATGCGTGTGTGCTTGTATCAGTGATTGTATAAGAGCATAAGAATGTGCTAGTATTTGTTTGAGTAAGTGAGCTGGTGTGTGTATCACTGTATAGGTGAGTAAATGGCAGTGTGATTAATTATTTGCATGACTGACTAGGTGTGTGAGTACCTCTATGGATGAGTGGCGGTGTGTGAGTGTCTATGTAGGTATATGAGTGCATATGATAGTCCTGTACGGAGTGACCGTAAGTATGAGTGACTGTACAGGTGAGTGAGTGGATGTGTGTGTAGACCTAAGAATCAATGAGTGTGTATGTAGTTATTGGTGTTGGAGTGTCTATGGTTTTGAGAATGGCAGTCTGTAATTTACAGTGGGTGTATCAAAAGTTAAATTAGGGTGTGAGAAGATGCATCAAATTATCACATGGATGATGTCATCAGTGATGTCATCAGTGATGTCACTGACCATGTCATGAGTGATGTAATATGTGACGTCATCAGCAGTGCATTGTGGGGCGCAAGTTATAGTTAGCTGAACTAACTATAACGGGGAATTTCACGGGTTTTGTACGAGTGAAATGTCCAACTAACTATAACTGTCCCTAAAACCTATGGTTTTTTCAGTGAATTTCAAAGGTTTTTTAAATGCTAATTTCTAACTATAACGTGTCTGAAACCTATGGTTTTTTCAGTGAATTTCAAAGGTTTTTTAAATGCTAATTTCTAACTATAACGTGCCTGAAACCTATGGTTTTTTAAGTGAATTTCAAAGGTTTTTTAAATGCTAGTTTCTAACTATGCCTACAGAGGTAGGACATGTGAAGAAAGAAGAAAAAACGCACAGAAAGAAGCAAAAGAAATGCAGAAAGAAGCAACAGAAGTCCACAAAGACGAAGAAAAGTGCAGGAAGAAGCAAAAGATGTGCAGAAAGAACCAACAGAGGAGCAGAAAGAGGCCTTGTTCCAAAATCATCCTGTGCCCACAACTTTTTCCGACGTGTACTGGTGGTAACTGACTCTGACTAACCAGAGCCAGTGCTATGCTAAAACACACTTAGAATACAGTGAAAACACCTACATACACTAGGGAACACTATGCGTTGGGGTACTCCTGTGATTAGCATGACCTCCTCTGTAAGTCCCTAGTACATAATAGGGCAGAGGGATTAAAACTACCTCTTAAAATGCGCTACAGGGCGCGTTTGCACAGTGGTGAAGGGAGGGGGCCTGAGGTGACATGTGTGCAAACGCACCCCGTGGCACGTTTTAAGTTGCGGGATTAAGTCCCCTTGAATCCTGAGTGTCCCTGGGGCCCAACTAGCCCCCAGGTACCTACAGTTAGGACCACAGAGCTGAGTTGCAGAGAGGCGTTCCGAGGCCACACACCTTTTTCACCTCTCTGCAACGCAACTCTGTTGTGCTTACTGAAGGTACCTGGTGGGCTAGTTGGACTCCAGGGACCCTCAGGATTGAAGGGGACTTAATCCCCCAACTTAAAACACGCCACGGGGCCTGTTTGCACACATGTCACCTCAATCCCCGCCCCCTCCCTTCACCACTGTGCAAACGCACCCCGTGGCGCGTTTTAAGTTGAGGGATTAAGTCCCCTTGAATCATGAGGGTCCCTGGGGTCCAACTAGCCCACCCTGTACCTCCAGTATGCGCCAGGGAGCTGCGTTGCAGACAGGTGTTCAGAGGCCACGCCCCTTTTTACACCTCTCTGCAACGCAGCTCTGTGGCGCTTTCTGGATGTACCTGGTGGGCTAGTTGGCCCCCAGGGACCCTCAGGATTGAAGGGGATTTAATTCCCCATCTTAAAACGCGCCACGGGGCCTGTTTGCACACATGTCACCTGAAGCCCTGCCCCCTCCCTTCACCACTGTGCAAACGCACCCCGTGGCACGTTTTAAGTTGGTGGATTAAGTCCCCTTGAATCCTGAGGGTCCCTGGAGTCCAACTAGGCCACCATGTACCTCCAAAAAGCGCCACAGAGCTGCGTTGCAGAGAGGTGTAAAAAGGGGCGTGGCCTCTGTACACCTCTCTGCAACGCAGGCCCCTGGCGCATACTGGAGGTTCCTGGTGGGCTAGTTGGCCCCCAGGAACCCCCAGTATTCAAGGGGTATTCGTTCCCCCTCTGCAAACGCGCCAGGGGGCGCGTTTGCAGAGTGCTGCCAAGGAGGGGGCGTGGCCTCCAGCGCGATGCCGGTCTTTTTATTTATTTTTTTATTTTTAAAGGGGGGCTGTGTGCCCCCCCTTCTTTTTAATTATTTTGGGCCCTGGGGACCCCATCCCCAAGGGCCTGACCCCCTTTTATTTAAAAAAAAATGGAACGGGAAGGGGACCGCGTGGGCCCCCCTCCCATGGCCAATTTCGGCCCGGGGACCCCATCCCCCGGGTCATTGCCACATTTTTCTTATTTGATGGAGGGGGGCTGCGTTGCCCCCCTCCTCAGGCCTCCTTAGGCCCCGGGGACCCCATCCCCCGGGGCCAGCCTTTTTTAAAGTTTTTATTTTTATTTTGTAATTTGGGGGAGGGGGGCCGCGTGGCCCCCCTCCCGGACCACTACTTGCCCCGGGAACCCCATCCCCCGGGGCTGGCCCTCTCCGTTGGGGACTGTGGGGGGGTCCCCAATCCCCCCACGGTCCCGCCGGCTCCCCGCGTCCGTAGGGAGCCGGCATTGCTTTTCCACATGGGGAGCTGCTAAGATGCAGCTCCCCGTGTGGAAAAGCAATTTGCTTTGAATTTTGGAAGAGAGAGCAGGTTTCCCTGCTCTCTATTCCAAAATTCAAAGCAAATTTGCTATGACAGGACGGGAGCCGCGAGGCTCCCGCCCTGTCATAGCAAACAGCAGTGTCCCGGGGGTAGGTACCCCGGGACACTGCTGGAGCCGGCCCTGGGGGGTGGTGGTCCCCAGGGCCATCACAGGCTCCAGGAGGGGGGCCGCGCGGCCCCCCTCCCAACATGTTGAAAGCCCCAGGGAGGTAGTGGTCCCCGGGACTTCGGGGGTCCGAAACGGACCCTCACTTTAAAATTGTTAGTGCCCTGGGGAGGTGGTGGTCCCCGGGGCGTGTGGGGGGGCTGGAGCCCCCCCACACAGGTAATTTAACTAAAAAAAAAGAAGCCCCGGTGGGTGGCGGTCCCCGGGGCTGCGGGAGGGCCGAGAGCCCTCCCGCACCTTTTTTTTAAAGCCTCGGGGGGTGGCGGTCCCCGGGGCTTGGGGGGGCCTTAGAGGCCCCCCATACACAAATTTGATAAACCCCGCATGCCCCCGGGACTTGGCCCACCCGGGGGCCAATTAACAACAAAGCGCGGGAGACCGCGCTTCGTTTTTTTTTTATCGGTTGGATCCGCGCACCCAGCGCGTTTTTTGCCGATTTTAAAGAAAAAACTATTTTTTTTTTTTGGGGTCCTGGGGGTCCTTGTAGGACCCCCTGAGCAGGCCTAGGGGGTCAGGGTGTTGCTACCCTGCCCCCTTTTTGCGTTTTGCGCCCTTGTTTTTGTCTTTTCTTGTGCCTCGGTTCTACCGAGGCACAAGATGGCTGCCAACACTTCCTGGTTTGGAGTGTTGACAGCCAATTAGCATACAGCTCGTGATCGGGAGGGTGTGCGGACCCTACGCGGCCATAGATATATATGTGATTTAACTTTTGATTTTCTCAGGAACTACTGAACGGATTAACACCATTTAAGCAAAAGGCACGACTCTGAACCAAGGGCTACCTTTTTGCCAAATTTGGTGTAATTCCGTTCAGCAGTTCGGGCTGTAGCTGCGATGAAAGGTTCCTATGGAAAATTGCATGGGGAAAACACGTTTTGGGACCCCCTTTTTTCTCGACCCCCGCTTGAAGAATCACCCCGAGACTTTCAGGATAGGAGCGGACCGGAGCGCCCCACGAGTTTTGAAAATTTCGCGAAGATACGTCAACCGGCGCCAAAGTTATTTCAAATAGAATGTTGTGGATTTCCTATGGAAAATAGTCCTAACTATAACTATATGCTGGCGACCGCCAGCAGATAATATATATATATATATATATATCGCACCAGCAGTCCAAAAACAACGCTGCGCACTCAGGCTCTATAGTTTCTTGAAAAATGTATTGTTCCATGCCACTCGAAGTAAAGAAGCACTGACAAACGCGTTTCAGCCACCTGGCCTTCGTCTGTGTCAGTGACGGCCCGCAACCTCGGGCTTTTTAACAACAATTACATTCATTGGCTCGCACCATTTAATAAAAATAATAGAAGGACCAAATACAACTTGTGCATATATTACTTAGATATCGGCCATCTTTGACTGCCTTAAAGATAGCACAATTTGTGTAGTTCCTGGATATAGCATTGTACAATGTATGCAACGACCGATATGTCATGAAAATCACCACACCAAATGAAATGTTATCGATGATAGAGCAATTAACATGCATTTTCATAGATCAGCTTCGATATTTCAATACATCCATAAATATGGGAAGAAATAATATCATAATTGATGTTAATAAGAAAAACGGGATCAACAGGACTATGAAACAGGCAGAGTTCTGACATTCGCGAAAAAATATGACGCCCCTCGCAAAGCTATGCTGGAGACCAAAAATACAAGAGAGCCAGCCCCAAGGGACACCTCAGAATCCGAGGCGGATACAGACCAGTCGGAAACAGAGGGTTCCAGAAGAGATACAGGCTTTGTTACAGTTAGGGAGCAGAATTTTCCACAGGAGTACCAACTGATCAAAGAGTTGTGGAGGAGATATCACCAATGTACACGCCCACCGCAACAAAAACGCGGAAAGTCAGGTGAGGGGGGAAAAAGCGGCAATCAAAGCTTCCAGCCACGAGTAACGAGGAGTTGATGGAACTTCTGAAGTTTTATTTTTCTGATATATTGATATATATCTGCCTGTGTTTGTGGGTACTCAAAATTACTTTCAACACAAAAGGATAACCCCAATTTTAAAAGTTGTTCCTCAGCTTTATCCAGATTGATATTGGCAAGATTTACGATGGAGTTTTCATTTATGATGTTACTGCTTATTTGTGGCGCCATCGTCTCTTGTTCGATTTTTTGTTGTTTTGCGCATTCCCTCCTTCTTTTCCTTCTGTCCCAGCGCCTGACATTACTCCTTTGTTTGTGTAGGTGTTTGGCTTCCTGGGACGGAGTGTCTGGCGCCTTTGCTCCTGTAAAAAATTAAGCTATTCAACCAATGTATGTCCCCTATTGTGGTATTTTGTTACTACTGATGTACTTGGATTTACTTCAGCTTCCGATTCAGTTTCAACTGAGGAACTCAGATCTGACATCGACGATGCAGATTGTATTCCACTTTTTGATACGGCCACGGGTCCTGCTTCAGCTCTATAATTTGTATTACTTTTCACTGCTTTTGCTGCATCATATTTGCGTGAAAAAGTAAATATTTGACCCTGCTCATAGTCATTTTTATCGCGCTGGAATTTAAACATTTTTCTTTTCTTAATTAAGTCCTCTTCTTTTTTCAAACGCGATAGCATCTCCTCTCTCATTTTGTGCCCCACATTGTCACCTTCAAGTGCTTGAATTTTTAGGTTGATTTCATCAATCTGTTGTTGCAGATCTTTCCTATCTATATCCGCATATTTGATCAATATCTCCATTAATTTTCTGGATGACTCCAAGTTGCATTCTCCCCACTCTCTCAACATACTGGGGTTAGAAGTATCATAGCTCGGAGCGAGCATAATTCGAAGTCCCCTGGGGATCCTGCCCACTTCTAAGTATTTGGATAGCGACCTGTGTTCCCACAATTTTATTTGTTCAGATTTTGACAATTTTTCCAATTTTTTGTAAAGTTCTTTTAGGCTAATACAGTTCACATCAGTGCCTTCCCTGCCCGTTTGTCCTGGGGTCGGCATACTGGCAGTCTCTGAGAACATTTCCTCTGCCGCCTCTTCCCTCCCTCGGAGCACGTCGGCAGCCATTATGTTGCACTACCATGTAAGCATGAATACTGCTGTAACTACGCAGTTCTGCCGCTTTTGCACACCTCTCACCAGACTATGATGGGTATGTCCTACCTTTCTGGCGTCCGCTGTGTTTCCCGCGTCCTCCGACACAAAATCCACTGCTTCACCGTATTCAGTAGGTGTTATCCCACTGCCTGGGGGCTTGCGGCGTTCTCCTCCCGGAGACTCACTATTCCGGTTTCCACCAGATTCGGCTTCGTGCCGCGTTGCCCAGCTCGAGAGGGGCTCCATTTTTCCAAGAAAGCCACCTTGGAAATAGCATTTTGATACTCCTTCTTTCGTATCCAAAAAGAAAACGGAACGGACTCCACTTAGTACGTGCTTTGATATTTTTATTTCGTGCTTTTCGCCGCCATGACGCGTTTTGGGCTACCCAGAGCCCTTGATCACATGACATGCTCTTATTTTACTCCCATTTTTAAAGTGACACAGTGCATTACGTGTAAACATAGATATAAAAACAGACTTTCCATTTGAACTCTGCTTTTAACTCTGCTTTTGACAAATTTAACAGTATATACTTTTAACTCGGTTTCATAAAAACATGTGTTTGGTGTGGTGATTTTCATGACATATCGCTCGTTGCATACATTGTACAATGCTATATCCAGGAACTACACAAATTGTGCTATCTTTAAGGCAGTCAAAGATGGCCGATATCTAAGTATTATATGCACAAGTTGTATTTGGTCCTTTTATTATTTTTATTAACTGGTGCGAGCCAATGAATGTAATTGTTGTTAAAAGGCCCGAGGTTGCGGGCCGTCACTGACACAGACGAAGGCCAGGTGGCTGCAACGCGTTTGTCAGTGCTTCTTTACTTTGAGTGGCATGGAACAATACATTTTTCAAGAAACTATAGAGCCTGAGTGCGCAGCGTTGTTTTTGGACTGCTGGTGCGATTTGCTGCACGGGACCGTCCCCGTGAGCTGCGACACCCGCCGTGTGGAGAGCGGCAACCTTTTGGGCGGTGATCATGTATATATATATATATATATATATTATCTACAGGCGGTCGCCAGTAGATAGTTATAGTTAGGACCTATTATCCATAGGAAATCCGCGACATTCTATTTGCAATAACGTCGGCGCCGGTTGACGAATCTTCGCAAGCTTCCAACTTGTTGGGGCGCTCCGGTCCGCTCCTACCCTGAAAGTCTCGGGGTGATACGTCAAGCGGGGGCCGAGAAAAAGGGGGTCCCAAAACGCGTTTTCCCCATTCATTTTTCCATAGGAACCTTTAGTCGCAGCTACAGCCCGAACTGCTGAACGGAATTACCCCAAATTTGGCAAAGAGGTAGCCCTTGGTTCAGACTGGTGCCTTTTGCTAAAATGGTGTAAATCCGTTCAGTAGTTCCTGAGAAATTCACAATTAAAATCACATATATATCTATGGGCGCGTCGGATCCGCGTACCCTCCCGATCACGAGCCGCATGCTAATTGGCTGTCAACACTCCAAATCACAGAAACAAGTGCGCAAAGCGCAAAAAGGGGGCAGGGTAGAAACACCCTGACCCCCTAGGTCTGCTCAGGGGGTCCCACAAGGACCCCTGGGCAGAAAAAGATTTTTTTTTTTTTTAATCGGTGGGATGCGCTTAGGGTGCGCGGATCCCGCCGAGAAAAAAAAGAAACAAGTGCGCAAAACGCACAAAGGGGGCAGGGTAGAAACACCCTAACCCCTAGGCCTGCTCAGGGGGTCCCACAAAGACCCCTGGGCAAAAAAGCATTTTTTTTTTTTTAATCGGCAGGATGCGCTCAGGGTGCGCGAATCCTGCCGGAAAAAAAATCGAAGCGCGGTCTCCGCGCTTCGATGTTAGTTGGCCCCGGGTGGCCCAAGTCCCGGGGGCATGGTGGGGGGGGATAATTTAATGTGTGGGGGGCCTCAAAGGGCCCACCAAGCCCCGGGGACCACCACCTCCCCGGGGCTTTTTTTTAATTAATTTAACAACCTGTGTGGGGGCTCCAGCCCCCCACACGCCCGAGGACCGCCACCTCCCCGGGGCACTAACAAATTAAAATGGGGGTCCGTTTTGGACCCCCGAAGCCCCGTGGACCACCACCTCCCCGGGGCTGTGCTGATGTAGGGAGGGGGGCCGCGCGGCCCCCCTCCTGGAGCCCTTGATGGCCCTGGGGACCGCCAACCCCCAGGGCCGGCTCCTGCAGTGTCCCGGGGTGCCTACCCCCGGGACACTGTAGTTTGCTATGGCAGGACGGGAGCCTCGCGGCTCCCGTCCTGCCATGCAAACTGCTTTGGATATTGGAAGAGAGAGCAGGGAAACCTGCTCTCTCTTCCAATATCCAAAGCACATTGCTTTCCACATGGGGAGCAGCATGTCAGCTGCTCCCCATGTGGAAAGCAATGCCGGCTCCCAAGGGACGTGGGAGCCGGCGGGACTGTGGGGGATTGGGGAGCCCCCACAGTCCCCAACGGAGAGGGCCAGCCCCGGGGGATGGGGTCCCGGGGCAAGTAGTGGCCCAGGAGGGGGCCACGCGGCCCCCTCCCCAAAAAAGAAAAATAAAAAAAAAAAAAAAAATGGAAAGGCCGGCCCCGGAGGATGGGGTCCCCGGGGCCTTAAATGGCCAGAGGAGGGGGCCACGCAGCCCCCCTCCAAAGAATAAAAATAAAAGGCCATGCCCCGGGGGATGGGGTCCCCGGGGCCAATACAGGCCCAGGGAAGGGGGCCACGCGGCCCTCTTCCCGTTTTTTTTAAATTAAAAATTAAAAAAAAGGGGTAAGGCCCTGGGGGATGGGGTCCCCAGGGCATAAAAACAGGAAAAAGGAAGGGGGGCCACACAGCCCCCTTCAGAGGACAAAAAAAAATAAAAAATTAAAAAACGATCGGGCCCGCAGGCCCCGCCCCCTTCCTTCACCACTCTGCAAACGCTGTCACCAATTCAGACACTTATACACCCACTCATTCTTCAATACGCCTTTCCCTATATATATATTAAACATATTTAAACTTTACAGAAACACACAGTCACTGGATGATGTCATCAGTGATGTCATCAGTGATGTCATTTGAGATGTCATCAGTGATGTCATCAGTGATGTCACTGACCATGTCATGAGTGATGTAATATGTGACGTCATCAGCAGTGCATTGCGGGGCCGCGAGTTATAGTTAGCTGAACTAACTATAACGGGGGAATTTCTATGGTTTTGTACGAGTGAAATGTCCAACTAACTATAACTGTCCCTAAAACCTATGGTTTTTTCAGTGAATTTCAAAGGTTTTTTAAATGCTAATTTCTAACTATAACGTGTCTGAAACCTATGTTTTTTTCAGTGAATTTCAAAGGTTTTTAAATGCTAATTTCTACCTATAACGTGCCTGAAACCTATGATTTTTAAGTGAATTTCAAAGGTTTTTTTAAATGCTAGTTTCTAACTATGCCTACAGAGGTAGGACATGTGAAGAAAGAAGAAAAAACGCACAGAAAGAAGCAAAAGATGTGCAGAAAGAACCAACAGAGGAGCAGAAAGAGGCCTTGTTGCAAAATCATCCTGTGCCCACAACTTTTTCAGACGGGTACTGGTGGTAACTGACTCTGACTAACCAGAGCCAGTGCTATGCTAAAAGACACTTAGAATACAGTGAAAACACCTACATACACTAGGGAACACTATGCGTTGGGGTACCCCTGTGATTAGCATGACCTCCTCTGCAAGTCCCTAGTACATAATAGGGCAGGGGGATTAAAACTACCTCTTAAAACGCACTACAGGGCGCGTTTGCACAGTGGTCAAGTGAGGGGGGGCCTGAGGTGACATGTGTGCAAACGCACCCCGTGGCGTGTTTTAAGTTGCGGGATTAAGTCCCCTTGAATTCTGAGGGTCCCTGGGGCCCAACTAGCCCCCCAGGTACCTACAGTTAGGACCACAGAGCTGAGTTGCAGAGAGGCGTTCCGAGGCCACGCACCTTTTTTCACCTCTCTGCAACGCAACTCTGTTGTGCTTACTGAAGGTACCTGGTGGGCTAGTTGGCCCCCAGGGTCCCTCAGGATTCAAAGGGAATTAATTCCCCAAATTAAAACGCACCACAGGGCGTGTTTGCGCACATGTCACCTGAGGCCCCGACCCCTCCCTTCACCACTGTGCAAACGCGCCCCGTGGTGCGTTTTAAGTTGGGGATTAGATCACCTTGAATCCTGAGGGTCCCTGGGGCCCAACTAGCCCACTAGGTACTTCCAGTAAGCACCACAGGCCTGCGTTGCAACGCCTGTAACAAATTGTGCAGTTGTGTTTAGGTAGTGAAGAGGGTCGTGCTGTGGGTAGTGTTTTAGGGTTTAGGGTAGTGCAGTGGTGTTTGTGTAGTGTAGGGGTCATTCTTGGGGTAGATTTAGGGTTTAGGGTAGTGCAGTGGTGTTTGGGTAGTGTAGGGAGTCGTGCTGGGGGAGTGTTTTAGGGTTCAGGGTAGTGCAGTGGTGTTTGGGTAGTGTAGGGGGTCGTGCTGGGGGTAGTGTTTTAGGGTTTAGGGTAGTGCAGTGGTGTTTGGGTAGTGTAGGGGGTCGTGCTGGGGGTAGTGATTTAGGGTAGTGCAGTGGTGTTTGGGTAGTGTAGGGGGTACTGCTGGGGGTAGTGTTTTAGGGTTTAGGTTAGTGCAGTGGTGTTTGGGTAGTGTAGGGGTACTGCTGGGGGTAGTGTTTTAGGGTTTAGGGTAGTGCAGTGGTGTTTGTGTAGTGTAGGGGGTAGTGTTTTAGGGTTTAGGGTAGTGCAGTGGTGTTTGTGTAGTGTAGGAGGTCGTGTTTTAGGGTTTAGGGTAGTGCAGTGGTCTTTGGGTAGTGTAGGGAGTCGTGCGGGGGTAGTGTTTTAGGGTTTAGGGTAGTGTAGGGGGTCATGCGGGGGTAGTGTTTTAGGGATTAGGGTAGTGCATTGGTGTTTGGGTAGTGTATGGGTTCATGCGGGTGGTAGTGTTTTAGGGTTTAGGGAAGTGCAGTGGTATTTGGGTAGTGTAGGGGGTTGTGCTGGGGGGAGTGTTTTAGGGTTTAGGGCAGTGCAGTGGTGTTCGGGTAGTGTAGGGGGTCGTGCTGAGGGGAGTGTTTTAGGGTTTAGGGCAGTGCAGTGGTGTTCGGGTAGTGTAGGGGGTCATGCTGGGGAGAGTGTTTGAGGGTTTAGGGCAGTGCAGTCGTGTTCGGGTAGTGTAGGGGTTGTGCTGGGGGTAGTATTTTAGGGTTTAGGGTAGTGCAGTGGTGTTCGGGTAGTGTAGGGGGTCGTGCTGGGGGAAGTGTTCTAGGGTTTAGGGCAGTGCAGTGGTGTTTGGGCAGTGTAGGGGGTAATGCTGGGGGTGGTGTTTTAGGGTTTAGGGCAGTGCAGTGGTGTTCGGGCAGTGTAGGGGGTCATGCTGGGGGTGGTGTTTCAGGGTTTAGGGCAGTGCAGTGGAGTTCGGGCAGTGTAGGGGGTGGTGTTTCAAGGTTTAGGGCAGTGCAGTGGTGTTCGGGCAGTGTAGGGGGTCGTGCAGGGGGTGGTGTTTCAGGGTTTAGGGCAGTGGTGTTCGGGCAGTGTAGGGGGTCGTGCTGGGGGTGGTGTGTCAGGGTTTGGGGCAGTGCAGTGGTGTTCGAGCAGTAAAGGGAGTCATGCTGGGGGTGGTGTTTCAGGGTTTAGGGCAGTGCAGTGGTGTTCGGGCAGTGTAGGGGGCGGTGCAGGGGGTGGTGTTTCAGGGTTTAGGGCAGTGCAGTGGTGTTCGGGCAGTGTAGGGGGTGCTGCAGGGGGTAGTGTTTCAGGGTTTAGGGCAGTGCAGTGGTGTTCGGGCAGTGTAGGGGGTCATGCTGGGGCTGGTGTTTCAGAGTCTAGGGCAGTGCAGTGGTGTTCGGGCAGTGTAGGGGTCTTGCTGGGGCTGGTGTTTCAGGGTTTAGGGCAGTGCAGTGGTGTTTGGGCAGTGTAGGGGTTGTGCTGGGGGTGGTGTTTCAGGGTTTAGGGCAGTGCAGTGGTGTTTGGGCAGTGTAGGGGTCATGCTGGGGCTAGTGATTCAGGATTTAGGGCAGAGCAATGGTGTTCAGGCAGTGTAGGGGGTTTTGCTGGAGGTGGTGTTTCAGGGTTTAGGGCAGTGCAGTGGTGTTCGTGCAGTGTAGGGGGTGTTGTTTCAGGGTTTAGGGCAGTGGTGTTCAGGCAGTGTAGGGGGTCATGCTGGGGGTGGTGTTTCAGGGTTTAGGGCAGTGCAGTGGTGTTCGGGCAGTGTAGGGTGTTGTGCAGGGGGTGGTGTTTCAGGGTTTAGGGCAGTGCAGTGGTGTTTGGGCAGTGTAGGGGGTCATGCAGGGGTGGTGTTTCAGGGTTTAGGGCAGTGCAGTGGTGTTCGGCCAGTGTAGGTGGTCTTGCTGGGGGTGGTGTTTCAGGCTTTAGTGCAGTGGTGTTCGGGCAGTGTAGGGGGTCTTGCTGGGGGTGGTGTTTCAGGGTTTAGGGCAGTGCAGTGGTGTTTGGGCAGTGTAGGGGGTCTTGCTGGGGCTGGTGTTTCAGGGTTTAGGGCAGTGCAGTGGTGTTCGGGCAGTGTAGGGGGTCGTGCTGGGGCTGGTGTTTGAGGGTTTAGGGTAGTGCAGTGGTGTTTGGGCAGTGTAGGGGGTCGTGCTGGGGCTGGTGTTTCAGGCTTTAGGGCAGTGCAGTGGTTTTCGGGCAGTGTAGGCGGTCGTGCTGGGGCTGGTGTTTCAGAGTTTAGGGCAGTGCAGTGGTGTTCGGGCAGTGTACAGGGTTGTGCTGGGGCTGGTGTTTCAGGGTTTAGGGCAGTGCAGTGG